>JARLTB010000113.1:23080000-23297500 GCA_030141615.1 Unio pictorum | reverse complement strand
AGTTTAAACTATTGAAATAAGCTCATATTCCATGCTTTACTTAAAATGAAATCAAATATATGGATGATAGAGTAGTAAAAATGTAATTGTTAAAGGATGTCAGATTGAAGGCTTATACAGGAAAAAACGTCATTTAACCTTATGGCCGGAGGAGTTAAAATTAAGTCAAATAGGTAAAGTGGACATTTTTACAGTAGCTTTAGCCCCTTGAACACAGATGTTATGGACTTTTTCATCCATGTATTAAGACCCTTAATTAGTGCTGCTATTTGAATGTTCCACGTAACACCCTCAGAATTAGGTTAATGAATGCATACCTGCAGAAAATATGAACTTACAGTATACAGAAATGACATAATAGTTATCATAATTCCATGTGAGATTCAAGATAGAGCTTTACATCAGATCTTCATTAATTCTTGTTAAATCAACTTTCTAAACTAGCTGACTAAACACTGTTTTTTTAAAGAAAGTTATATGTCTATCTTGACTGTTTAAAAGGACATTTAATTATCGTATTAATTTGTGAACTTTGACCTGGAGAAAAAGGAACCTATACTCCCAGATGTGAAGAAGTCTTGGGCCTTGTATTGTTTATATACATGTACTTGTAGGGTGCCCTGTAATAAAGGTATGGTGCTTATATGATATGAACAATTCAACCTAATTGTTTTCATAAACCTGTATCAATGTCAATTTTGGTGTCCGCATCGTTATACCAGGTGTAGTTGAGAAGAAAAAAAAATAAAGTCACACATGTATTCATGAACGAATTTATTTTATAATTTATCTGCAACCAAAATGTATCAACATACTGCATTGAAAACAATAGTGCAGAGGAAATTCAACCATGTGCGTAAAGACATACTAATATTTATTTATGTAACAGGTGGTGATAATAACATATTAATTGTGCACACGTTTCAAGTAATTTGTAAACCAATTGATCTAATTGCACATGTGCTTCTACTGGTAATTTAATTACCATACAAGATGATTTCAGTTTTTATCATGTATATATTTGATCTATTGTATGATGCATTTGATAAGTAGATTATTAACATATAATTCATAACATTGTCAGACCCATTTTAAATTTACATTTGTTCACAATTTTTTGCATGTCAAAATTTTTAAATTATACATCAACAGTCGTTTCAAACATTGTTCAATCAAGATACAGTTAGTATGTTTAATTACTCATTCGGCTGACAAAATGTTAGCAAGTGAAATGTATAGTGAATAGTGAATTTCATGTGCATACATAACTGTGTCAGAAAGATATGTACATTTAATTTGTCCCTTCTCCTTAAATTAGATGACTATATACAGATTATATCGGTGTACTGCTTTCATAAGGATATATGAATATCTTATTCATATTATCTGAATTTGTTGTGACATGCATAAAAGGTTACATTGAACACAATCTAGAAATGTTCAGCTAAATCAAATCCAAGTAATTAATTATATCATCCAGGAACCACAAGGATGGTACAAGACTGTTAGCAGCAAGCAAATGTTCCTTAGGCCAATATCAAAGGTTTGCCTTCCCATCATGAGTTGATTATTCAAATGTGTAATTAACCATGCTATCCCAAGTGATGTTGGCAGTGAAACTTGAATTAGATAATTGTGCTAATAAGGATGACCCTTGCTAGATGTAAAACTGTTAGCATGGGGCAAAATTAAAGGAAAACACTTTAATCAAAATGAAACTTGAACTAACAGGAAAATGTTACTCTTCATCATGCTCTTGTTTCAAAGTGTTACATCTAATACTTCTGTCAATTTCTTGTGTTTCAAGTACTTTTAGAGTCTCGTTCAAAACAATTATTGAAGAACCACTTTGGGTTAGATACTTAGGTATTAAATGATATTGTATTGTACTGTCATAATATACGTCATAACATTCATTCCTTACTAAAACAAGAGATAGATAGATAAAAGCAGAGGGGGTGAACAGACCAACTTTTTAGGCGTTAGATAGACTTCCTTCTTGTTAATATTTACTAGAAAGGTTTATTTGACAAACTGAGGCTTCCTAGTAAATATTTAATAGAGGGGTCGATTCGTCAAACTAAGGCTTCCTTGTAGGGTCCATTTGGCAAAAACAAAAAGACGCCAACGTCGTTGGAATTCACCCTCTCTGCTGCTATGAGTTAACAATTGTTTACGGGATTCAGTAAATGATTTTAACCGAATATTTTATCAAGTCCGACACGATATCGCGTCCGATGATCTGCTAAATTTATCATCACGAATCCATATTGGATTGACTGAGCGTGACTAAAGAAATTTCTAAATCGATTATGATCCATATCACCACCACACCAAGTTTGCCAAATATTTCTAAGAGTATGTGTATCAACTCCGTTAAACACACACAATAAATTGCAGTTATCTCTGATTACTTTTGGTATTTGAGTGTACCGTTGAGTGACATATATCACATCAGTGCTTTTATGCCTACCTCTGGAAAATATCTTAGCGGGATTCTTTTGATTGTCTAACATGATATCGTCGTATACGACTAAATTGTTAATATCTCCATCGATATCATCAATGCTCGGTGCTTCATCGATATCGGTTATAAACTCAATAATACCCTCGCCGGATTTTTCTACCGCGCTGTCGTTAAAATCTTTTAATACATTGTAACATCGCTGATCATCTAGACTTGGAGCTATCAAATACAACTTGTTCCATTTCATCCATCTCGTTATCAAATTAAGTAGCAGTTGTGTCTTGCCACATCCAGATGGTCCGATTATAATCATTCTAATTGAATTCGGCAACATCGCATGATATTTGATAGGTTCCCGTCGTCGGGTAGCTGAATAATCAATTACATTCATGTTATTATATATAAATTATGGATCTATATTGTGTGAAATGTAAGGCGCGTACTGGCACAGATGACTTGACGACGATTACAACTAAAAATAACAGATCAGCACTTTCTGGTAAATGCGTACAATGCAGTACAAAGAAATTTAGATTTGTTTTCCCTTGATAAATCAAAGGGATTTTTAAAAAAAACGAGAGGTGTTATTGCAGCCAAGCTAACTAAACTCCCGGGAACACCATGGGCGAAGTATCCAGGAGAGAAACACCTTCTATGGTATAGTTATTGTGGACCCGGAACCAGACTCGATATCAGACTCGATGATCAAAACCAACCTCGACCGGGCGAATATCCAATAAACGCCATTGATAAGGCGTGTCATGCTCATGATGTTGCTTATAAAATCAGTAATCTGCAACACAGACATATCGCAGATGTGAAATTAATTCATGCGTTGAATTCTATCACTGATAAATCCTTCAAAGAAAAGTTGTCTTCATGGTTAGTAAAATCGGCAATGAAAGGTAAATTGATGTTAGGTGCTGGTAATTAATAACAACATGGAATCTATTTACTATTCTCCAAAAGGATACTGGAGGGGCAAAGCAGCAATTGGTAAACTCGCTAGCGCCGCGAAGGTAAAATATACCACTGCGGCTAATTGGTTATCCAAACAGGCGATATGGCAAATTTATCTACCGCCGCGTAAATAAATTAACTTCTCGCATTTTGATGTGACCGTTCCCAATGAGGTTCACCAAGCTGATATATTATTTCTGCCGCATGATGGTGGTTACAAATACGCGCTAACCATAGTTGATGTTGCGAGTCGATACAAACATGCAGAGCCGCTAAAAACAAAATCATCAACTGAAGTGGCTTCTGCGTTTGAAAGGATTTATCGACGAGGTCCTCTGCGTTGGCCAAATTTATTACAAGTTGATCCTGGCAAGGAATTTCATGGTGTAGTGTTATCAATAATGAAGCATCATAATGTCACCATCAGACGAGGGTATACTGCACTACATCGCGATCAGGCAATTGTTGAACGATTTAATCGTACACTTGCTGAGCGGTTATTTGGATACCAATACGCGAAGGAATTTATTCAACATAAACGATCTCGTGAATGGGTCAAGAGATTACCAGGCGTGATTACCGCGCTGAATAACGAGATTGCTCGAACGATTAATATGAAACCTAACAACGCCATTAAAATGAAGTATATACCCGTACAACCGCAAAAAGATTTTTCAAAACAACCAATTCTCGGTAATGTCACTGTTAGGTATTTATACGAACAAGGAGAGCTCGAAGGTGGCAAAAAAGAGCTACTGATCCTATTTGGAGTGTCACCGCGCATAAAATATCCGGTTTAACACGATCCACGGGTAGACCAGCAAAACTATAGACTGGATTCAACTGCCCCTCAGCGAGGATTTACTCGACAACAACTACAAGTGATACCCGAGGATACTCAATTACCACCGAGTGGTCTTAACTAGCACCTCTTCGTCTGTTGCACTCAAGACAAGTCAGAATCACATTATCTCTAGTATGACCTACGCTGCTATCTTTTCTATCCACGGTAAATTGTCGAGGATCCGACCAACACCAACGCATTATACAATTGCAACTCGCGCAGTGATTATTCTGTTATTGCTTCAGCGTAAGTATTAATTCAGCATCAATATCAAATTCTCTATTATTTTATTTATCCTGCTGTTTATAACCAG
This sequence comes from Unio pictorum, assembly GCA_030141615.1. Classification (NCBI taxonomy): domain Eukaryota; kingdom Metazoa; phylum Mollusca; class Bivalvia; order Unionida; family Unionidae; genus Unio; species Unio pictorum. The sequence continues at coordinate 23,292,916 of JARLTB010000113.1, read as the reverse complement.
AAAGTTTTTTTCGGATTATATCATCGTTGACAATATCACTTATTGTAGTGTCGTTATCATCTCTTGACTCTCTTAGGACAACTCTTCGAAGCTGATTTATTCTTCGTACTCTGGATACTGCGAGATAAACTAAATTCGACCATTCGATGTGATTATCCACTATCCAAACAATCATATCGGATATTGTTAATCCCTGTGAAGAATGTATCGTCGCTGCGTAACCTAGCGTCCATGGGGATTTATCAACACGCAATGCATCTTAGACGACGTTGATATCAACCAGCACAATATCATTTAACACTAAATTCTGCTTTTCACGCTGTCCTGGAATATCAACTTCAATATTCTGCTTTCGTGTATCCGAAGGCCTATAACACAACGGTACTGGAAGTCCTGTAAATATTTCTATGTGAGTTTCAAATAACTTCATCTGAAGTGTGTCTCTGACTATCTTTCTACTTGCGATTATCAAATCGTTTGGTCTCCACGCTTCCCAGAAATCTTTTAATAGTGTTTCCGAAATTATTTCAAGCGCTATTTCACATTGAATTCTATCAGGTTGTAATCTGATTAGTTTATTGAACTCGCGTAATTGTTCATCAAGCGCTCTATGATCGGTATTAATTTCTTCATAGTAGTCTACAAAATTCTTTAGCCAATCACGCGGGGATAAACCGACAAATGGTGGCGGTTGGCCGTGATCGCCGCACATGACGACCTTTGTGTTCGCGTGCAATAACCACTCGAGAAATCTTTGTAATACATCTAATGACACCGTGCATATCTCATCCCAAATTATAACTTCAGGAATAAATTTCTCACCCATTCGATCAGGAGTCCATTCGTCACCTTTCCATCGAAAGAAACTATGATAAGTACAAGCATTCACCCCTCGTTGTTTCATCTCTCTGGCAAGTCTGTGTGTTGGTGTTAACACGATCATGTTTGATTTGGCACGAAATAATTCAATCGCGCGAGTCGTCTTTCCTGACCCGCCACAACCGTTTAAATAAACAGTTTTATATCTACATATTGGATCAGATATCTGCGGTGCATTAGATAGTTCTGAACATTGATTGCTTTTCAAGTATTTATCTTCAATCGTAACATCTGCTGATTTGGAATAATCACACGGTATTTCCCGCATAATTCTCCATGATCTCCAACTCTCGTCACAATTAGTGAATTCGGCTACTGCGTTGCCGTGTTTCATGTCTATGTAAAATGAATCAGTGGCGACTCTAACTGCGATGTCAGGAAATCTATTTATCATCGATAACGGTGCATTAAATAGTTATGATATCTGATTATTTTTCAAATATTTATCTTCAATTGTAACATCTGCTGATTTGAAATAGTCACGCAGTATTTCCCGCTTAATTCTTCATGATCCCCAACTCTAGTCAGAATTAGTGAATTTAACACTGCTTCGCTGTGTTTCGCTTTTATATAAAATGAATCAGTGGCTACTCTAACTGCGGTGTTAGGAAATCTATTTATCATCGAAAATAAATTAATAGAAGCATAAGCCAACATAGATGCCCTCAAATGTGTATACTGAAGACTGCCCATCGCCGTAAGTAACAATTGTACCCAATTTGGTTCCATCGGACGAGAAAGCGTCTTTACGATTAACATATATATCCTTAGATTTTACATCCGCGATTATAAAATCGTATTCAACGCTATCCATAATCAACCGTAAAGAATTTCTTGTATTGTATTTTCCACCTTGAGTGAATTTACCAATTATTCTTCTACCAAGATCTTTTGCGTCTTTATTTCTGATTTCAAATAACAGTTTGGACCAATTCTTGATATATTCTTCGTCGAGATCGGGAAACTGTTTTCGTTTTTCGCTGATTATACTATCTAGATCAGGTTGTGGTGGTAACCAGACCTCAGTCTGTGTTCGATATGATATAATTGCTTCACCGACAATTAACGATATCAGCATGCTACAATCAATCACATACCGTAGTAACACTATTGGCATCCAGTGTTTCACAGACATGTGTCTACCAATCCAAACGTAACAGCAGCACGGATGAAGTCCTTTAGCCAATTCAAATGATACCACACGAGCGAATCCGGTTAAATCAAAATCAGGTAGTGGTCCATTAATCGCAACGCGGGCCATCTCATGTGTGGGATGTCCAAATCGCTTGAAGTATTCGGCGCATTCTCCGTACCCGAGAAAACTCCCTGGGTAACACGCGACTATATCAACTGAAATAATAGTTTTGGGGTCGTATTTTGTATTCCATAATCCGCCGTGGTTGTATTCGATGCAGCTTGATTTGATATCTGTGAGAAACTCACCTCGCGTTGGTTTCCATGTGTTTCTCTTTCTCGCAAAATGAGCCCCAACCGACGGAATTGTAAAGCAATTTGTTAGTAATTGTTCGTCGTCGAAACTCTTCGAGAAACTACCAGCTAGTTTTTTCATCTTGTCATGAAGGTCTTCGGTACGGTAGAATTCTCCATTGGGTCTTACAAACTGAATCGAATCCACCCTCGGGGTTTTCAGCGCTGTGAAGTAACCACACTGACACAGGATCGTTTTTATTCAACTGGTAAATAGCATCGAACAATTTTTTCTCAGAGAATTCTGGAGTGGAAAACTCCCCGGGTATATATTTTATTGTTCGTGTTCGCGGAAATATTGTTACTGCAGATGTCCACGCGTGTTCGTTATGATCAATAATTTTGATTGGAGCTCCTCTCGATTTATATTTTGGTTCGTATAATATCTCGCCTGTTATCGTCGTTACCGATATTGGGAATTTTAGTATTCGTTCTAACTCTGCTACATTTTGAATTGTTGCCCCACGCTGTTTCACTGTTAGTCCCCACTCGGTTATTTTTTTACGTCTTAGATCAGTCAATTTGTTTCCACGCAGTGCATTTGTGAAGTGTTCTATTATTTGTTCTGCTACACAATTCATTCTTGACGAAGTCATCAATGACAGTTTCATAGGTTTTAGTTTTTCAATACTCGGTTTATCATTTAACGGATATATCCCATAAACAACTGCTGTTACATGATAAGATCTTTCATAGTACGGTTTGTCAATTCCAGTCAAAATTCCTGGTTTGGAATCTCGACTCACAACGACGGCTATTTTATCCTTCAAGATAAGTTCAAATTTATCCCTGATAATCCAATTTCCAGTGTCTGAACGGATAATGAATTTCACTCTAAAAAAATACCTTTTCCGCGTAAGATGTAAAATTATCACTGCTGCGCGTTCGTCGTTCATGGTAGCATCAACACTACCATGAATTCGAAATGTTGACCAACAATGAGATGCTCCAACGTGTTTGAATTCATTAAAACAGTCACTGATTTTACTTATCATGGTTCTATCACCTATTAGACTCTTTGGTTTATCAGAGACTCTATCGAGATTAAATTTAGCATTTTTCCAGGGTTTAATTTTTGATAATCTCTCGAATTCCTTCATATTATAATTAAAACAAGTATTTAAATAAGAAATATATTATATAATGAATCATTGCAAATGGTTTATGATTGGATCAGTAACCCCGTGTAACAAATCATGCAGAAAGGAATTCTGTGGGTATCATATGCAAAGCGTTCGACGCGGAAGTATTGGTCCGATTCCTTGTATAAGATGTGGAGTAGGAGGAATATCACAATTGTGTCTCGGTTGTGGTGGTAAGAGATACAGAGAGTTGAAGCGTTATTATGATAAGAGAAACAAAAACTCCATTAATGACTGTACCCCTGACAGCGTCAGTGAGAAGGTCATTAGAATACCTGAAGACTATATTGAAAGATTCTCAAGTAATGTAATAATTCAAACAAATGGCACCCCGTCAAAAGAGCGCACGACAAAATAGCGCCGACAAAAGAGCGCAGACATAAGAGCGCAGACATAAGAGCGCACTAATTTGCCGACAAAAGAGCGCCGACATAAGAGCGCAAACTAAAGATCAGAAACAAATATTTAAAAAAAATAGAAACAAGAAAATTAACTCAGATCAGACGGCATTGTTTGATGGTAACTCTTTTTATGCTTCATTAAAAACAAGTATTGGCGAAAAAATGAATTGTTCAGTTCCTTTAGCTAAAAAACTGGTATAATCGTATAGGTAAACACAAATAGATGTGATATCGTTTGATCGTACCTCCGATTGTTTCAGTGTAAACATGTATTAGGCTTAGCGAACACAAATTAAAGTTCCTTCCTAACCCTGCCATATTCGTTTATCGTACATCAAGTATTTGTTTAAGTGCGCCCAATTGTCTGCGCTCTTTTGTCAGTGCTCTTTTGTCTGTGCTCTTATGTCGGCGCTCTTATGTCTGCGCTCTTTTGTCGGCGCTCTTTTGTAGTGCGCTCTTTTGACGGGTCACCCAAACGAATAATGAATTAGACAAACAATAGTATAGTATATAATGAACCAAGAATTCCAACCACATCCCCAGATTGTAAACTACAAAGCTTCCCGTGATGGTATTATCAGACACTGCAGATCGAAGAAGCCAGTTGGTACTGTAACTAATCGAGGGTATTTGAGGTTTACTGTTGGGAAGAAGAGATATCTTAATCATCGTTTCGTATACGAATGTCATAATGGATTGATCAAGGATGGTTTTGTTATTGATCACTTAAATAATATTAAGACTGATAATTCCTTGAATAACCTTCAAGCTGTTACACCAAGTGAGAATTCCAGACGAGGAAGAACTGGTACTTGTAAAACAGTTACAAGGAGACCCGTAAAATCATTTAATACAGCAACTAATGAAGAACTTGTATTTCCATCTATGAATGAAGCCGGAAAATATTTTGATATTTGTATGCCCTCAGTACGAAGAGTAGCAGAACGAATACAAAATTCCGCTATTTCAAATCGTTTTAAGAATAGCATTAAGTTTACATACACTTGAATTCCATTTTGTATTATTCGTTATAACACCAACGGAGATTACTCGTCGGGCATATCGGCCTATGAAAGAGTTATCTCCGTTAGATTGTGTCACCGATTTTGATGGGCTATCTTCTGATTGGCTTACAAAAAATAAATAAATTTCAACAAATAATAAATTTATTATTTTTTTGACTGATTTTGGTCGGTTTTTGACTGATTTTGGTCGGTTTTTGACTGATTTTGGTCGGTTTTTGACTGATTTTGGTCGGTTTTTGACTGATTTTGGTCGGTTTTTGACTGATTTTCAGTGGTATCAATCGGGTCAAATGGTCGATTTTGCATGGGATTTTCCGTAGACTTTTTCATGAAAATCACTTTTTGCGATATTTTTTTCATTTTGTCGTTAAAACTCAGTCAAATCAGACAAAAAACAACAAAAACAGACAAAAATCAGTCAAAAAACACTAAAATATTGCGCTGGTATGAATCGGGTCAAATGGTCGATTTTGCATGGGATTTCTCGTAGACTTTTTCCACGAAAAATGACTTGCCCGTGAGTGTTAGTAAAATAATAAATAACGCAGTGGATCACAAACTAGCGTCTTTTTCAAATCGTTTTAACAACAAGATTCAGTTTTTGTATGCCTAATTACGTTTTTGTATTATTATTTTTATTATTATTATTATTTTTATTATTATTATTATTATTATTATTATTATTATTATATATATATATATATATATATATATATATATATAGTATTAAGGGAGATAACTCGTGTGGGTAATTTACGGCTTATGAAAGAGTTATAGATCTCAATGGGTTTTTCAGATTATTTCTCAGCGGAAATATAATATATTTTGTAAGAAAACGAATAAAATAAGTAGTGTTTTACAAATAATTGTATTTTTAGTTTTTTGTGGGTTTTTTAAGTATTTGGTTTTGTTTCATACACAAAGGTATATGGATTCGTTCGTGGCTTTGTGATCGATCCATTGACATCATCAAACCTGTTCGTTACTGATTTAGAACTGTTGTTATATGAATTCCAAGAACTGCTATGATATGAATTCCATGAACTGTTATGATATGAATTCCAAGAACTGTTATGATATGAATTCCAAGAACTGCTATGATATGAATTCCAAAAACTGTTATGATATGAATTCCAAGAACTGTTATGATATGAATTCCAAGAAGTGCTATGATATGAATTCCAAGAACTGCTATGATATGAATTCCAAGAACTGCTATGATATGAATTCCAAGAACTGCTATGATATAAATTCCAAGAACTGTTATAATATGAATTTCAAGAACTGTTATGATATGAATTCCAAGAACTGACGTGATATGAATTCCAAGAACTGCTGTTATATGATCCTTCAGTAATTCCAAGAACCGCTATGATATGAATATGAATTCCAAGACCTGATGTGATATGAATTCCAATAACTGCTATGATATGAATTCCAAGAACTGCTATGATATGAATTCCAAGAACTGCTATGATATGAATTTCAAGAACTGCTATGATATAAATTCCAAGAACTGTTATAACATGAATTCCAAGAACTGTTGTGATATGAATTCCAAGAACTGTTATAATATGAATTCCAAGAACTGCTATGCTATGAATTCCAAGAACTGTTATGATATGAATTCCAAGAACTGTTATGATATGAATTCCAAGAACTGCTATGATATGAATTCCAAGAACTGTTATGATATGAATTCCAAGAACTGTTATGATATGAATTCCAAGAACTGCTATGATATGAATTCCAAGAACTGCTATGCTATGAATTCCAAGAACTGTTATGATATGAATTCCAAGAACTGTTATGATATGAATTCCAAGAACTGCTATGATATGATCATTCAAAATTGACCCCAATTTTTTTTGTATTAGAAATATTGTAACGGCCAAGCCAGGTCTTAAGTAATATTACATTGGAGTATGGCACCAGGGATGAGTTAACTTCTTATCAGCTGACTAAAGAGGGGGAGAATGGAGTAAACTCGAACTCTTGATTTCTTTTCAACCATAACACAAGATGATTCATTTATTAAGAAACAGTGAATAAAGGCAGTTCATGCCCATTACAGTCGTATTGTTTTTGTCCTAAGCTAAAACATTATCATTGTGTGAAGGTATAGTATGATAATTTCATGCAAGGTCAGGATACACATTAGCACTATACTATTAATTTATTACATTATTTCTTCTGATGAGTGAAGATTATATCAGAGTTACCATATTTGGATATAGTTGCAATAAAGTTTACTACAGAAGAGAAACTTTGACTTGATTGTAATTGTGAAATGTAAAAATCTGCAAGGAAAAACACTTGCTTGACTTTACACTTCAACTTTGCATAATACTTATTTGAAGTGAATTGGTTTAAATGGAAGTAAATTGGCTGTCAAGTCGGTGAGGAAAACACTCACAGTGACTTAGACAACTAATAAATTATAAAATAGACAATTAACTTATGGTTTATAGATTGCTAGAATAATCAAGTATTGTTGAATTGAATTTAGCATGTCAAGTCGGTGAGGAAAACACTCACAATGACTTAGACATTTTATTTCCCTAAAAACTTGTTGGACCTATGATTTAAGAAAAGGAATTATATATTTGTAGTGTATCAAAACTTTTCTGTATGTATTTAGCTTCATAAAACTAATTAAATAAAAAAATAAATAAAGAAATCAATAAAAGTATGGGTCTGTGAGGACAACACTCACTTGACCATATAACTGAGTTTTAAATAACAAATGATTAAACAATATATATTTTGCTTGTAAAATATATTAGAAATGACTAGAATGTGTATAATTTGGAAGAGAGAAAGGAATTAAAAATAATTAAAAATATAACTTAAATGAAAAATTGATTTATTCTTAAATAAACTTTATAAAATATTTACTGTCCAAAATAGTGCCTAAAGTTAAATAATTCTCTAATAAGCTAAACAAAAAAAAAATAAAAATAAAAATAAAAATAAAACTCACAATAACTGTGATGTGCCTAGTTTGATGGCTGCTAACTGACTGAACTCCCTCAAGCAGCCCACAAAGCCTTATATACTCCTGACAAAACCCACAATACCCACAAAACCCACAACGCCCACAAAACCCACAATACCCACAAAACCCACAATACCCACAAAACCCACAATTCTTGTTGGGATATTCAAACCAGCATGCGCTAGTATTGCATGTGTATATTTAGTTAATTTTCACAGTGATTATTTATGGAAATTACCAACTGGATATTTTATACATTGTTACATGGTGAATGAATTGCCATAAATAAAAAAATAGAAAAAGAACAAAAATCAGTTTTGTATTTCGCGGCACATACCGTGTTAGTCTGTCGTTATATCAATGGTTCGGAAACCCTGTTATGCACTCTTACAATATTACCGAGGTAGACCGCATGAAAGGGTAGTCAACAGTTGTAATTACCAAAGAAACAAAGAAGAGGAAAAACAAACTTAAATGCAATAACGTATACAAATGAAACCCCAGGGACAATAAACACATTGAGTATGTAGTGTACAGTCTTAAGCTGTTAATTAGAAATAAGCATTAATCGAATTATCAAGGATGCCAGCCGCCGGCGTGATGCTCCCTATTTTCGCTATCACAAACACGTAGACTATACCAGCTAACTATTAATCAACAAGTAAACAAAACACAGGATCCTAGAAAATAGTAATGTCAACTCATTTAAGAAATTCACTGCTAATGCACAGATTTATAATTTTAAAAAAAATCTATACCGAATTGGACGACTTGGATGAATAGTGTTTACCGTTTACACGCATGCATACCTCACTCCCTAAGTGCAGGTTATTACAATATGTTTTATCATATATGAATTCTGAAAATATGAATAGGATTATAGCTGAAATTTATAAATTGAAAAAACAAGAAATTAAATTATCTGACAATCTAAACCCTGACCAAATTATGTCTGACTTTCAAGATATAGAGTACGGTATAATTAGGAACAAATACATGTTACCAAATAAGTATGCGCTGTTAAAAAAAATTCAGAATTCCATTCGAGACTCTCTTGCATTTTGTAGTGATGTAAGCGTGTTTGTCCCACTATTTACTATCGTAGAAGGTATACGGAAGTAATTAGGCCGAGATTATGAATTGAAAAAAGAGGTCAATTCGAAAATTAGAAATATACGATCATTAATTCAAGGAAATGAAAAAAACCAGCTTGACACAACTAACGATTTGACAGTATAGCGCGTTAGTATAAATACATCACTGTTGCAAATACAATGGAAGGTATATAATTGATCAAACAACACGGTAATAAATTAACTGAAAAATATTTTAGTGAGTGTTTTTTTTTTTTGTTACTTGTCTATCTGAGTCGGGTTGAAACGTAGAAATTATTTGATGATGACAAAATTACTACATTGTACATGAAAATCTCTTCGAGATTCAAATTGGAAATTGCTTTACTGTTTCAATAATGGTCAACGAAGCTTTTAACAACTAGATTGGCTCGTGAAAGATTAGATTTAATTAAGAGATTTATACCAATCCGCGACTCTGTCAGGAATAAACTACAAGCTAGACAGAGTTTACAAACGGATTTTGCTGCGGAATCTGAAGAGTTGGTTAAACCAATAACCACAGCAACGAAAGGGGTAGAGCGAGCTATATGGGGAGATGACCCCGACACGGGGGGAAAAAAGAAAAGAAAAGTCACTTATTGGTGAACTTGAAAAAGTAGTAACAGAAACTGAAAAAACATCAGCGTTGTTAACAAAACCTCCTCCTCTTCATCCTAGTCCAAAAAAACTAGTGTTTCTTTAGTGGATAAATTTACAGAAACTACTAAAACACTAATAAACAAACAGAGTTATCATGATTTAAGCGATTTTGCTATTGACAGCTATAATTCAAGGGGGAAATTTTTAGCGGGTGAGTATAAAGACGATCCAATATCACCCGATGACTGGGCTAATGCGTTGTATCAAATAAATACTGGGATTTTAGATAAAAGGATGGAGTATAGAGTCTTCAAAAAAGAATTTGATTATCATAGAAAACATGAACGACAACAAGAAAAAAAGCGCCAAACACCAACACCAAAACGAAAAAAACAAAAGAACTTCAATGGGATGATGATCCTTTTGGGCATTTACAATATGATGATGATGCACAGGGTGCAACCGAGAAGGGATTTTCTGGGAGTGGAACTTCAGGTAGTGGTATTATTCAATGTACTGGTAATGTTCTTGGTGATAAAAGACGATTAGAAGTTCTCATCGGAGGAAAACAAGCTGGAAATAACTCGCCGGAAATAATTAATGAAGCAGCTGATATCTGCATGCGGTTATTTCAAGGCGGTATCATGGATATCAAAACATATCAAGATTTCATTGACGAGTTAGTGGAAAATCCTACGGATGGTTACCACAGCGACTAAGTCATCGGTGATGAATCACTGATTAGATAAATATCATATAAAAAAGATGATCATACACTACAACCATGACAAACCAACCAGCGTCTATGTAGTAAACTCGCGGTTTCCAGTTTATAACGCGTACAATGGTGATGGCCTCGGTGATACAATTGCAGGGTTATTTGCAAGAATGGCTCCAAAAGTGGCGCCGCTAGCAAAACAACTATCAATGAAAGTCAATGATGTTATTCGTGATAAGGATATTAGCGCTGTTGGAGATGCTGCCGGAAAAGCGTTTTCAGCCGCGAAGGATAAACTAACAGCGCTAGTTCGGCGGCGAAAGAAACCGGGACCACTGCCACCTACAGCAGAAATGCCCGCGAGTGTTAGTAAAATAATAAATAACGCAGTGGATCAGAAATTAGCGTCGTTGATGACTAACACCCAAGATAACATAACGGCGAATATGATAGCGGGAAGTGGCTTAAAACCACGGCGGGATCGACGACGATGATTTAGATCAACGAATATAATATAATAAAATGTTCAAACAGTCACCTGATCCAGCGTTTGATATGGAAGCCCCAGTGCGTAAAGATAATTCTGTACGCGATTATCAATTTTATGCCTATCACGCAATAGATTCAAATAGTCGATCAAGAATTGAACTTCAAGTTCATGATACCAGTAAATACTTTCTACCGTGTGAAGCATTTATCGAAGTGGAAGGAGAACGCGCAACAAATGATGCTGTTCATAATGATCCACCATACGCAGATGACCCAAATGTCCGTGTGGGTTTTGTCAATAATGGGATCATGGCGTTATTTACTAGCGCTAGATATCTCATTGATGGAAAAGAAATTGAAACCATTCAGAATGATGTTGATGTTGCTACAACAATAATAGGGTTAGCAAAATATTCTGACGATTATACAAGATCGGCAGGTCCATCTATGATGTTCGCGTAGGATATTACTGATAACGCTGATCACATCCAACATATTAAAGTACGAACAGCGGCTGCTACTGCAGAAGATCCACCAGCTGGTTCTACTGAACACCGAGCAAAACAAGGAGCTGAGTTTGATATTATACAACATATTAATGTAGACTACAATCTAGGATTTGCAACACGCAAAACAATGCTACAAGGAGAGCGTCGACGATTCTCATGCGCGATTCCACTACATCATATATTTGGATTCTGTAGAAAAGTTTGAAAAGTTATCTATGGAGCAAAGCATATAGTAGTACTCGTGCGAAAGGGTACTGATGATAATGCGATCTGGAGGATTCCAGCAAATCCAGCACAACCAAATGTTGATGCTGGTAAAGTTAAATTATCAAAACTATCACCGTGGATGCCAGTGTTGACTCCATCAATTACCACAGAACAGCGACTACTATCATTTATGGACCAAGGAGGAAAATCGTTGTTAAGTTGGTTATCGGTGTCTATAGATACTATAGATTCTGATATTAATTGTACATTTACCTGGCATCTGGCAGCGCGACAAGGTGTTTCAAGTCCGCGTTATATATTTATTGCGCTACAGAATAGAGCGCGATTAGACAATCAAACACGTAGCCATATGATATTTGATAAGTTAGGCGTTGAAGAAGTCTCGCTGAGAATAAACGGCCAACAGGAACCATCCTAGGATATACAACTTGATTACGACAACAATCATATTGCACGCGTGTATCATCGGTTGTTGACATATATGGCGCGTGATCAAAATGTTGATACTGGTCTACAAATATCACAGTTGGATTTTAAAAATCTATATCCGATCTATTACTTTTCGTTGGAACATCTTGATTTAACAAGACAGTCCGTCGATGATATACACTTTAGAGCTCGTGTAAAACCACCTGACGGTGTTAAATATAGAGCGGTTGCTGTCATTCTCAGCGATAAATCAATGCTACTCGAAGGTGTTGGCGGAAGAATGAGAGTGATAGATGCACCAGTAGAAAACATGTAACAATTATATCAATCTGTTATTGTATAATGAAATACAGTTATATTAGTGTTGCGTTAACTACCGGTCAACTCATGAAATTGCAATCGGAATCAGCTAAAAAATGCGTAACCACAATAACACTGAATCCCAATCAGATAACTGGCGGGTCGAATAAATTGTCACTGACAACTCGTCAAGTAAAATACTTCAATGATGCGTTCAAAGATAAAAAAGGCGTTCAGATCACTCTCTCTGCGGTTGCGATTAAAAACATGATAAAATCAGGCAGTATATTAGCTGCGATTCCGGCGTTGATTGCAGCAGCGGCCGAAGGCACTATCGCGTTGTTTTCCGATCAGGGTAAATTGAAATCTAGTAATGTTTCCCTGGATGATATTTTAGTTAAACAACGAGACGCAACCGAAGGCACTATCGCGTTATGTTCCGATCAGGGTAAACTCAAACCAGGTGTACTTGTTTCAACTATTGTTGATATAATTAACAATATTGACAAGACGTTACTAGATTTCCTTGGTAATCTTCCAGTGACCAAACCAAATCTTACAGCGATAAAAACTTCTATGTTGGAACTAGCAACACTTCAATCCGAATATGAAAAACACGTTGAAAAGTTTACATCATTTCGTAAAAATATCATTGATAAATTCTTTGCAACCACGCTGGATAAAATTGATATAAAACTCCCGGATATTAAAAAAATCATCGATGAGATAAGAAACACCATCGAGGCAATCAAGGAGGATGCAACGAGGATGATAACAATCATTGAAAAAACAAAAATTCCTCACGAGAAAACCAATAACGTAGTATACACGATTCAATACGGATCATTTGCGTGGACACCTACAAACAACAAATTAGATCTCACTGCAACCGTCAAGGGTATTTATCGATTAACACTAGTAACGCCAACTCAGTTTAATATATCATCGTCGAGTTCATCTGGGGTCAACAATACGATATCAACAATCATCGACAGGGATACAACCGAACAGTTCACGATAGCACCCACTGATACTAATTTTGCTAGGGTTTCAGTAACATGGTATTCGGAATTCGTAGCGGATTTAAGTAAACAATTAAACCGCTAGCGGTTTTAATTGAAATCGTAAAGTGATTTGAGAATAAAATGATAACGTCACAACAATATCGCTATGATCAGGTCAGAGAATTTCAAACTAGACTCAAAACCCTCACCAAGGAGTACCAAATAAAAATGTAAAAATACCGACGAAGAATCACTGCAATTGATGTTACCGTGTACTCGGTGAGTGGTGTAATCACCGGAGCCGGAATTATACTATCTTCGGTGACAATAATTGCCCCGACAGTTGTTCCAATTTGTATATCCAAGGCGACAACAATTGCGGGAATAATCTCGATAGTAACAAAAAATATCATCATGCAGCCAGCTTTAACTGCAAGATTACTTAATTAAATTTAATGTTGTATCAAACGCGTATTCGCAATTATCCTCGATGATATCGTCGTCGCTCGATGATACATTAATATCAGATAGTGAGTTCTCAGTGATGGTAAGTATTTATGATTCCGCGATGTCAAAATTAGAAATACAGCATGATTATAATAACGATGACAACACCGCAGGAACTACTTCAACGAATAGTAAAGAATACAGAACCAATTCAACAAATACCGGAAAATACCACATCGATGAAGACTAGCATGATATCAATAACCTCAACCGATCCTGAATTCAGTGTGAATTTCCCGATTCCGATTCCCGAGAAAGAAATAGCGCTAGCAAAACAACGAATGTACCATAGCTGGCCTAATATCAGATCGGTAGCATTTGGCTGTCAACAACCGAATAATTCCTTGGTATTTGCAAATAAGAATAAACCCGATGGAACTCCAGACTGGAACGTTGTTTTGATACCATCTGGGTCGTACCAAATTGATCAAATCAATGCTGAATTTCAGCGTAGAATAAAATCAATTACTGGAACACAAGAATCGAAAAATCGCTATAACAGTTCATGAGCCGACGCTATCATCTGCCATCGAGATAAACTCACCTAGTTATGTCGTAGATATCTATCAGAGTTCAATAAGAACAATACTAGGATGGCCTGAAATCCCACCTGAGGCATCACAAATACCCAAACCACAAAAATCTTATTATGTCACGGATATACAATCATATCATGAAATCAACACATCATATCGAAATGATTTATCGGATATAAAAAATGCAAAAGTAACAGATAGATTTATATTTACCGACAATAATACCATGCAGTGGGATTTTATTTTTGAGAAAACCCTTGATTCATTCGTTACCATTGCATTTACGCTAAAATATATCATTGATTACCATAGTGAGGTTAATCGATTACATAAAACACAACTAAAACAACTACGACGGAGCTTTCAGGAGCATCTATCTGATATAACAAAGCCACGTACCGAGATCATAAAATATGTTGAAATATTAAATCAGCTTGTATCCGATATGGAATATATCAACAAACGAATAATTCAAGCAATAATTGATGACAGCAACGGAGATAAACAAAAATTCCTAACCAGCCACAGTATAACGGAGGTCGATTTACCCGATTTCAGGTTTCCTGGGTATAACGCAAATGAACTAAAAAAATCAGTTTATGATCTTATTCAAGAAAACTTTTCTTTGATACTCAACAAATGGAAACAACAAACAACTATCCTTAAATATAATAACGACCCAGACGGCGGTGGTAGGCATATCGCTCGGTTCAACGTGAATATAACCTCGGTGATAGCATTGAATTTAGTATGTGATGTTATCGAAGGAAGCTATCAAATAAATCTCGAGCGATCAAATCAAGCTCAGCAGGGATATATTCTATATTCATTTGCACCAATAGCTCCTCCAGGATTTCTAATAATCGAGGATCCAACTAATCCAGTCTATATGCGATGTCATAATGATTCATTAACGAGAATTAATTTCAAACTCACTGACCAGTCAAATAATCTAATTGATTTACGCGGTGAGGTTTTACAAATTAGTCTCTTTGTAAAGTCTTAAGGACTTTCATCATAAATGATTTTCATTGTAGTGATTTTCATTGTTAAACCCATAGCAGCAGAGGGAGGCGGACTTAATAAAATATTCGGTTAAAATCATTTACTGAATCCCGTAAACAATTGTTAACTCATAGCAGCAGAGGGGGTGAATTCCAACGACGTTGGCGTCTTTTTTTGCCAAATGGACCCTACAAGGAAGCCTTAGTTTGACGAATCGACCCCTCTATTAAATATTTACTAGGAAGCCTCAGTTTGTCAAATAAACCTTTCTAGTAAATATTAACAAGAAGGAAGTCTATCTAACGCCTAAAAAGTTGGTCTGTTCACCCCCTCTGCTGCTTAGATAGATAGATAGATAGATAGATAGATAGATAGATAGATAGATAGATAGATAGATAGATAGATAGATAGATAGATAGATAGATAGATAGATAGATAGATAGAGAGAGAGAGAGAGAGAGAGAGATAGATAGATAGATAGATAGATAGATAGATAGATAGATAGATAGATAGATAGATAGATAGACAGATGTAGGTTGGTAGATTAAATCAAGATAATACATTTAATATCTCAGATACAAATACATGCTGAATGCAACTGACTTACCAAGTAAATGTTTGGGCATTTAAATACAATTAATGAATTGTGAGAGTCTGAATTCTGTCTTTAGCAAATTGTGGGAAGTAAAATACTAAAATTACTCAGCATGTAAACAGCATGTTCATTATGCCCTCAATATCTTTGAACCAGTAACATCTACTTTTGTGAAAATTGGTGCAATGATGGATCTCAGTTAGAATCCAAGGAAGTCAGCAACTCAAACATAAAATTAGGTGAGCATAACTCCATTTTCATGCTCTATTTGCATCATTGCTTCAGCAGTGGGATTATTACACCATTACTATGCGGAACTCTATTACACGCTCACCCATGACATTTGGCATGTGATTTGTTTATGGCGTATGGATATTCTACAATGAAAATAGTTATGACATGGATATTCAGCTATCTGTTCATTACACTCTCAATGTAATTGACCCTATTGCAGCTGCACACGCAAATTGGTATGAGCATCAGTAATACAGTGGATGACTCCACCATGCCAAAATAAATGTTACTGTTGACTTGTTTTCCATGCTTTGGAAATGTTTATCCTTTTAGCTGTCTGGTAAAAAGGCCCAAGTGTGAGCATGTACTTACAAAATCATTAGAAAACCAGTGTGGATTTATAAATCAAAATCATTAAAGTCTTACAGCTTGATTAGACAGCAGATATGATCAAGGTATATGATGTACAAGGGGTGAAATTGTTTGCATATAAAACATTCACAGTGGAGAGAATGTTGGAATACCTCTATGGTACTTTGATATAATATAGCTGGGTTTTCTTTGTATATTGTACTTTTGGAAATTGTAAACTTAGTACACTGTTAACTAAAATGACTGCGACCATGTCCAAAAATCAGCCAGAATATGTCTAAAGTACACTATCTTTAGCAGATATTAAAATAGGGAAAATGCATTTGCCAGATTAAACAATATCAGCTTCGAAAATTGCAATGAATGAATTACCAATATATGAAATATAAGAGTTAGTTTTTTACAATGTACCTCTAATGTTCAGGAAGTGAAAATGACCAAGTGGAGCTAGCACTTCTTTATAAAGGTGCACATATAAAGTAAGGCCAAGCTGTATACTCTATTTTACATATTACACCCATCAATCATATGACAAAATAAAGGGAATTCTAAGTTCTTTGAATAATGCTCAAGATATGCAAAGTCTTTTTTGCATATCCACTATAACCAGTGTGAAAATCTGGGGAAATTCTTTTTCTTTATTTTTTTTTAACCCTATGCAAAATATGAAACTACATGTAGATCGCCAACCATGGCAGGTTGGGGAGAGGTATCTGTTGATAAGCCAAAAGCCAACTTTTTTTCTCTTATATCAAATAAACGACATGAACCATACTAACATACCATATAATTTTGAGTAGATAAGATATTTTAAGTCAGAAGGAAATCTACAGAGCAAAGTTCTTAAGTCTGAAAAGGTTAAGTTTCCCATTTTTGTGGCAACACAAATATCACGACATCCGCAAAAACATTCTTGGTGAATTACAAGACATTGGTCTTACTATTTCTTTAATATTTGTGCGTTATTATTATTTTATGATCTTCAACGTTTTGTGTTTTTGTTTATTTCAGAACTGACCATCACTGTTTCCATTCTCTCTCTCTCTCTTTCTCTCTCTCTCTCTCTCTCTCTCTCTCTCTCTCTCTCTCTCTCTCTCTCTCTCTCTCTCTTACTGTAATTATGAATAGGGAAAAAAGGAATACTCATTGGAACATACACATTTTGTTAACAACATTATTGAATGATCTTCAACTTTTTGTATTTTTTGTTTATTTCAGAACTCACCTTCATTCTTTCCATTTCTTTCTCTCTCTCTCTCTCTCTCTCTCTCTCTCTCTCTCTCTCTCTCTCTCTCTCTCTCTTACTGCAATTATGAACTTTCTCTTTATTTGTAAGCTAAGATTACAAATGCTGGATGAGAATGTTGAATAAGAATATTTTGGCAAATCTTAGACGTAATGTACTGATCAAAGTCAAATATCAAAAATTTTAAAATAAAGACAGAGGTGACTCATTTAGAATTGATTCTATAAATTGCCAGAGGTTGGGGGACCCAGATAAAATTAGCGGTCAATGGAGTTCCCTAAAGAAAAGAAGGAATATATATATATATATATATTGGAACAGACACATTTTATTAAATGCCATGAGAGATATTAGATCCTCTTGGGGTTAAAAATGTATCATTTATTTTGCATTCCGATTCAAGGGGAGTATCTATTGTGTTGAATACAAACTTTAAATTTCTATTTTCTGTTTTTAATTTTTATTTAATCTTCTGCAATTGGTTTTCAGTCAAATATGATAAGATTTAATCAACCAATCATCAACATAATCATTCAAAGGAATACTTTGTCTTTTCCCAATTCAGATTAAGATTAAAGGGTTACTTATTATTCTAATTGGTAACATGTTGCACAGTTGATGTGTGCAAGGCAGAAATAATTTCTGATACAATTTAAGTTCTGCATAAAGAGGACAAAATCAGTGTCACATTATAATGACACTGTCAGACACACCCATCAAAGTTGGCTGTACACAACATTGTAGAACAATAATATAAAACAACGGTACATAATGCACTAATAATGCTATAACAATGGGACACTAATCGTGCTATACAATAGGATAATCATATTTGATTTGACACTTTAGCCACCTTAACTTAAGAAAAGTTATACATTAGTGGTTAATATATAAGCCATGTTGGCTATAATTTCATTTTTGTTTTCCTCTATATCGTGCTTCACTGATTATCTAAATGTTGTCATTCTCAAGCTCTAGCAATGCAAGAATCATCAATCAAAATAAATGTTTTCATCTCTGTTAGTACCAAACCCTTTAAATAAACAGTGTCACTGTAACCTACTTTTTCATATGACCACTTAGGTTTTTACACCATATATGATTGTAATGAACGGTTAATGAATGTATTTCTATATGATAATTCATTTGTATAATGGCTGCTGGAGACACAAGAGCTGTTGTAAATCATTGTTGTTTATATTTATTTTTGATTTGGGGTTGTAATACTGATGTACATTTATCCACCAGTAACATTTGAAAGAGTTATTGCAAGAGGTCTAAAATATCCATGATTTGTTTTTGTTGGATAACAAGATGGTGTTCATCACACACAAGTCTTATTTGTTCATGATGACCCAATTTAGTAGTCCAATTTACCCTCCCCATCTGAAAAATTACCTGGGAAATAATTGACCAGGTGATATTCTTCCTGCAGGTCCAGCAAAATATTTCCTCCTTCATCCGAATGTTTTTTTTCCTGAGGAACGAATTGGCTTGGTAATTCGAAAATAACAGGCTAACAAATTCTTCCGCCCTCAAATTACACATTTCAAGCATGAGAAAATCAAAAAGGAAAAACTTGAAAAATGGATACTTATTTTAAGAATTTAATAACTGATTCCCCCCTACAAATGAATATTTGTTTCTAAAAACAACCATATTAAATTAAATTTTAATGAATAACCAGGTTGATCAGGTTGGTTTATGTTTTTATTACTTTGTTTGGATTTTATATATAATCAGAATAAAAAATGAGGAAATATAACTGCTGGGTATTTTAAGTCTTGGAAAAAATACGATTGTCAGCCAAACAATTTGTTGTAAATTGAAGTAATCTCTTTGTCTTTCACTCTTTTCTTTTCAATCTTTCTTTACCTCATTCTCTCTTTCATTTACTGTTCCTCTGTTTCCTGTTTTTCTCTATCTGTCTCTGCTCATTGTCTTCCTCACTCTATCTTCGTATTTTTGTTACTCTCTCTCCCCTCTCGTTTCCTACCTGTTAACCTCTTTTCCTGTCTTTGCCACTATCTTCTGCCCCTCTCTATATGTATCTTTCTCTCTCTCCCTGTCTTTCTTCCTATCTGTCTTTACCTCTTGCTTCCTCTCATTTTATTCCCTGCATACAACTGCCCCTTTTCTCTCGCCTTCTTAGTCTTTATACGTCTAATATGACATTTTCTCTTTTACTTATCTTTTCTTGCATCTTTCTTCTTCTATGTCTATCATCTATGTCTTTATCTGTCATTTTTTCCTGTCTTCCTCTTACTTTTAATGTCTTCCTCTTGTGCTCCTCTCACTTTCTCTATTGTTTTAGCTATCTTCTCTGTCTTCTGCTCTTTTCCTATAGTGGTCTTTCTCTATTGCTTCCACTCTACCTCTTCTCACCTCTGTCATCCTCTACAAATTGTTTGAGGTGATGGTACATGTAATGGTATGTTTTGAGTTATAAACTTTGCAATTTCATAAAGCGAAGACAGCTACAAACTTTTCTGAAAAGTATTGTCAGGCATATGTCTCCACAATGGTTACTAAAACTGAGCAAGACATATATATACAGGACAGTGATATGGATTCAAATATGATGTGGGCAAAACATGTTAAGATTATGAGAGCAACATCATTGTTGTCTACTGACATTTATGTGAATAGTACTAGTGGACCCTTCCAAAAGGAGTTAACCAGTATGATTGGTTGAGATACCTACCCAGCATGTTTATTCTTGGACACTTTCACTCCTTCTAGAATTTATTTAGAAAACCTTACAAATGACCATTTGTGTGTGTGTGTGGATGTGTGTGTGTGTATTTTGGATTTTACATTAGTGCAGTGTCTACAGTGCAGCAGTTTATAGTGATGTCCAGCACTGGTGCATCACCCTGCAAACATGTAGTATCATGTCCCACCCAGTCACAGTATCATGTCCCACCCAGTCGCAGTATCATGTCCCACCCAGTCACAGTATCATGTCCCACCCAGTCACAGTATCATGTCCCACCCAGTCACAGTATCATGTCCCACCCAGTCACAGTATCATGTCCCACCCAGTCACAGTATCATGACGCCAGGCCAACCAGTCATAGCATTAACCTCTTATACATAGCATCATGTGAGGCAGATACTAGTATCATTTTTATAAATCTTTGCTATGACACAGCCGGGGTTTGACTCACAACCTCTAACATCACAGGTGGATGCTCTAACCACTTAGGCCGTCAGAATGGTCCCCATTTCAAAATAGTGTTAGTTTGCTATGAAAGGTCCAGGAATATTCTTTATAAGTTGTGTCATATACCATGAATGTGACTTTTGAAATGCTATTAGCCCAATATTGTAACCTCTATTTTTGTAAAGATTCATTTCTAAATATAACCACTTTTGTGATTTTGTAAAGTGATCCATAACCTGCATTATACTCAAATTAGGATAGAGTCCATTTAGGTAAAGAAACAAAATGATGTTGGGAGAAATAATCTGCTAATAAGTAGAGAGGGAACCTAATGTGTTGTTAGGGAGGGACAAGAAATAATTAGGGGGTTGGGGTGGTAGAACTGGATGTTACACCATCTATGAAAACTGTCAGTTAAGAAAATGAAACTGGAATAAGCTAACAAGTTTCATAGATTGATGTTGTATTATAATTAGAGAACGAAGTTTGAGAAATTATTTGTACATAGTTATATTTCCTGTACATTGCAAGATCAGCACTTTTACTTAAGGCACTTCAGTATTATATAATTTGTTTTACAATACTCAGTATCTTGTACCAAGCAATACATCATCCAACAAATCATCACTGATAATCCAATCAGCATGGTTTCAACATCTCCAGTTCATCACCATTAGTATCAAAACCAGAGTAATAGGCCATGTGATCCAACTCCAAGATCAAAAGGCAGAACTTCTATATCATCCTGTACAGCATTGGCATGACTTTGAGAGGTTAAATATTGTATACCCACCTAGAAAATGCCATCTTAGTAGCTCACACTTAGCCAGGAAGATATACAGTTTAAGAATTTAATCTGTTTGTGATTTTCATAAAGAAGATGAAACAGAGAATGATGATGAGACAATAGAGGAAGGTGTGACAGTAGAGAGTAAGTATATTTAATGCAATTTAAATGAATGATAAATACAGCAGGATTTATTAAACATGTATTAATTGAAACACATCATGATTAAAATTCTTTACATCGAAAATGGAAATTACTTGGCTAATTTCTATATTTCTACCTGAAACTATTTCAAAATAAAGACTTTTTTTTACATATATGTCATACATACCAGCAAACTATAGAATGTATAATCTTTCATTTTGAAATTTCAATTACGGTACAAGTTTAATATGCTGCAAATGAGAATTATTATTCCAGGATAGATACACAATAAACAATGCAATAATCAAAACAACCAACAATATTTTAGGGCACTGTAATGGGCCATTTCAGCTCCATAAATACATTTTAAATTCATACAAGATACACACTATGTTAGTAAAATTTGCAGTTTTTCCCACGGAACAGCCAGGGTTATGTATTAAGTATGTTTTTTCTTCATGTTGTTTATTCTCCTTAATAATAATAATAATAATAATAATAATAATAATAATAATAATAATAATAATTGTGCTGTAAAGATAAAGGATTATTCCTAATGCTTTATTAAAGGACACATACAATATTTAATTTTGTTGGGTCTGATTGCTGACTATGCAAGGGATGTGCTCTCCTTCCTCTCATTGTCTGCAATGTAGTGGGAAATGGAAATATTTCCATAAATCTTGATAATATAAATATTGATACCAATGTAAAAGTGAAATGTAAGTATATTTCTTATATTACTATATTTTACCAGACAATCTTACAAACAGGTGCTTTTCCCAGATTCTAGTTAGGATGGCACAATATTGTGTAAAGTTAATGAATTCAAATGAAATTTAACTGGAATTGGGATTAAGTTTTACTATGGCAGAAAATATTCCAAATGACAATATCTATCTCTGCGAAAAACATTTTCAAACCATAATGTAATAATGATAACTGCTGGATGAGCATTTATAGCCCTATGCAAATGAGCTATTCCAAAATGAGATACAATATATGCAACAGATACACAATATAAAAATGAAATTAGCACAATAATAATTTTGAACCAGTATATTTTAAAATACATTTGTTATGTATAGATAAATTGAATGAAATACCCTATTTGTATTTCTTGAAACATATTGTTACTAGTTTAGTTTATATCATTTCCTGACATTCTACATAAAAATATTGATCACTTCATTCAGTAAATAACTTGTTTGCTTGAAATAGTCCATATTATATGGGCAGTAGACATTTACTATTGATGGACATGGTGGTAAAGTTAAGCCAAGATAAGGAAGCATGACACCAAAATATATTCAAAACGACTCAATAAATATCATAGACCTCAAGACTATTCAGTTCAGGTACAAACGCCATATTAAAGAAATGTGGACATACAAGTCAGTAGACTTTTCTTTTATGAAAATAGTTGTGTCTTTAAAGTAACATTAATCCACAAGGCATAATAATGTACTAAAGGTTAATTTGCTAGTAAATACATTGTTTTCACTCAGTCCCAGTGGGAAAGAAGAAAATGTTTTGTCATTTATGATTTTCTTTGTAGGTAATCTCTCCAACAATTATTGGGCTGGTGGAGTACAATGCTGGTGCAGTCTACATGGGACTACTAGAGGATCAAGTTAAGATTTACTGCTAAAAGCCATTAGATAAACCTGAGACTGGAAATGTTAAATTTCAGCTTGCTGATGGGTTAGAAAAAACACAAAAAATATCACATATTAAAAATATCCTGACAATCTATGAATTTGTTTGACCACCAAGTTTGAACTAGAGATAATGAACAACTAAATATGTTATGTAGGAGGAACATAAACAAATAAAGATGCAATTGCAATATACATTTAAAGTTAAGCACAGGTATGAATTACTGAACCACTCTCAAGAGATTCATTGGTTGATCTCTTAAGTATAACCTGCTTCCTGACTGCATACTACCTCCTTGTAGCTAATGAGTCTTACTCTGTTACCAATGGATTTGACTGGTAGTTATAGTTCTTCTAAAGTAGTATGATTGGGTGATTATTATCAACCAAACATAATATACTAAACTTACTGCTTCATAATGGGTAAAACAGCATCTCTGTAGCCACTAGGTCTCATTCGTTTAAAAATTATAATAGAAGACATGTCCTTTACAATGTGGAAATTTACACATTTAACCACTTGCCATTACATTAAAGATGAACCTCAGACAGCCTTTGAAATTGAAATTTGTATGCTGCTAATATATGGAATTTATCTTGTTAAAACTATGTTAAGATTTAAATATGTTACAAAATATCATCATCATATAGAAGCAACGTTTTACATAATTATTAACATGTAGTTTTGAACTTGAAACAAAAACGCCATTATGTTTGTGTTTACTGTTATATTTGAAGCTTCTGGCACTTCTCGTATGTGATGTCAGGTCAAAATTAAAAATGAAATGGATCACAAGGGTACACAATATAATATGCTTCTTATTACTCTGTCGGACCTAAGTATCATCATCCAACATGTGTCTCCTATCCCTTTTTATGAAATATTCAAATATAGACATCATATCAATTGCAAGCTTTTCCTTCATTCATTAACATTATTTTATTGGTTGAACAGATTATACATTTTAGCTGTACTTTATTTCTGTGCTGCAAAGTTTATTGTTTTCTGGCGCACCAGCACATTTAGGCTATATAGCGCTATACAGTTTGTTATATGAAGAAAAGTTAAATAAAGTAAAAGTTTCAAATTCGACCAGCGATACACAAAAACAAATTTGATAGTAAAATGGTAATATGATAACAGTATAATACAGAGCTTCCTGAGCAACGGGGGATGTAATGGTGTATGTTAATGAAGACAGATGAAAATATATTCAAAACAAGGGACGGTATTTACATTATCTAAACATGCTCTAAGTATTATCATTCAAAATATAGATATTTAATAACAATGTGGTATTATCATTTTGATTCTCTATTCATTTCCTCTGGATTATAGCTCGGAAAATCTATATTCACTAGAGACTATTCTGATTACACATTTATTAACAGTAGGGTTGGCACACATTAGAATGGAATGGTGGTGGATGGAGGTAAAATAGATAATTTACCTAATGAATTCATATAAAGATACTAACCTCATATGAATCATTTGGATGGGTTAGTATTCTCCCATTCATTAAATTAGAATGTTACACAGTAAGTTCTATGCTCAAGTACATACGTTTTAAAACTGCATACAACATTAAGAGCCCAACACAAGGATCACATCATGTGCTCTTCATAGATTGCTTTATATATTGGTAAATGTAATGTGCAAACATTTAAGAGAAAAGCATGACACAATATAATGAGAGAGAAAGAGAGAGGCAGAGATATAGAGAAAGAAAATAAATAATAGTTGGCCAAGTACATATAAGTAGATCGATAGGTAGAATGATCGATAACATATAAGTTAAACAATACACATTGCAAGACTGCAATAAACTGAGCTGTATATGCAATAGTTGTTGAAATCAGACAGTTGAGATTGCACCTAAGTCTTATTAGGTGTGATTGATTAGTTCAGTGATTGGGAATTGAAACGTGCTTAGATAATCACAGTCACAGTACACACGGAGCCATGAGAGAATAACATTGGTCACTGATCAGGTGGTCAAAATCTGCAGGCAAACTTGATAGAAAATTAAGAATGGAAAGGATGAAGTTTATAAGCACGTGGCCACTAAACCAGGTTTTGACTACTTAATACCACACTCCGCTTGCATTGAAAGTGATGCCATACAGCATGAGTCTACTATGCAAACACTTGTTCAGAAATACAGACACATTTTTAAAAAGAAATTTTCAAGCTTTCATCTCAATTCTCCCAACAATTGGCTGATCATCCACTTATCCAAAATATATTTTATTTTTTTGATCTACACCTTCACCTTATGACAATAATTCGTTATTAAACAAATATATGCTAAATATATATTTCTCAAAACGTTTGGTTTCTACCTTGAGGTCATATATGAGCATTATGGTAAGAAAAACTGAGGTAGATGGCCAAATTTGGCTAATTATACAACTTTTAAGATTTTTAGTTCTACACATGCAACTTGTTCTAAAAGCTACAGATGCCACTAACCACATTTTGGCTAAGCATACATTTATCCCAGTTTTAGTTTCTACCCAAGAGTGTGTAGACCAAATTTGTAGGAATTAGCTAAATTTTGCTTAAAGGAAATTAGTTGTGTACCAACCTCACTGAAAATGGCAACAGGAATCGTTAGCCAAATTTTTTCTAATCTTCCGTGAGTCTCATTATGTGCTTGCAGGTCTCTCTAGCATCAACACCATCCTGACGCAGTGCATGCTACGCTGGGCGGGATATGTTGTACGCACGCAGACAACCGGCTGCCAAAGATACTCTTCTATGGCGAACTACTGCAAGGACAGACACCCCACGGATGTCAAAAGAAACGCTTCAAAGGCAATCTGAAAGCTGCATTGAAAGCATTCAACACAGACACTGATTCCTGGGAACAAACATCAGGCGATTGAGTCACTTGGCGGTCCTCTGTGCACAAAGTCCAAAGATTCTGCGAATCTAGCAGAACAACAGCTGCAGAACTGAATAGGCAAGGCAGAAAAGAACGAGCCCTCTACCCTTATTTTCGAATGACAAATGGTCTCCGATAGTACTATTACAATGTATGCTGGAAAGTGAGATGTTAAAGACGTTGACTGTCAGCGAGGCGATTATATTGTCTCGGAAACAAACTTCGGTTTGGTTACCAACTCCTGTAATTTGTGAAGTTTGGGATACGAATTTTGCCGAGGAAAAATAGCAAAAGATCTTGGCATGAAAATAATCGGTAAATGTACTCAAGGTGGACCGTGTGATCATAAAAAACGTTGTACACGATTGAGTTTAGATGATCCTGAACGCGATTTTATAATTACGGATACTGAGCGAGATGATACATTGGCATGCAGGAAAACGCTTTTGACGGTGAATCGTTGCAGTATAATTATTTGAGATCATCAATGCTCTGTTATGTTTCAATTAATTTGTTATCGATGGTAAACATATTTTTTAACATCGCGGTCAGAGATTCCACAGATTCTTTTGATTTTAATCGAGAACATAGGAAAATCGTCGAAACGTTTACTACTATCATTAATGAAAGGGGAGAGTAAAACGTGAAATACTACACGGATATTGCGAGTCAGCGGATGTTCCCATCGAGGATAATTACAGCGGAGAGACAGTATCGGAACTATCATCGTCGCCGTCTATATACGACCCTATATCCAGACATAAAACTGTATACTTGAACTCACCAAAAGGATGCGGTAAGACAACTTGAATTCTGCTATGATAATATTAACACTCACATACATACTTGCAAAGGAGATGATAAACCGAGGATTAAACGCTTATACAAATCACAGCTTCTTTCGGTGGAATGGTGACGTTTGGACCCCTGATCGCATTGGAACAAAATACATTCCCCGAAACATTTTGTTGGGATGAAAAAGGTACAGTGCAGTTGGATACATTAATACTATTTTGAGATTGAGTGTTATTGAAAAACACCGCTGTGATAGTGTGTGGTGATAACGGTCAACCACCACCGTTTACTGAATCATCCCCTCATAAATGGCTTAAAAAATGTGGATTATTACGAGGAAATTAATACCGATTACAGATCACATGACCCCGAATTACCAAGTTAAAACATCGATAAAATTACAACCGGATAACATGCAAGGTAAAATAACACGTAGAAAAATTCATGAAACCTCCATTGCGGATTTTTGGGAATAGTGGAAACCAACCGAATTAATAATCGCGAGTAGAAAAAAAAATAGAGACGAACTTCAAATTAAATTTTTTCAAATTCATAAAGAAATTTTTTCAATGGATCCAGTTCCGTTGTATTATAGAACTGTGAATACACGACAGCAAAATTCGATGTTCACATCCCAGAAAAATCCGAGACACAAAATCTAGTATTGACTGATATTGTGCTAGTTGATATTATCATTGTAGAAGATGCGTTGAATGCTGGCAAATCTCCATGGAAGTTAGGATGCGCGATGACAATACATTGATCTCAAGGATTGACTATTTCTTATCCAATTATTTGGATCATGGATGAATTCATCGATGGTCGAAATTAATTTATTTAGCAGTATCTCGAGTCAGAAGATTAAATCAACTTTGAAGAGTTGTTATAAAATGTAATGATATTAGTTAAGTTCTCACGGTGGTAATTGAGTATCATCGGGGATCACTTGTAGTTGTTCACGTGTAAATCCACTTTGAGGAGCGGTTGAATCTAATCTATATGTTACTGGTCTACTTAAGATGTGACAACACTAGATATATTATGCACTGTTACACTCCAGATAGGATCACTTGATCTTGTTCTACCGCCTTCATGTTCACCAGGTTCATATAAATATCCCACAGTGTCGTTGTTACCTAATATTGGCTGCGTTGAAAAATCGCGCCAGGGTATATTTATATATTTCTTGTAATCGCGATAACAGGTTTCATATTGATCATTCGAGTAATTTAATTATTGAGTGCGGTTATCAAATCAGGTAATCTTACAACCCATTCTCGTGATCGTTTATCTTCGATGAATTTCCTCGCGTATTGATAACCAAATAACCGGTTCTGAAAGCGTTCGATCAAACCGCTAGACGATTGACTGATCGCGATTAATTGCAGTATGACTTTGTCTGATAGTGGTTTTATGTTGTTTCATCGTAGATGATACCGCACCTTGAAACTCTTCACCGGGATCAACCTGCAGAAGAATCGGCTATCGTAGAGGTCCTCGTTGATAAATTCTTTGAAAAGCAGAGGCAACTTCAGCTGAAGTCTTAGTAGTTCTGCTTCTTTATATTTACTCGCAATATCAACGACGGTTAACGCGTATTTATAAGTATTGTGTTTGACAATATCATGCGAAAGAAATTATATATCAGCCTGATGAACTTCATTGGGAATGCTAAAATTAAAGGATGAAAAATGAATCTTCTTAAGAGGTGGTTAATAAATCTGCCATATCGCTTGTCGAGATAACCAATTCTTTGCGGTAGTATTTTTGACTTTTGCAGCGCTGGAGAGCTTAGTAATCGGGGCGTTACCTTTCCAGTATCCGCTAGGGGAATAATACATTGAATCCATATTAATTTTATTTACCAGCACCTAATACGAGATTACCTTTTATGGTAGCTTTATATTAACAAAGTAAGTTAATTTTTCTGTGAATGTTTTATCAGGGATAGAATTTAAAGCGTGAATTAATTTTACATCAGTGATGTGTCGTTGCTGAAGATCCTTACTTTTGTGCGCAACATAATGCGTGTGACAGGCTTTATCGATATCGTTTACTGGATATTCATCTGATTTTTTGGGTTCATCTTGATTATCAAATCGGATATCAAGTCGAAGTCCAGGACCGTAGTAATTATACCCCGGAAGGTGTTTTTCCATCAGTATTTAGCCCATGGAGCTCCGGGAAGTTTTGTTAACCTGGCGGCGATATTACCTCCATTTTTTATTCTGACAAATCTATTAAAAAATAAAACCACACTGTGTACATTTACCAGCGATTACATCACCATTAGTTTTTGCTACAGCAGGAACTAAGTCACTCGTGGGCGTACGAGCTCTACTTTTCACACAATATAAATCCATATTTATGTATAAATAATATGAATGTAATTGAGGGTTCAGCTACCCGACGACGGGAACCTGTTAAACATATGCGATGTTACCAGTTTAAATTAGAAAGATTTTATTTTGTCCATCAGGGAGCGGTAAAACACAATTGTTACTTAATCTGATAATGAGATGGATGAAATCGGATAATCTATATTTCATAGCCCCGAACGTAGATGATCAACGTTGTTGCGATTTGTTAAAAGATTTTAACGAGAGTGCAAAATAGGTAAGCGATGAAGATGTTGTTGAATTTATCACCGATATCGAAGAAGCTCCGAGTTTATTAATATTAAGAATTTAGTTGTGTATAATGATGCGATGTTAGATAAACAAAAACAAAAAAAAACGCTAGGATATTTTAGAGACAATTGGAATATCTTCGCGGTCTTTAACGGTTTTGAAACATATACACTTCGAAATATTCATCAAACCTGATGCATCGTCGATATGGATTATTATAAATTTAGAATATTTTTTAGTTGTGCTCAGAATATCTCTCATGAATTTGTAACAATAAATTTGCACGATCCTCGGACAAGATATCGGATCGGACACGATATAATATTTGGTTAAAACGTAGCAACCGATTAACCGCGAACCCCCACCCTCCCTACCCCCGGTGTGAATTAAGTTGCTCGCGTGTTACGTAGATGTAATTTTTTACACAAACGTGACCATTTGTTTGCCTAAAAATAAGTTGCCAAACCCACTCATCATGTAAGAGATTTTAGTTTGACACAAAATATATCCAAGATGAATTACACTGCTTGTGGAATTTCTATGTTTGCCTACAAAATAGGTGGGCTAGCTTGTACTACTACTTATAACTATCTCGATTATTTTAATTGTGTCATATTGATAACTGATAAGCCATATTTTGAATCAAATGCTGTCACAATCACATATTGTGGATTATTATACATTGTTCGGTAACCCTTTCGACTGTATTTCCGGATGCTCGCTGGAACGTACTCCAAAGCATTGTCGTGTCAATACACTATTTTAATAGTCTCTAATGTATGTGTATTTGTATAAGGGATATATGATACCTGCTTTATCCCATATTAAATTTCAACTTTATGATGCAGTCCGATAAATCCCCATCCCATTACAATGCCCATTACTTTTGCAGCACTGTCTATTGTTGCTGATACAATGAGGTTTTATAATAAGGTGATCCATCTTCAAACACATACAAATCTGGCATACATGGCTGCATTAATATCTTTTGGAATGTTAAGACGTTGCATCTGCCTAATTTACAAACGTTTGTCTCATTGTTCTTATATGACAATAGGCCACAAAACCTATTTTATATTTCCTGTCCTTAGTACACAATCACTATTATGTGCTGGTACATAATCCTATATTATCAGACAGGCTTTAAAACAATCATCAATTTGAAACTGCACATGTTGTAGGAATACATTGCTGTAAATAATGTAGAGTATCATTTCCAACAGACATAATGTGAATATTTGGACACCAAAATATGAATATATTGAATTTGGTGTTTCTAATTTGTTGAAAATATTTAATTATATTTTTACATTTAAACTACATTAAATCTAAAATCAATTATTATTAATAAACATTTTATACCAATTTAAACATGAAATTAAAAAATTGCCCATGTGATAAAATAAATGTCTGCAATACCACATCAAAGTGTCAAGGAAGTAGTTTTAGGCTTTTATCAGGCACAATTGTAACATAAATACAAGGATTCTCAAAATGGCCGAATGTCCAAGATGCAAAGAACTTAAAGATTGATTGGGATAAACTCCAGGTCAATTAATATCTGCTGACACAGTAAGGGTGGTATGCGGGGAAAGCGACCTCGGTTTAAGTATGCCATCATCATTATGTAGCACATGCTGAATTGAACATACAAATTAGTTTCTGTATTAACAATTTGTCTTACTCTTTTTAAATTCCTAACTTTTAATTGATCCGTGCTGAATTAATGATGACTGTAGTCTTGTAATTCATTGAAATAAAATTATGAGCACACGCTCGTGTTTGCATTTAATTTGTGTTTACCATGCCTTAACACATTTCATGATGTATTTCATATTACTGTATTACACATAAAGATCCCAATTAAACGTCCTTCTCAATCCCAATGTGTAATTCGCCTTTGACAAGAAAGTGATCATACGGTGCTGTAACCTTGATTTTCTGCGCCGCAACCTCCGAAACGACCATTGCAGAAGTTGTTGTTTGTCCGTCGATTCGATGAGGACCACTCTAGTCATACGAGGGTTGGGGGGTATGGTTCGGTTCAGTACCTACGCAGGTAACTGATGAGACCAACCAGTGCACCGAATGTTCGTTTGCACAAGGGACAGGTGAGTTGACATCTCCAGGAGGGTTGATGGTGCGTGCTTTTCTGTCTAGACTCTTCAGCTCTGCAGTTGCTGTCATTGAAGTTGCTGTATTATAGGCCCCGCGTTTTTCAGACCAACTTTCCATTCTACTGGTGACTGCGAGTCTGTTGAGAGTCTTGAATACAGATTTATGTTTACCAATCATTATTTGAGTATCCTACATCCCCTTCCACATTTTGGATTCTTTTAATTCTCACTATATCTATCAACATTTCTGAAATCTATGTTGGGACTTGATTCACGAAAAGAGACTGCGGGAAAATGATTACGTCTGTCGGAGTATGACCAGTGCAACCAACAAGGGTTCGTTACGTCATATATACCATATCAGGAGAGTTACTAAAATCTCAAGATAAGAACAAAACCAAGAAGGGAAACTAACTGATGTCGGGAGATGTGTGGGCAGTATCCGCAATCGGAACCTACCCTCTATACAAGATTAATGTTTTAAAATCTTACCTTATGAAATAAACAAATTTGCCTCTGTTCACAGAAGCCTGGATCTATACATATGTCTTCTCAATGACTAAACTTTATATAAACACATGATATTTAAGTGTTGCAATAGATCAAACTAACTGATATAAATACGTGATGCAATTACATCTCAACAGTTAGTTTTTCTTTACTCTATTATTCAAATACAGAAAATGCAAGTATCTGGTCACAAACAACGTATTGTTACACGCACAGGGGTATTCACTTGACCAAGCGGTGTCAAAACCCTGGCACGAGTCACGCTGGAAGTCATATGTTTTCCCCAAATTTCCAAAGACTTCCATACAACTTGAGTTGTAAAATGGAAAGAAAGACGTGTCTGCTATAATTAATAATCTTTGCTCTAATCAATTGGCGACCCAGAGGAGACAACTTGCCCAAGAGTCCATTAACCGCACCTTAGCATGGTTTTTCTTCTTTATCATCCTGTTTCCGTACCGCAAGCCCGTCATGCCATAGAAATTCCACTAGTATTCCCTTTCTAACTGGGAAATATTTAGCTGCGCGACCCTAGGCCAGTCAATCCACAGAATTTCCGGCGTATCACGCTCATATACATACGCCCATTTTCCACTATGGACACATAAACGGTACCTACCAAGTTCCAACTTATTGATTCCATTATATCCCCCCCCCCCATAAATACTGCCATTTCAATCACATCACTTTTATACACCGCGGAATTTTAATATGGACTATGTTACAAAAAGGGACAGTCATTCGGCTTGTACCCAAATTCACTACTAACGACCCCAGCATGGTTCAAATTCACTAACACTCGGCTCTGTGATGTTTGCTGCTACTAACTGGCTAACTATTTCGGGCTAGTAATGTTTCCATGGCACCGAAGACAAAATACTCGCACAAATTAAAAACGGGATGCTGTCAAATACACATACTCCAAATTTATGACAGTATGTAGGTATGGTATTTCTTCATCTAGCAATCATTCTTTGACCAGAATTTACTAAACAATGGAATGTTTGGTAGACAATCTGACACACTTTGGTGTAGATGGCTTGTCTACTGTACACTTACCGGTACTCTATCACACAATGTGACATTGCATTGCACATCCTGTGTTGATAAATGATTTTTGCTGTGTAAAACGTTATATTTATTGAAGAAGGATACTTGTTCTGTGATGTGTAATTTGTTAAAACAAATCCGATTTTAAAAAAATCATAGCTGTAGAAATCCATTTCGGACACTTTTTACGCACAACCACTGACATTTGTCAGGCTCCCAGAATGTATAAACGCCGGAGATGTAAGGAAGCGATATTCTATAATTGTAAACAAGTTGTACCAGTAAAACATAGTCTAATTGGTTTGAAGAGCCTTTGCGTGTTTCACATGGACATGAATTAGTCCGGACAAGGTCTGCATGATGAACAATTATACTACGAAGTAACATTATTTGTGTAAGAACCACGATGGATCTCTAAAGAACAATCGTAGCGGTACAACACTGCGAGAAGAGATCTCAAAAGCTGGTTAAAACTAAACTTATATGCAAAGCTGTTCACGCTATTTAAAACTGTTGACATGCCGCGGTAACAAATGTAAGCTTGGTTGCGTTGTTATTGCATCTAAGGCAACTATCTCAGGCACTCCAATCAGAGTTGCTGGATTTGTAATGACAGTAAACAGTGCCACCGATGAAGTGTAAGCTAATCTTGTTTTGCTTACATAGGCAAGTAGGGTTTGTTGAGACCTTGCAGCAGCAAAATGTAGAATCAATACCATTGATAAACTATACTCTGTGGCTATCGGGAACAAATCGTGACATCACCGCACACACATTCGAAACCAGTCATGACCAAAACATATTGATTTAAAGAAAAATAAACCTAAGTAATCGTCAATGCTTTTAAAGAGTATCATGTATGTACACGAGGAGTATTCCTTATATAAATATAAATAGCCACCACAATGTACACCATCTACACAAAAGGGAATTAGCTGCCTCTTGCTACATGTTTGTTACATTTGCTGCCATGTTCTCATTTACATTTGTAAAGCACCGTTTTACTCTAGCTAATTTAGCGTTTGATATTTGAGGTACAATTAGTAAAATTAAAGGTTATAGAATGAATTGAGCTATCACAGTTACCAGAACATATAAGGCACGTTATCATAAATCTGAGAAGCTTGAACTGTGCGATATAATTATTGATGCTGATATTCTAGCTGGCAATTGACTACAAGCCAGGAACACTGTGTATTTCACGACCCGTTATTACATAACATGCAAGTCAAACAGCAAGGAACGAAATATTTTTCTCTGCAATGAGACAAAGAACTAAATAGTTTTTTCTCTTTATTTCTATATTCATGTACATTCGGAAACACCGAGTAAAGTGCTTTGTACGGTACAAGTTTCTAATCCATACAAAACAAACAAAATTTACAGGAAATAACTCAGAACTCTAAACCGAAGCTCTATTCCAAAACTAAGCACAGGTGACTAATCTGTATACGTTAAACATGCTTGAAACTTCAACATGTCTTTGTACCCAGTCCGATTATATTTATTTTCCATTTACTTTAAACTCAAGTTATTTGTATGACTGAATAGCCATATATCATATATATATAGCACAGGTGACTAAACTGCATACATTAAGCATACCTGAGAATTTAAAATGTCTTTGTACCCAGTCCAATTATTTATATTTTCGATTTACCTTAAACTCAAGTTCTTTATATGACTGGATATCAATATATAGAAAATGTTCTTTGTGCATAAAGTAAAATATATATATATATATATATATATATATATATATATATATATATATATATATATATATATATATATATATATATATATATATATATATATATTGAGAGTAATGATAAACCAATGATTTGAGATGCATTTCTTTACAAGCATGGATGAGCCAAAAGCGTTGCCAAAGCTAGATCTGTTAAAGTTTTTAGATACCGCTTAGACATACAAGTTGCATTTCATATTCAAGAATAAAATATACACCCTACACTATTTTAGAACATTTTTTAGATTTACAGATTACATTAAAAATTATAACATAAATATATGCCGTCCCAATATCAATATGATTTAAACCAAGCCCGGATGGAAATGTAAACAAAAGAGATACTATATACAAATAAACTTGCAAATATGTATTTTGCTACATATACAACAGCAATAAAAGATGTGGTAAATTGGAAAGACTAGTGTACAAAGATTCGACACAAATGGATTTAAAACTGATTGAAAACACTTAATATCGAAACATCACTTGTTGATATTGTATTTGAAATACGAACCATATGAATGGCAAAGTTTAACATAGCTCTGAAATAATTCATGCATTTTCAATGAATTAATAAATGATGCAAATGACTGAAAATAAGGGTTATAGACTAATATAGATGCCATGATGGCTAATTATAATAGCTACACGTTGTGTAGAATAATTCATGTTTTAATATTTCTTTACAGTTCTAGATGCTCGACACTGCATACAGCCTAACCTTCATGACTGAATGGGATTCTGATGAAGGCAAGTTACCATACGTAGGCTTTTGAAATGAAGCTGTAATTAAAATGTGTCGTTATACCTATATTATATGCATTTCTTCATAATAATAGTTTTACTAAGGGTCATTTAGTTAATTGCATTTTAAGGCTGATATCCAAAGATTGTAATTTTTACTTTAATGATGAGCCATGTTCAGTGCGTAGGCCCGGGTTTCACTAATAAATATCAAGGCCTTGTAATAATTTGAACAGTAGCAGACATTATTGATGAGAAGGTAACACAATCATTTTCTGCCCCTGGATTGAGCCAACTTATATCTATACAAAAACAAAGTTAACCCTTCACTCTTATCACGTTTCATCAGTTACAAGCAGGCGGCCGTCTTTGACTTCATACACCATACAGTTATTGAAAAGTGGCATAGTCATAATCAGAATTGTAGCTTGCTGCCTCAGCGCTGCAGTGGATTGTTTGGAGATTTCCTTCCTGTTTATTCTCTCTGGCGTAATCGTAGACAGAAAAACTGGTCTATTAGAATAAGAAAGATGAACCGTTTCATGTGCTTTAACATATTGAAATACACAGATATATAAAAAAATAAATGGAAGGATGGATAGAGAAAAAGATTGAAAGAAAGATATAGGTGGAAAAACTACATAAAGGTTTCTGAATAGAATATTTTTATACTGTCTCGCTAAATTCAATATAACACACATTATGTCGAATCAGGTAAATATCATAGCATTGAGTTTTATGCAGCAGAGGGTAAGTTATCACAAAATAGGTAACAAGTTTTCATGTGAGATTAATGATTGATAGCTCTGTAACTTGAATCAGAAAAGTAAATCGCAGAAACATGCACAAATATATATATATATATATATATATATATATATATATATATATATATATATATATATGTGTGTGTGTGTGTGTGTGTGTGTGTGTGTGTGTCGGACGTAACTCAGTTTATACATATCACGCGTGCTGGAGATACGTTACCACGTTAGTCTGAGATTTCAGAATAAGTAACATTTCTTCTAGTATTTCTCCTGGTATAAAGGTATACGATGCCATTGCGACTGAACTATTAATAAGTCATCCACCAAGGCCATTGCGAACTTCACAATGAAGACTTAAGGTAATTGATGCAGTAATTGGAAAAATAAGGTACACACAATAATGTCATAAATCCCCTTGTATCTGACTTTGATCCAAAATCTATGTTAAGTGGCACCCTCAAATATAGTTACAATATATTTTATATGTCACCATCATCAGACTTTTGACCTAGTATGGTGGTTGAGGCACTGTGCTGCTGAACATCTGACCAGTTCCCTCCACTTCCCGCGATCATGTGCCAATGCATGTATCTATGAAAAGCTTTTTACATGGTCCATTCTCTGATGATGTCAGTAGACATTTTTCTCTGTCTACCTCTTCTTATTCCGTCCTGGACACTGCTCTGCAGTACTGTTGTAGATACACTGTTGTATCTAGTGGCATGGCCATACCATTTCAGCTTTCTTTTGTGACAGTGGTGAAGGAGGTCTACATATTTCTGCTCTCAGGGTCCAGGCCTCACTTGAATACAAAAATATTGAGATGACTATTGCTCTCAATAGTAAGCGTTTAGTTTTCAGACAGATTTTTTTTGTCTCTCCAGATGAAAAAGACAGGCGATAGCCTTAACGTCCCTCAGCTGTTGTCCTCAACCAGTCACCCACAACACATTGAGCAAGTACTACACTGGTAGTCTTGGAGTACAGCTGCTTCATGGTATTGCTCAACTTTTGACAAAGGTTGTACTTTGTCATTGTGGCCCACAATGCCTCATATCACACTCTGTCAAAAGCCTTTTGAAATGTATGAACACATGATAGATGTCTTGTTAATTTTGTTAGTATTTATCACACAGAATTCTGAAATTGAATCATTGTTATGTTCAGCTTCTTCCACTCCGGAACCCTGCCTGTTCGTCAGGAATTATTTCTTCTGCTTGTGGGTACAGTCTGTTTAAAATGAGCTTCAGCATCAACTTACTAGCATGGCTAATCAAACGGATAGTTTTGTAATTTTGGCAGAGCTGGTGATTTCCATATTTCGGGTAGTGTTATAATCAATGTCCGGGTCAACTGTGTTTGCCATTCAATTGTCTGCCATACCTTGTTGCAGATATCGGTTCTGTTTACGCCCATTCTTGATCTTGTCAGCTGGGACTTTGCCTACTCCAGCTGCCTTCCTATTCTTCTATGTGATCTTATTGCTGACTCCATCACTCATTTGTGGCGTTTGGGATATCAAGCACTACTGGGTCTCCTGTGGACGGATGGTTGTGGAGATCTTTATAATACTCAGTCCATATTTCTTCATGGTCACTTGCGTCTGTGAATTATGTTCCATTTTGTCTTGAATGGTACTGATGCTTGGTTACTTCCCTCTGGTGAGGTCTTTCACAATTTGGAATGCCTTTCTGCTGTTATTCTTCTTCAGACTACTCTCTATTTATGCGCACTTTTGTCCAATCAAATCATATTTTGCTTTCTAAAAGTTTGTTCTGATGTTTTTGTTTATTTCTCGCTACTACATTGCCCCTGTTGTATATCTGGTGTTTTTGAAGTCTCTTCGGGATTCACACATATTTAGAATCTCTTCTTTAACCTAGTGAATTTATTTTGAAATATGGAGCTAAATGCAATAATGTCATTTGGAACGGTTGCCATGACTGTGTTGCAAGTGCCTGGATAAAGGTTTCCTCTAATTGTGGCTTGGAATGATATGCATTTTGTAGGGTACATCAGTCGTTCAATATTAAATGTGAGTCTCAATTTCTCTGGTTGGCTTATTTTCTTCCTCACCCGGACGTTGATGATCACGAGGTCATGATCACTCCAAAATCAGCACCTGCGAACGTTCTTGTTCATGCTGTATTGATGCCCGATCGATAACGATTTTGAACTAGTATCCAATCGATCCGGTTATGATGGGTTCCATTTGGTGCGTGCCATGTCCATCATCGTGAAGCTACATGTTGGCACAGCGTTAGCTATTACCATGTTGATATAGCTTGCGAACTCGAGGTGCGTTTCCCTTTTCACTGGTAAGCTCATTGCAAAAGGTCCAGAATGATCATTCCATCTTTTATACGATCTTTGGGATTCTAGTCTCCTTTGGATATATTTATTTACTTACCATTTTTAGATTACAGTGGAGTTTGTTGTAAGACTCCCTTTTTGTCATCATCAAGATCAATAGTTGTAGCATATACTTGGATAAGGATAATTGTGATGTTAAAGGGAGATGCTTTCAGACAAATGGAGATGACTCTACTAGATATGGGGCGAGATTCAAGCACATATCCCTTGATGGCTTTGTTTACACGCAAGCCTACTCCATTCATGGTCATGTCCAACTCTTCACTATAGTACAATATATGCCCATTATCAGGTTGGTGTTCTCCTAGGGCTTTCCATCTGAGTTCACAGAATCCAAGAATGTGGCATGTGTACTGTTCCATATAACGTATCAACTCATGGAGTCTTCCAATTTGTGCCAGAGTTCTAATGTTCAATGTGGCTATGGCGATGCTGTCTCTCGCTCTGAGGTTTTGCAAAGTACGAATAGCACACTTATCACCTCCGTCCTCGTGGACAACGGCAAGTGAGGTCCTTATTGACCCCTTGTGACGACCTATCCAGTACGGTAACTTCAAATGTGTCCAGTATTATCAGTGTGTCTTGGACAAATTCGTCTGAAGGAACACATCCCTCTCCAGATAAGGAGTTACCAGAAACGGATGTAGTACATCCTCCAACTGCATTAGGGTCTCCACTCCGGATTTGATTTGAGGGTTTACCTCTTGAGCCTTTGATTAACCAAAGTCGACACGCAGTGCAGATGGGAGACTCGTGTATAGGCTGGTGCGTCCATTTCCCGAGCAGCAACTGCCATTTATATCATACACATTGATGTTTGATTTCAAATTGTACTTATTATCCTTTATGTTCTATTCTATAAACCATTATAATGAAAATGTTGCGGAATTGTAACAGGTGACGTGTTTAAAATGTTACTCCACATCTCTGACCATGTCAAGCGTTATAATAAATAGTAAAGCAAAATCATCAAATATGAACATGATACAGCATTGATGGAGACAACAATCAATAAATCAACTTGTCTTTACTGAAGCTTCATACCTAATATATATATATATAATCAACGTAAAACATGGTTAGCTTGAGCTTACCTCATCTACAGTACTGTATTCATTCTCCTGGAAGCTATTCAGTCTATGTAATCTTTCACTAGAGTTCTGTTGGATGTCACTTATTTGTTTGTTCTTTCGAACTTTTGAATACTGTTCCTCCAGCATGATCCCATTCCCTGGTCCATTGATACTACACCTGCTGACGTTCTTAGAACAATATGATTCGATTATTGACTCATCGCTCTCAACGCGTATTCCAATCTCATGTGATAATTGTATCAATGTTTGCAAAGATAAGGTTTGACGAACTGGGTTCCATGAGTCATGGTTATCGTCAAAAAATGCTCCACAACTCCTAGATTTTCTATTTAGTCTATGATTTGAAGATCCTACCATCATCCTGCATGTTCTTTCTTGCATAACTGGAATGGGAATTGGTCTGTCACGTATGTTAAAATTTAAGCCTTGATTGAGAGCTATATTTGAAGATACTGCGCATGGTTCATTCACTGTCTGAGAACCTGTGTTAATTCAAAAGAGAGAAATGAAGACTGAATGTACATTTGTATTAACTGATTGTATCAGTTATTCTGTAATAATACACATATATAGAATGCATACTTTGAAATTGCTGGATATGTCCAACTGATACATACAGGAACTTTCAATAGCAAATATATATTGTCTGTGTATTTTGTTAGATATCATGTGAAATACTTCATGTATATTACCTGTCTCAAACATGTCGATTTTATTACATGGACATTATTCTTATTCATTTTTCATTTGTCAAATATCTCATGATACCACTGTAACTTTTATTACTAGCATTCTGTTTATTCTGAGACATGCAAATCAATAAAGAAAAAATAAAGCACAATATGTATTATGGATAAACATAACCACACGTTGCCGGCATTGTTTAATGAATTCTCTTTTCGGCAGTAGAGCAGTATGATTTCCTCTCTATACTATATTGGTTACAAACCGTACGTAAATCCTTTTACAAATTATGATTATTCTGGAACAGATTCTCAAGAGTAGCCAGTAGCCTTACTATATAGTGTAGTGTCAGATCGACCTTGTTACACGGCCGGCTATAATTATTCAGTAGTGTATTCAAACCACGTGTTCGCAGACAATAAAATACATTTTTCAGAACGGTATAAACTCTCGATACCGGGAATCTTATGAGACTTGTAATCTTTCATTGATTTCTCAATCAACCCGTCAGACATCCATCAATAAGATTTATTTCATTGGATCGTCTTTCTTTTCACAAGAATAAACGTCCATGAACACGTATACATGACCGAATAAGTCGAAATCAATTTAATCATATTGGCTCCTTTGTGTCTGACCCAGGAAGAATATGACCCGTCAACATAAAAAAACTTGTGACAAATATAATGTCCAATTAATCCCCAATGAAAGATCTTTTAAGTTGAATGCATTGTGACATGTATCCATAAGCCAGACTCGATACACATGATATTAGTCCATTAAATGGGAGTGTATTGCTTGCGATGATGGTTGAGACTTTGAGAACATGCGCGTTTTCTTTTTTTGCAACTTATTATGATATTTTGTTCCTTAGCAAATAATACTGAAATTATGGACATAATTGCAGGTACTGTGACATTATAAGTGCCTCTGCTTTTTTAACGAAAATATAATGTCTTGTGCCGTCTATCTATCTATCTATCTATCTATCTATCTATCTAACTATCTATCTATCTATCTATCTATCTATCTGTCTGTCTGTCTGTCGGTCGGTCGGTCGGTCCGACCGTCCTTCCATCCATACATTCATCCATCCATCCATCTATTCATAGATCCCTCCCTCTCTCCTCTCTCTCTGTGTTTATATATATATATATATATATATATATATATATATATATATATATATATATATATATATATATATATATATATATATATATATATATATTCTTTTTAAGTTCTTAAATGACATCTACTTTATAACTATGTTACCCATGCATATCGCACCTCCATTTTGTAGATCGTCTGTTTAAAGTACTTCTATCGACAGCCATAATCTGTTTGGTGGAAAACGAATTATGTGACCGCGACATTTTGGACAGATTGCCATAGTTACATATATTTAATACAAACGCGACCTTAACTCAAACCTGAGTCTAGCCGCTGTGGGACAAAATATCGCTGATACATTGATATTAAAACTTGAAGAAAATATTAACTACCCCACCCCCATATGTTCACGAATTCTTTCTATGCAAGACATAATTAAGCAAGTCTGTGCATAATGGAACTGTTCCAGCAGTCATTGCAATAAGTACACTGATTCGTACTCATTAATGGGATTAAGCTTATCAGGTGATGGATTGCTTAACCTTTCGTTGTAATCTGGAGATTTTAGACGAAATGCTGGATGCTTTCTAATGTGTTATAATAATATGAAAATAAAATGTGGACTATATTTTTGAGGTGTGTGTGCGTGTTGAATCTTTGATTAAAGAAATAGGCTACCATTTGGCCGAGACGAAATGGAAAGAATCGAACGATTCAAAATTGTTTCCCGCTAAATATTTGAGTACGTATTTTCAGATTAAAAGAAAACAAATGAGAATCCTGAAAATTTCTTTAGATTTTAGACTTTAGATTCAGATAAATATAAACAGAAAATATATTATTCATAAAGTTAGTGAACAAATCTGTTTTCAAATTTAAATGATTGCTGGATGATATCTATGCATGGGTGTTGATACCGTCGAAATGGTTAATTGGATGAATAGATGTATATTCAACGTCATCAACACATAAACACACATAAAGACACACACACATACACACATATATATATATATATATATATATATATATATATATATATATATATATATATATATATATATTCTATGAATCCTGGTTGATAATAATTTTACCTAATCTTCCAGAGGCGTATTTACGCCTATTCGTGCGTACAAGCAGAACTCCGACTGTGACCAGAGAAACAGCTGCAATGAATAACCCTATGCCAAGAAGTTTTAAAAGGAAATCTGAAAGGAAATAAATGCGTATTGTTTCAGAGCTTCATAAATATATAACATTTTCAAAACAATAATTTATTATGAAATTTAGATTGTTCTCCGTGATACTAGTGACATGATTTGATGAAACAACAGTTTTATTTTACGAAACATTATTGATTTACTCGATGGTGCTCTTAGAAGAAAGGATTACCTTATAGACAAATGAAGAGTATGGTTTCAAGCTAACATTTGATGATGATATAAAAATGTTTAAGCATTGATTATATCAATCCCAGAGAAGGGAACCTAACTGCTTTTACCAAAGAAATACTGGTGCATCCTATTAGGATTGTGCAAGTATCGAAACTACATCCATTGCGCTAACAGTCATATTTTCTGATAGCTTATCTTCCGAACCTCTTCTCCATTTATATAATGAATAGGAAATATGATACAAGCACCGAATTAGAGTTTGACTCGGTTATATATATATATATATATATATATATATATATATATATATATATATATATATATATATATATATATATATATATATATATATATATATATATATAAGAAGGAAACAAGTTAATATATTCAGTGAAGACAACTAATAAGCCTTTGGTACCTCATTTCTAATTATATCATTCAACAATATTAATAAATAAATAATTGAGGAGCACATTTTATTGCAAAGTGCATTCATTGGCGATATAACTTAGCTCATGTTTCAGTTGTCTTATCAGTGATACATAGTCTTTGTTGTCTTCTAATGACAATTTGGGACTAGTTTGGGAAACTCATCCTTATTCTTACATCTTTATCTTTCCGTAAATAATAGCATTGCATATTATAATTTTAAACAGAGTGAATAGTTCTTGTCAATACATTATTTATGATAAGCAAATGGAAAATTAGATTACTCGGTACGTATATTTAAATAATTTCTCGACACTCTGCTACTATGGCAACAGGCACCTAAACACAAATTTGATGTAAACGAGAAATGTTTTACATCGAATACATGAATTGTACATCATATACAGACAATTGGAGAGGGGTGAGGAATTTGCTAATATTCAATATAATTCTTTATATAATATCTTTGTCTCAAGTAGTTTTCTTCTTCAGAAACGTTTTACTTCGAAAGCACTTTGTTAACACTGAATAAGATTCTAACGTTTTGGTTTCTTGTGAATTTTTGTTTAGGTCTGATTCCATGTGTTTATATTATTCTACCGGTAGCAATCCTTCTTGATCAGACTAAACACTTTATGGTTCGCTTCATTGCTATTTATTGCGTTAATAAATCGTCGATCCTTTTGAACCTACATATTGCAGTTGGTAATATATTTTGTTCGAAACCATGCTATATAGATCACCATCTCTTGTAATGATTAATCGACAATTTATATTAA
The DNA here is from genome assembly GCA_030141615.1 of Unio pictorum. Lineage (NCBI taxonomy): Eukaryota > Metazoa > Mollusca > Bivalvia > Unionida > Unionidae > Unio > Unio pictorum. The sequence continues at coordinate 23,248,221 of JARLTB010000113.1, read as the reverse complement.
TGAGGCACGAAAGCCACTATGAGCCTAAGGAACAGTTACATCTGATACTATTCTTGCAACATATTGGGCTGATTTTATACCCATACCGCTAGAAACATTTTTGTTTGCAGCATTATATCTTTCTTATCACATTTATATCTCTTTAGTCGTTAGACTAAATCAATATGTTTTCTATACGCAATTTATGATACAACAACACTGTGCACGTTTATTTTTCTACTTATACAAAGGAAAGAAAGAGACATGACTATTTTAATCTACACCGGTTTTATCTACTTTGTATACTGTTCTTGTTGGAACACATACTTCTTTGCAAAATGTATGCATTGAGTAATAATCATGCCAAGTAAAGGTTCAGATTGTTTCAAATATGGTAGTGTATTTAGTGGAATTATTACTTTTAAACGTCGTCTGAATCCATGATTGATGTTGAAAAAGTTATAAAACCATACAGCCTTTTTTCCCAAAGATATGCTGCAGGGAACAGGAAGAATAATGTTTCCTATAGTAGGGAAAATTGTATCGAATTTGATTGCCGTTAGAATTAAATATTGTCTCCAGATATCTGATACTGATAACCCAAACAACTTAAGCAATGTTAGCAAGGCATGATTTATATTGAATTTAACATAAATGATGTTGCATGCTTGTTACGTTACCCTCTGAAAATAAGTAGTCTTACTGTAATTAATGTGCCTACCTCGAGTTTTGATTGTTTGAGTTAAAGGCATTGTTGCACAATAGTCGAGGGTAAAAAAAGTTAAAATAAATATTATAAGTGAACAACTGGTGAAATATTTTGAAGCACTAATGATATCATCAACACATACATACTAAATGTTTTTAGTTCATTTAATTTGTATTTCTCGTGTTGATTGTGAAGAATTGTGATATTTTGTCCACATCATTTACAAAGATGTACAAACTTCAAAATTTCAGTACTGACTTAACAGTTTAATACTTTGCCTGACATAAACTTAAATCTAACTCTTGAACTATATTTCTCTACCTTTCATTTGGTATTGTATAATATTTCCAGCAATGTGTTCCAAATCAAATGTTTATAATTCCTAGAAGGTCAACAATGAGCCAGATGTAATTTGTCTACTTTGATTTGTATATATTATGCAGTTGTGAAGACTTTCAATTTTCATGCACATCATCAAAGTGTATTGATTGAAATTCAATATTCATTTTTGAAAAGCTAGAAGTTTGTTTTTAAGAATACACTTACAGGTGGATAAAATGATGGTAATGTATGAAAATATTTACCTCCATTGTCTCCCAGACTCGACGAAGTTTCAGAAGAATCTAAATTGAAATGGAGCAAGTATTGTTACAGTATGATGATAGTTATTTATTCCTTTCTAACGCCAAACTTAGCATCATTAACTATATTTCTCTACCTTTCATTTGGTATTGTATAATATTTCCAGCAATGTGTTCCAAATCAAATGTTTATAATTCCTAGAAGGTCAACAATGAGCCAGATGTAATTTGTCTACTTTGATTTGTATATATTATGCAGTTGTGAAGACTTTCAATTTTCATGCACATCATCAAAGTGTATTGATTGAAATTCAATATTCATTTTTGAAAAGCTTGAAGTTTGTTTTTAAGAATACACTTACAGGTGGATAAAATGATGGTAATGTATGAAAATATTTACCTCCATTGTCTCCCAGACTCGACGAAGTTTCAGAAGAATCTAAATTGAAATGGAGCAAGTATTGTTACAGTATGATGATAGTTATTTATTCCTTTCTAACGCCAAACTTAGCATCATTAACATATGCAATGAAGAATATATATATATATATATATATATATATATATATAGAGAGAGAGAGAGAGAGAGAGAGAGAGAGAGAGAGAGACAGACAGACAGACAGACAGAGAGAGTCAGAGACAGAGAGAGATTTTTTTCTTTGTCTAAGCGTCGATGGTAATATAGCAGATTTAATTCTAGAATACTTATGTTATTACTGAATTGTACATGGCTACTCTAACCTTTACTCGCTTGACACAGTTTATAGATAGTAAATTATGCATCATGTTGAAAATTTACTAAATGCCCATAAGTCTGAATTTAGGCAGGGATAGTATTACAAATAAGAATATTGCATGAATCCATATATCTATCTATAGAAAACAAATAGCATTACCTCGCACATAATGCAATGTAATTTGTTTTGATTTCACAATTACACCCGTTTTATTATTCGTTGTTGTGCAGCTGTAAGTTCCAGCCATCCTTGAATCGAAGTTGTTGATTACAAGTTCTTCATTCTGACTGGAGACATAACCATCCCATACAAAAGAGCAAAGTGGATTGCATTTGGCCGAGCAATTAATCTTAAACGTTTCATTTGCACGTAGGTAAATATCATTGTCGTTGAAGCTCAAAGTTACGCTCTCAGGTCCATCTAAATGGAATAAGAGAACATAATTGTAATGTGTAGAGTACGATTTTAATCCCTAAGATATGTAACATGTCGGAAGAATAGTTGTACCTAATGAGCTTTGTAAGCTTGCGCATATGTTTGAGTGATTGGCGATAGATCACTGATCTAACCCAAATGATGCGACGGGGAGGCGGGGGAGGGGGGGGGGGGGCGGAAATAAAACAAATTGGAGAATTGTGTTGAAAACCTCCAAACGTTCACGTAACAATGTTGAGGTAGACTACAGGGAGAAAGAAACCAAATATTCTATTAAGTAAACGAGGCATGGTATAGCTTGTAGCTTTCGCTGTTCGTGTCATCTATCTATCTATCTATCTATCTATCTATCTATCTATCTATCTATCTATCTATCTATCTATCTATCTATCTATCTATGTCTGTCTGTCTATCTATCTATCTATGTCTGTCTATCTATCTATTTATCTATGTCTGTCTATCTATCTATTTATCTACCGCTTCGGTGGCCTAGTGGTTAGAGCGTCCGCCCCGGAAGCGGGAGGTCGTCGGTTCGATCCCCGGCCGAGTCATACCAAAGACTTACAAAAATGGTACTAACAGCTGCCTCGCTTGATGCTCAGCATAAAGAGGTTAGTGTTAGGACTGGTCGGCCTGGTGTCAGGATAATGTGACTGGGTGAGACATCATGCTACATGTCTGCAGCATGATGTCTCAGTGCTAGACATCACTATAAACTGCCTCACTGCAGACATCGTAGCGATATGACTTAAAAATTGTTAAAGCTACGTTAAAAATCCTAATCAAACAAACAAACAATCTATTTATCTAATCCATCCATACATCCATTCATGTTCACACCGCTCCGTTGGCCTAGTGGTTTGAGCGTCAACCGCGGAAGCAGGAGCTCATTGGTTCTATCCTCGGCCGAGTCCTACCAGAGACTTACAAAAATGGTACTAACAGCTGCCTCGCTTGGCGCTCAGCATTATAAGGTTAGTGTCAGGATTGGTCGGCCTGGTGTCAGGATAATGTGACTGGGTGGGACATCATGCTACCTGTCTGCGGCATGATGTCTCAGTGCTAGACATCACTATAAACTGCCTCACTGCAGACATCATAGCGATTTGACTGAAATATTGTTAAAGCTATGGTAAAAAATCTTAATCTTAATCGTAATATATCCATATTCATCTTTGATTGCTTGACAGCTCCAGTCATCTATCAGTCTAAACCGATATTTGGATAAATGATGTATTAATGTACCGAGTATGTTATTAATTATAATAGGATAGCATACACCTACTTACAATATGGGTCTGGTACATAAGTTTCACTTTCTATACAACAGTTGTTGTCGGAGCAAGCTAAACATGAAAACATGTTCCATTTGTCTGCCATAGTTAAGTTTTCATACGTCAAATTGGAAGATGTTGTATCCATGCGATCCGTAGAATTTAAGTATGTCCCGTTTAATTTCCATTTGTAGCTTCTATCCTTAAATTCACTGTCCACACTGCATTTAATACGTAATGGTTCGTGAAGAATGGACGTTTGAACTTCCTTAATTTTCGGCTTCTCTGAAATTTAAAGCCACATAAAATACAGTATATTTTGATAGAAAGAGCAGTCAACTGAACTTGCTATATTGACATGATCTCAAAAATATTAATGAACGTGCTACTATTGGTCTGTAGAAAGTTTTGAAACGAAAACCTTGGGGTACTATCATTTCAAAACTATGCCAAAAAGAGGAAATATGCAACATCATGCATGTGAGGGATCTAATACACAATAAGTAGAATGGTACAAAAAGGTACTGCTGGATAATTATTGTACCTTAACATCGAAGTTAGGATATTATTTGAAGATTATCTGATGAAGAGATATGCAGTAGATGATATTTTCAACAGTAACAGAGACATAAAAAACATACTTTTGGAATACTAAATCAATGCCCGTTAGCACAGGCATATGCCTAAGTTTTGTTTCATTATCTTATTCATAAGAAATCTGAACTAAAATGGGGTATTATATTTAGCAAATACTAAGTATTGTTATGACCATAAATGCACGATAACGCTGTTTATTAGACATTATAACTATACATTTTTAATAAAATAATTACCGTCTCTTTGACAGTTTCATGAGATAAAAGTAAAATATAAATTTTAGTTGTGCAAATTTAGCATTTAAAATAAACAACGTACTGCCGAAAATGGGCTTAAAAGTTCAGTATACAATATCCGTTACAAGATTGTTCTAGACGTCAAATACAACTGATTTATCAAGCAAGAACATAATGAAGATCAAAAGATGATAGTTCAATTAAATGCGTAAGGATTTTCTGATGAAGTGGATTATTCTAAAATATATTGCTTCAACAGCATAGCATATGAATACACATTTACTTCATTATTGGCTACATTATAAGTTAAAAGGAATAAAGAAATTCGATTCCCACTCATCGGAAATAAATCTTTACATATTTGCCCAATTTCCATTCATGATAATAAGTTATTAGAAGCACATAAATATATTGCTTAATTATAATATAAAAAGGATATAATGTTTAAAATATGTTTTAATTTGGAATTATCAAACGTTGTTATGAATATATCATCTTCCAGCAAGGGGAATTTAAGAGCGCTACAAAATAAGTAGCTAAATCATAATATACGTCAGAATCGAGAATATTCAGCATGCTAATTTTGTTCCTTTTAATTTAATGGAATAAGAAATATAAATCATAAAAGACATAAAATATTAGTGTTCATCCCGTAGCTATATGTTATGGCACGTATGTAGTACGTGTGATAGTATCATGCATATAAATGAATACGTTGATGTTTGAATGAACGCGTTGAAGAATATATTAGTGTGTGTGTGTGGTTCATACACGCTCATAACTCATACATTTTATGTTTTGACTTGGAGGTAATAAAGAGTTTGATAAGCATTGATATTTGTCGATGCAGTCATAAGACTGATTCGGAACTAAATAAAGAATGTGCTTTTTATTTATTACATATCAATCTTTACTGTTTTCTATATAAGTTTAACTTTACAGCGTAGAGGACATTCAGAACGAATATTGACATGCTTACGTTAGAGGAAAGTTATGAATAACTGCATACTGGATGTATTATATGTATTATTGAGAAATCAGACTGAATATCTCTTAGAAAACCATTTCAAACATTCAAGATTAAATGGATATTAATAAAAATAGGTATATAGGTATATAATAAAAATATTAATACAAATAGGTATATAGGTATATCAACAGTTAAATTAGTTATGCTAAGTATTTAGGGGTACTCGTTTATTGATTGAGTAAGCGTCTGAAATTAAATTCATTATTATTATTAGTATTATTATTATTATTATTATTATTATTAGTAGTAGTAGTAGTAGTAGTAGTAGTAGTAGTATTTGTAGTAGTAGTAGTAGTAGTAGTATCGTGTGTTAGACGTCATTTTGTCAACAGATTGCAGCCCTGAAAAGCCTTAAAAATGACAGCAAAACAAAACTTAAATGTAAAACGTTAAAAGCTTTTGAGGACTATGATTGTTATTATATAGTATTGCTTATATTAATACGATATCATGAATAGAGGTTATGGCTTTGAGTGAAGTTCTTGTCTAATGCATAAACAGTCCAATCGCAGTTTCGTACTGAAACGTGAGCTACTTTCACTTTCCATGTGCCCCTATCTTGCACACATTTGTGACGTAAACCATGGGCAAATCAAAGCAATTTACTTCGATTCATATTGCTGTTGGTGGCTTTATAGCAAACATAACAGCTGTACATTCTGGGTAAGGCCTGACATGAAGACAAGAACGGATGCGATTTATCTTGGAACAAAAATGTACAGATTCTTAATAATAAAGAAAATATTCTTTGCATTAACCTACCTATAACCTTTAGCTGTATGGTGCTATTTATTTCCTGTCTTGGCCCGAACTTTATTTGTCCAGTGTAATTCCCACTACTGGCTTGGGTTGTGTTGAACAAAACTACAACGAATCTCCACTCCTTATTACTGATATTCCGTACTTCACAATACATTGATGAGTCAGTCCAATTTTGGCATGTCATTCCCTTCTTCTCCGCAATTTTACGTCCATCTGCGTTGATAACTGTTATCGAAGTAACATGTGCATCATTATAGGTTGCTGCTAATATCCATTCCAATGTTGCACTGCATCCAGGGATGGAAACGACATCTTCTAATCAAAATATGATATGCAGTAAACTATTTATTTAATATACGTTAAAGGAAGAAAATAAATCTCAAACATATAAGAATTCAATTAACTGACTCTTAGATTTACATGTTAAATAGATTGCAAGCTAATGTCTTTAAAAATTGTATATTTTCTGCAATTGATTGTACTTTATGTAATACCTACCTACTCTTTTTGTATCCCCCATCACGTTGGTTATGCTTAACCATATAATCATCACACACATTCGACCCATTTTCGTAATGAAATCTGAGGCCCAGTTATCGATAAATAACAGCAATCGTCTTGTAGTTTAAAGGCTTTTGTTGATGTGAAACGAATCTGGTGCCGAGTGAATGGTTACCCAGGATGTGTTCTGGTCAAAACAAGTTACACTTCCGACCATTGTTATAAACTCGACGTGAATCATGATTTCACTCTTGTGTTTACCGTGTTATTATATATATATATATATGCTGTGGAGTTTCTTAAATAAAAACCAGAAAGTGTGGTCTAACGCATGAAACTGGACAATGCCGTGAACTTTCCAAACAATCGAAAATATGAGGAAACCACATCTTCACTTAGAACAGGTAGCACATTTACGACAGCGCATCTAAAGTGGAATATAAGTCTTCTACAAGTAATGTGTCTACCCAGATCTACATTACATGACAAGACAAGTAAAGAAGCTTAGCGCCTCCAAACCCACCTTATTAGTTAGAGAAAGTAAATAATTATAATAACTAGAGTGAGAATGTTGCGAATAAGAATACCACTGTTTCAAACACAATGCTACATAGATCAAACCTACGGAAAGGGAATAAATCCAGTTGCCGTATAAAAAGGTCACATATAAGATATCCATTATATTACAGAGAAAGTGGTTATATCCGGCACAAGAAAACAACAATAGAAGATCATAGGATACACCATGTAAGGAGCGCATCATAAACAATTTAGACATCCTCAACGATCTGAAGATCCTATCGAACTCATGAACAAGAATGGAAGTTTACCGAGTGTTCTTAGAACACTGGACATCATCATTATCATCAGTCTCTTGCCCTAGTGTGGTCGTTGAGGCACTGTGCTGCTGAACATCTGACCACTTCCCTCTACTTGTCTCGATCATGTGACAATGTGTCTCTGCAAAACGTTTCCTGGTCCATTCTGTGATGTTGGCGGTCCCCGTTTTTCTATGTCGACCTCTCCTTCTACCACCTTGGACACTACCCTGCAGTACTGTTGTGGATAGACTATTGGCTATAGTGACATGACCATACCATTTCAGATTTCTTTTTTTGACAGTGATGGTGTTACGCACTTCTTCGTTTGCGATGTGGTCCATGTAAGAGATGCCAATGACGGTTATATAGCATCTTATTTCAAGTGCTTGGATTCCTCCTTGTAATTCTCCTGTCAGGGTCCAGGCCTCACATAAAAACAGAAAGATTTAGATGACTAGTGATCGCAGTAGTCTGATTTTAGTTTTCAGACAGATATTTTTGTCTCTTTGGATGGGTCTTAGCTTTGAAATAGATGCAGTTGTTTGTGCTGCTCGTGACACAATTTCTGCTCTTGATCCCTCTGTCAGTGATTATGAAACCAAGATATTTGAATTGGCCCATTGTTTCCAGTTCCTGTCCTCTGACATTAATCTTGGTTCAGATTTTTTTGCCACTATTTGTCATTAACTTTGTCTTCTCGGCACTTATCTCCATGTCAAATCTGGAAGATGTTTCATCTATGTTCTTCTCCTCTAAGATGCCAAGCTCATCTTCGATGCCTGATAGCCCATCAATGTCATCTGCAACGCGGAGGTTTGTGATGTTACGTCCTCCAATGCTGCATGTCCCACTGTGGTTTTGTAGGGCTTCGCTCAACATGCACTCTAAGTAGATATTGAAAAGTGTGCGTGACAGGAGACAGCCTTACCGTACTCCCCCACATAACCTTGAACAATTCCTGCACTGGTAACCTTGGCGTACAGCTGCTTGATGGTGTTGGTCAACTTTTGACCCATGTTGTAATTTTTCATTGTGTCCCACAATGCCTCATGCCATACTCTGTCAAAAGCCTTTATGAAATCTATGAACACGGGATATATATCTTGTTCATGTTGCGAGTACGTTTCACAGAGACTCTTAAGATTGAATATTTGTTCTGTTGTGCTTCTTCCACTTTGGAACCATACCTGTTCTTCAGCAATTATTCCTTCTGCTTGTGGGTTCAGTCTGTTCAAGATGATCTGCAGCATCACATTACTAGCATGGCTGATCAAACTGATAATTCTTTAGTTTTGGCACAGATGGAGATTGCCTTTTTTGGTTAGTGCTATAATCAGTGACTGGGTCCACTGTGTTGGCCATTCTCCTGTCTGCCAGATCTTGTTGCAGATTTTTGTTATTAGCTCTAACACTGATTCCCCACCATTCGTGATAAGTTCAGCCGGGATGTTATCTACTCCAGCTGCTTTCCCATTCTTCAGTGCTCTTATTGCTGAATTCACTTCTTCTTTGAGAATGGGGAAATCATCATCATTTATGGAATCTGTAACTTCAAGCACCTCTGGGTCTCCTGTGGACTGATAGTTGTAGAGTTCTTTACAATACTCAGCCCATCTTTCTGCAATGTCACTTGCTTTTGTGAGGCATTTTTCAATTTTCGTCTTGAATGGTACTGACTCTTGGTTGCTTTTGTCTGGTGAGGTCTTTCACAATTTGGAATGCCTTTTTGCTGTTATTCTTAATCAGACTGCTCTTTATTTCTGTGCACTTTTGTGCAATCCAATCTCCTTTTTGCTTTCTTCAAAGGAAATACTCTGGTACAGTTGGTACCGAGTCTCTGGGAGACAAGAAAAGGATAGAAAAAAGGCGGATGTTTGAAGCCGACAAGGAAAGAGAAGTGGGGGAAGTGGAAGGGTTAAGGACGTAGTTATGGACTAAAGGAGTACTGGAGTACCAGTCAAGGTAAAATAAATATTACAGATGACTAGAAACACAGGAAATGCGCAAAATTTATCCATCTAAGTCAGATGATGAAAGAGGTAGTCACTTGGTCGTGGGAAAGACGAATGATATGGTTTTGAATATTGACTCTCTTTTGATAAATAACTATCTGTTATTAAATGGTACTACATTGTTGTTTATTTGAATTGCACATTTTGTGTGTTCAGTAATTAAACTGTCGGCATCCATGACTGGGGGCTCTGAGATTTGCATCCCTCTATCAATAAATCAATTTCAACCAAACCGGTACTCTGAGAGAGTGATGGATTTCCTGACAGATAGGGAAGTGATAAAAAATGTTGTATTTCTTCAGAATCTTCCAGTACGAGGTGGTATAAGATTATACAGGAGGAAAAAGAAGTGTAGAAGAAATGATGAAATAAAAGATGAAGATGTGAAAGCGAATGGAAGAAGATGACAGTAGAAGGTGGGAGGAAAAAAAGGGTGGGTAGAAGTGGTAGCCACGAACAAGAAAGGAATAAATAAGGAAAAAGGATTGAATCAGATTTGTAGAAGGAACAAGACAAACAACAGAAAATTGCTAACATGTAGATCGCTAAATTCCCAATGAGGAGCTATTATGTTAAATGGGAATTCGATTAACCAGGTGGTATTGTATTAGACAGTAATTTGCATCATGATTTATTTTAGTCTCTTCATTTGATAAAATTTGAATCTATTGAATGTTAAAGTTGTTATATCTATTTATGATGTCTGGCAGGGGCTCGGCATGAGGTAATGTTGTACCTTGCTCGTGCCAGTCTTATGTGTGAAGTCATAACATTATATTGGCCAAACTACTTTTAATATTCATTCGTACGTCCCTTCAATAACTGACTCAAATCATATTCCTTGTTTTCAATATTGTATTTTAATAGAGTACATGATGAGACAATTTGTGATAGCTAACGTCTGCATTTCTTCCAAAAGAAAATAGCGTCTTCCTTATTAAAACAACTGAGTGAGCACACATGCATGCTCACGGTTAATAATGGCTGACTTCAAAGCAAATACATATGGGCATGTATAGTAAGTAATACTTTATAAACAAAAGAGTTTCAAGTGTGAAAATGATATAATATTGTTGTTTTTATTATTGTTCTCTTTCATAAAGGTTTACATTCTTAGAATAATTGTATCCCTTGTGCACATACACAGGCTATATAAAATACGCATTACACAAAACAGATGAATCTAGCATGTGAAATTAATACATTATTGCTATTGTTGTTTTACAAAAAGCATTATTATAGAGAACAATGTCACAACAGTCTGTGGCAAAATGTGGGCACAATTCGTTTTTTTCTTTTGTGGATAATGACCAAGACTGCTTCGCATATTTAAAGTGTACATTTAAGTTCGCGGTACCTTTTGCACAAAATGGACAAACGAAGACTAGAATAATGTTTATTCCACACTCACATTGTTAAGAATATATGGTATAAACCTAAATAACGGAACAAAATAACCGTGTTGACCTTGTTCGGTGGTCGGGCCCCCTCTGCAGATATCAATTGAAAACTGTATTAAGACCGATTCGATAACGTGACCGTCGGTCATGCACGTTTATCGTGATAATTCCTAGCGGCGTTGCCCGAGCATGACTAAATGAATTCTTTAAAAGGTTATAAGCCTTGTCACAGTGCAGCACAGCGTGTAGCTTGACTGGTTAGTGTTTTCTTGTCGCTGAAAAATCAGTAACGTCCACATAATTATAATATGGATTTATATTGTTTGAAATGCAGGGCGCGTACCCCCATAGGTGAACTAACAATTATTACAACATAGCATAACAGGTCAGCAGTTAAAGGTAAGTGTGAACGATGCAGTACAAATGAATGTATTCCCGCTGATAGAAAGATTTGTAAAACAAATACCAGGTGATCTTGCCGCATGTTAGCCAAACCATAAGGAACCCCATAAGAGAAATATCCAGGAGAATAACACCTTCAAGGATATAAGTATTGCGGATTTGGTACTTGACTTGATATTAGACGTGACAAAAAAGATCATAATGGATTCGATTTTTTGTTATTTGATAAATTCCGAAAATAACGCTTACCGTATATCCTCGGACATAATAATACTTGTCAATCCCAACTAATACTACTGGTCGAGTATTACTGCTGATAATCACATACTCGCGTTGCTAAGCCTTTACAGCATCGCGTTTGTCATAAATTTGCCAAGTTCTTTGTTTGAATCTAACAAATTGTTTCTGCATAAAATACCATTTGTCATCTATCGCGGTAATGATTTTCGCCGCACGTTCATCATTCATTGTCGCGCTTCCGTTTTTGACGCTACACGTCGACCATGTATATGAGGCTTCGTTCCATTAAAACTCATATGTTGCTGGTTTTATAGAATTACGTTTTTTGTTTTACCTCCATGGGGATAATTGTATTGGAGGTAACACATAACTGATGATGCTTAAATAATCGCCGTATGTTCGACATAGTTATTTCGGTAATTTTGGAAATTTCTTCCATATATTCTTTAATCAAATTTTTAATCAATTAGTATCTTCGACATTGCTAGTATAACAATGACTCAAAATTATTGCGCATGGATGATTATCAGATAAACTGAATTTGGTTCGTGCAGATGTTAAAGGAAATATTGTTTCGCTCACTGACAGCATAATCTTACGATAATTCCACTGTCCTGTTTATTGTATCCGATGCAATAACGGTGGTTTAGGTAAAACACAATTATGTAACAAATGTGGCGGTAAACAATGCAGAGAGCAGTCTAGAACCTACGCGAACAAGCATAACTTCAGGTTATCTGAACAAGATTATGTTACGCGTAGTTACCATGATAAATTTGAATGTAACAATTAAACATATTGTGTTTCTATACCTGGGTTTGAATTTGTAACCATTCTATTTTCACTTACTACGAAACATCTCGTGATGGGAACATCAGGCATTGCAAATGAAAGATAAAATCGGTTGAATTATTAATACTGGCTATATGATGATTGGTAATAATGGTAAAAACTATTATGCTCATCGGATCATTTCAAAGTCATGATTGAACGCAATCATGTTATCGATCAAATGAATTCAAGCAAATTGGACAATGGCGTATTCAGTTTATGAACAATCACTCAGAGCGATATTGCCGATGCGGCAGAACATGAAAATATTAAAAACGACGAGGACCAGATATCGTCGCGTTTTCGTCGATGAATTCCACTGGTAAGTATTTTGATGTTAATATGTCTTTTGAGCGGGAAAGAAATAACGCTCTTTATCTCAACAAAGAACGAATCAAATAGTTTATACTGCTATCACGCATAATTAAAGAAATCCTAGATGACGTATCAAAGGCTGTGAAACAAGAAAAAGAGAAAGATCGACTTGAACGAGAACTGTTAAGACTGATAATCGAGAAAAAAAATCAATCGACTAAACAACATGCAATAACTTGTTCGATGCCGTTGTTCTCTGTGCATGTTTCACGCGTTTGTTTCAGTTGTTTGCTGACTTTCTTATTTGCTTGTTGCGCTTGTTTCAGTTTAAAGCTGAGTTTTCTATTTGCTTGTTGCGGTTTTTGTATCTGGTTTTCGAATACTTTAATTGTTTTGCAGATTTTATTATGCAACGTTGCTAACCACGCATACCCGTCTTGGGCTTGTTGACCATTCACAGATAATCGATGATTTTGAGCCATAATCGAAGACATAACTTCTTGGAACTGACTTCGCTGATGTTTGAGTTCTGTGTTTTTAATATTGTGTGCTTTAATATCCGCCGTTAATTGATTTAGATTTTTGTCTTGATTGTTTCTTGGATTTGTTGCAACCGCTGTGTACGATTATTACCATGTGCAACTCCTGTTAGCCTGGCTGAATAATTTTTGTACACACCTGCGCGTTCCAAATTTTATACAACCTGGTTAGGTCGATATTACACTTTCATTCAACTTCGAGGTTTCCATGCCGCTTGTGGCGATGATCTTTTTGTCTTCCGTGTCAAATAAGCAAGTAGTTTTGTTGGGCATATAACACACGCATATTTTTTTTATAAGTTTGGTGTAATTTTGAAAACGTCACTGACGATGGATTATATTCAGTAATTACCGTCATTGTTACTATGTGATTATCGCCACGATTACACCAAGATTGCATAATTACTCCAAGATTACATAATTACTACACGATTTCACATACAAATTCAGACTTAACGCTGCCACACAAAGTTCAATCAAGTTTCCGGACTGGTCAGTTAATCTGATATTTATTCTTGATATCAATGGATTATGACATCACAAATAGACGGGGATGGCTGGCGATTGCACAATGAGAGTACCATGCGAAACTCTCGGAGTAAACGAATACAATCTATATCCTTCTTGTGCCGGTCTGGATATATCGGTGTTTGTTCGATATCTTCCATCAATTATATTACAGACGAGGTTGACCGTAATCGTTGGAGTTATATTTAGGATTTCCTGAGATACATGGTGGCCTATAACGTATATACTGTTGCTGTGTTGGAGAATGGTATCCCGGTACGGTATTATATACGGTATTATCGTTCGCCATGCTGTTAGTATTTTAGGTTAAACACATCCATGATATCATTGATTGATTTTCTTCACTTAGTTCCGTTATACCCGGAAATGTTAAACATCTGCTTATATTATCTCGTATTTGTTAAGAAATTGTTGCTTGAGTTTTTGTTCTGCGTTAATCATCGCTTGTATGCAAATGTGATTTATGTATTCGAGATCGGCCACAGTTTGATTTAATGCTTCTATCTTCTCAATGCTGACTTTGTTATTTGATCTGATATCAATGAGGTAAACTACTGGCATCACCTTTTAATGCTCTTTCATATGAATCTCAAACAGTCTCTTCGATGAATTGTATGACCCTCTATGCTTCAAGTTCTCCTGCATCAGGTTGATAATACCAAATCATCTCATTATTAGAAGGCGCAAAAGCAAAATTCATATCTTTTCTCATTATGGAATATGTTCAAAAACACAAACCAATTTAGATTGACTCTAAGACAATCTGCTTCTCTCCTTTCGGATGTGATTGTTTGTCCTTGGTAAAATCAGCGCGCACTTGCACCAGTAACCGTGAAGGTATTGGCGGTACAACATCAGGCCATCCTTACACTGTTCTGATCGATGAATGATATATATCCACGGCGTAATCGGGAGAGCTAACCTCGATCACAGATGACAGTGATGGTTCATGAAATATATTTATTTGAGATTCCTTGTCTAAGATATATTTTAGTCTGCGCGCAAATTCCTTATTGATATCGTTGATATCATAGCTTCCGGTTTCTATTCTAATGACCGTTTAGTCTGGGGTTCCATCTGGTTTATATTTATGTGCAAACATCAGCGAATTATTTGAGTGTAATTGACTGACTGATGTTGATCTGGTACTTGGCCTATTGCAGTATACATGCAACCTCGCTAACGCGATCTCGCTTACCGGAATAGTGGTTGTTGAATTAGTACGCAATTCAGATTTTGTTGAGCTTGACGATATAATCGTGGTTTTTATCGGCGCTGTGTCTCTGCTATATGTTGTAACAATTTTGTCATTATTATCATCACGTTTACTTAAATTATTTATCTCATAGTAAATTGTAATCATTGCGGGAAATTCAGTATTTGATATTTCACCATCCTTGAGGCTCATTAACATCATTGATGACAAGTTAGGGTCGTGTTTTATTTCACCGTATCAGGTAGTTATTTAGTTTTGTATCTGTGCATGCGGATATGATGTTCGCGATGATGCTAAAATACTCAGCAGTTGTGCTAAATGTTGCCACACAAACTGATAACGAGTATTGGTCGACTTCAAACGACAATACTACTAAAGCGCCAACAATCGGTGATACCGAATAACCACAACATCGATGATAACCTCCTCGTCGTCGGAATTTGTTTTACTTTGATCATGTATTCGTTCCATGATATTTCTTAAGCGTGATAACACCTCACGGATATGACTGTATCTGCATTTTTGTACATGCATGCTATTTTATTTTGATGTGCTTTAATCAACAAAACATTCTATATACCATTGGATGCAAGTTCCCTTCGCACTTGCTTCCGCCGTGGTTAGTGTGCCGTTATTTATTATCATGCTAACACTGTAAACCCCGGTGGATTATGTCGATGACACATTAAACTGTACGCCTGAGAACATCGTGAGCCTGTAGATATATCTGACATTTGCGGTGTATTTGATAGTTTATTAGACGTAACCAATTAGAAGATCCCCGTTGCATCGTGTATACAAGATTACTAATTTGAGTGTGCGGAATCTAAACTTTGTCAAATCGATCGATGCTAGATCTGAGATTTCAGGCGCGGTAAGCGGTTTACCAAACAATCTTCTGTAAAAGTGTTAAGTTTTGAATAATTTTCGGGAGGATTAGATTACAAGGCCACATGGTAAGTACAATAGGTTTGCAGCGTGGATAGTTTATCATCGACAACATCAACATATTGTTAATCGCAGCGTCGGTGTCAGATGTTACAGGTTTTAACGCGATTACGCCGCTGTTGTTCATGTTGGGATCACTCGTCTTTGTATCAAAAGTGTTTCTACCCGTGTTGTAATTTCATATCTGATTTGCGATTTAGATATACCTGTATCCCTGATTTTACCACCGTCGGTGAACACTGGAATGTTATCGTTGGTAGCATCGAGAATTCATATATAATTCAATTTAATATTACTGGTTTTTATGCTGCCATATCTGTTCTGAAAAACAACAGTTTCGTCCAGGTCAACTCCAGCCAGGGCCGTGAGATCATTAAGCTCGTCTCTGGTCGCTTATTTTGATAAATCTATGTCAGTTTGTTCCTACTAATATCACTACGATATCTTCATAAATATTAACCATTATTGTATTCTTCGTTTTCAAATCGTATATTTGAAAGGCGGACTTGCATAATCGTACACAACTTTATGAGGTGGCAGCGATGATTTCGATATAGACTCGAGCACCGCAATTGATTTACGGTCGCAAATTGGCAGATCGGTTAATGCTTTTGTTGGTAACGTCGAATGCTAAACTGGAGTTTCTGACTGTTTAACATGTTTGATAAATTCTTGCGGTGGAGCTAACCCGTACGAGTCAAAATAAACAATTTCACGAGGGTGAATCGCGTATGATACCCATTGAGTACCAGGTCCATCACGTGAATCGAGATTAATAATGCCTGTTTCAGCGTTGTTTCCTTGTTGTGGTAACTGATCTCTCATAAAAGTCCCTCTAAAGTATTTTAATTTGAATTTTTGTGCAGCATCGACCGATTAATTTAAATTTGACATTGGTGTTATTGGTCGTACACACGTGTGCAACGACTCCCTAGTACTATTAGGCCACTCTCTTATGTAAATCTACTTCCTTTTTATGTATCCTTTTCCTATTGCTTTTGCTGCTACCTTGTGACCAATAAATCAAGCAGTACCTAACGCGGCTACCTTTGCAACAGCTGGGTCAGCATCAGCTAGCAGCTCTAGAATTTATTGCTCCGAGAAATGGAAATATTCCTCCGGTATTAACCATATTGTTGAACGCGATAGCAGAAAGTTTATATTGTTCTCATTTACTGGATTGTTTAGCGTCATTGATAAGATTAAATTGACGCTCTGTCAACGTCAATTTATTTTCATCGCCTTTGATTTGATTGCGTTTTAGCATTATTGTTGTTCCATATTTTTTCGCCGACTCAGACTGTAATATCGTGATTAGACCAGGAGTCAGACTGACACTGGCAGAATGGTATGACATGTTTTTTTATAAAATACTCTTGTTTCTAAATAACGTGGATTACAAATTGTCCAATAGTGCATCAACAACTCTCATTCAACCACTACCATCTTGCTTTGTCACTGAATATAACCGCGATTGCTTTGTTTTAAACACCACCAGCTATGTTAATGCTGGCTATGAAGTGCTTATCAACTAGATATTGTTTAGATAAATCAAGATGCTCTAGCGAAAAGTACAAATCGGATACAGATTTCTAAAATCATGCTGTGAGATATGTAAACCAGTATCTACGTTTAGATCCCAATTCATAAACGTCATTAAATTATGGTACACACGTGAAATTTCAACTTTATCCAGTAAAGGTAGCAGCAGAGAGGGTGAACAGACCACGTTTTCAAGCAAAATTAAGGCTTACAGATCATGTTTTCGAGCAAAATATGGCCTACAGATCATGTTTTCAAGCAAAAAATAAGACTTCCAACAAAATCTCATTTAACAAAAAAAAAGTCTCCATTTTTGCAAAAACGGAGATTTTACGATTTTTTGATCAATTTTGCTCGCAACGATGTGGTCATCCACCCTCTCTGCTGCTGAACTTTCAGTTCTGGGTTAATAATTCTTTTACGATTTCAACCGAATATTTGATCCAGTCCGATACGATATCGTGTCCGAGGATCATGTAGATTTATTGTTGCGAATCCGTGCGGAGTCGACTGAGCATGACTAAAGAAATCTCGAAATTGATTGAAGTCCATATCAGAGCACCATGTCTGCCAAATATTTCTAAGAGTATGAGTATCAACTCCGTTGAATACAGCAAGAATATTGCAGTTATCTCTGATGACTTTTGGAACCTGGGTGTAGCGTTGAGTGACATATATCACGTCAGTGTTTTTATGCCTGCCTCTGGAAAAGATCCTAGCAGGATTTTTTTGTTTATCCAACATTATATCGTCGTATACGACTAAATTGTTAATATCTCCATCAATATCATCAATACTCGGTGCTTCATCGATATCGGTTATAAAATCAATGGCGTTCTCACCCTTAATTTCTGATGCATTCTCGTTAAAATCCTTTAACACTTCATAACATCGTTGATCATCTACGCTAGGGGCAATTAAATACAACTTATCCCACTTCATCCATCTCATTATTAAATTGAGTAACAATTGCGTTTTACCGGATCCAGATGGCCCGATTATAATCATCCGGATAGAGTTTGGTAGCGCTGCATGATGCTTAATTGGTTCTCTTGTTTTAGTCGCCGAAAAATCAATTATATCCATATCACTATACATAAATTATGGATCTATATTGTGTGAAGTGTAAAACGCGTACTAGCACAAATGATGTGACGACGGTTGCAACTAAAAATAACAGATCAGCACTTACTGGTAGATGTGCAACATGTGGTACAAAAAAATTTAGATTTGTTTCTACAAAATCAAAGATTTTACAATTCGGAGATGTTTTTAAAAAAAACGAGGAGGTGATATCGCAGCCAAATTGGCAAAGCTCCCTGGAACCCCATGGGCAAAGTACCCCGGAGAAAAGCACCTTCCAGGATATAGCTACTGTGGACCGGGAACCAGACTTGATATCAGACTCAATGATCAAAATCAGTCCCGACCCGGTGAAGAACCAATAAACGCCATTGATAAGGCCTGTCACCTTCATGATGTTGCTTATAAAAGCAGCAATTTGCAACACAGGCATCTCGCGGATGTGAAATTAATTCATGCATTAAATGCTATTCCTGATAAATCCTTCAAAGAAAAATTGGCTTCCTTTTTAATAAAATCGGCTATGAAAAGCAAATTGATGTTAGGTGCCGGTAATTAATAATATGGAATCAATTTATTATTCCCCAAGAGGATACTGGAGGGGTAAATCAGCAGTCCATAAACTCGCTAGCGCTGCAAAAGTGAAAAAAACCACTGCGGCTAATTGGTTATCCAAACAGGCACAATGGCAAATTTTTCTACCACGGCCTAAACAAATTCAATTCTCGCATTTTGATGTGACCGCTCCTAATGAAGTTCATCAGGCTGATATATTATTTTTACCTCATGATCGTGGTTACAAATACGCTTTAACCGTTGTTGATATTGCAAGTCGATACAAAGAAGCAGAACCGTTAAAAACAAAATCAGCCACTGAAGTTGCTTCTGCATTTGAGAGGATTTATCGACGAGGTCTTCTGCACTGGCCAAATCTATTGCAGGTTGATCCTGGCAAGGAATTTCAGGGTGCAGTGTTATCTACAATGAAAAATCATAATGTCACCATACGACGAGGGCATACTGCGCTACATCGCGATCAGGCCATTGTAGAACGATTTAATCGGACGATTGCTGAGCGGTTATTTGGATATCAATACGCAAAAGAATTCATCCAAGAAAAAAGATCCCGTGAATGGGTTAAAAGATTACCATCTGTGATTACTGCACTGAATAACGAGATTACTAGAACAATCAACATGAAACCTATCAACGCTATTAAAAAGAAGTCAATACTTGAAAAACCACAAAAAGATTTCAAAGAACCAATTCTTGGTAGTAATGTCATTGTGAGGTACTTATACGAACCAGGAGAGCTTGAGGGTGGCACAAAAAGGGCTACTGATCCTATTTGGAGTGTTACTGCACACAAGATATCTAGTATAACACGATCAACTGGTAGACCAGCAATCTATAAACTGGATTCAACTGCCCCTCAACGAGGATTTACTAGACAACAACTACAGGTAATTCCTGACGATACTCAATTACCACCGCATGGTCTTAACTAGCGCCGTTGCGTCTATTGCACTCAAGACAAGTCAACATCACATTGTTTCTGACATAACCGAGACTGTTATTTTTTCTGTCTACGGTAAATTGGCGAGGATCCTTATCCGAATACTGCCAACGCATTATACAATTGCAACTCGCGCAGTGATTATTCTGTTGTTGTTTCAGCGTAATTATTAATTTAGCATCAATATCAAATTCTCGTTGTTTTTTTTGTCCTGTTGTTTGTAACCGGAGAGTTTTTTATTAATGATGCTAACATCAATATCATTTATTGTGGTGTCATTATCATCGCCTGACTCTGTCAGGACAATTCTTCGAAGTTGATTTATTTTTCGTACTCTGGATACTGCGAGATAGACTAAATTCGACCATTCGATGTGATTATCCACCATCCAAACAATTGTATCCGATATAGTCAATCCCTGTGAAGAATGTATTGTTGCTGCGTATCCTAGCGTCCACGGGGATTTATTAGCACGCAATGCATCTTCAACGACATTGATATCAACCAGCACAATATCATTTAATACGAGAATTTGTTTTTCACTCTGTCCTGGAATATCAACTTCAATATTCTGTTTTCGTGTATCCGATGGCCTATAACAAAGGGGTACTGGAAGCGTTGCAAATTTTTCTTTATGCAATTCAAATAACTTCATCTGAAGTGTGTCCCTGACTATTTTTCTACTTGCAATTATCAAATCATTTGGTCTCCATGTTTCCCAGAAATCATTCATTGGAGTTTCTGAAATCACT
The DNA here is from genome assembly GCA_030141615.1 of Unio pictorum. Lineage (NCBI taxonomy): Eukaryota > Metazoa > Mollusca > Bivalvia > Unionida > Unionidae > Unio > Unio pictorum. The sequence continues at coordinate 23,227,235 of JARLTB010000113.1, read as the reverse complement.
TCACGCGCTATTTCGCATTGGATTCTATCCGGTTGTAATCTAATTAGCGCTTTGAATTCTCGTAATCGTTCATCAAGTGATCTATAATCAGTGGTAATTTCTTTATAATAGTCTACAAAACCCCTTAGCCATTCATGTGGAGATGCACCGACAAATGGTGGTGGTTGGCCGTGATCACCGCACATGACAACTTTTGTGTTTTTGTTTAACAACCACTCAAGAAATGTTTGTAATACATCTAATGACACTGTGCATATTTCATCCCAGATTATGATTTCAGGAATGAATTTATCACCCATACGCTCAGGAGTCCATTTGTCACCCTTCCATCGAAAGAAACTATGGTAAGTACAGGCATTTACCCCTCGCTGTATCATCTCTCTGGCGAGTCTGTGAGTCGGTGTTAGAACAATCATGGTTGACCGACGAAATAATTCAATTGCACGAGTTGTCTTTCCTGACCCACCACAACCGTTTAAATAAATTGTCTTGTATCTACATACTGGATCAGATACCGGTGGTGCATTAGAAAATTCTGATTGATTTTCAATACGGTTACAACAAAGATATTTATCATCCATGGCAACGTCTGCGGATTCACAATACTCATGTAGCATCTCCTTTTTAAATCGCCAACGCCCCCAATTTTCTTCGGGATCTGTGAATGCCGCTACAACTGATTTGTATTTATTGTGTATATACATCGAATCAGTGGCCACTCTAACCGCGGTATTAGGAAATCTATTTATCATCGAAAATAGATTAATAGAAGCATAGGCTAGCATTGAACTTCTCAAATGTGTATACTGGGAATTATATCCATCACAGTAGGTAACAACCGTACCCATTTTCTCACCATTGGATAGAAAAGCATCCTTACGGGATACAAGTTTTCCCTGTTTCATTAAATCCGCTACAATAAAATCGTATTCAGCGACGTCTATGATCAACCGCGAAGAATATTTTGCATTGTCGTATCGTCCACCCTGGGTAAATTTACCGATTATTCTTCGTCCAAAATCTTTTGCTTGTTCTTTTTTAATTTCAAATAACTTCTTAGACCGATTCATGATTTGTTCTTCATTGAAATCAGGGAATTGTTTTCGCTGTTCGCTGATTATACGATCTAAATCGGGTTGTGGTAGCCAAACTTCTTTCTGAGCTCGATAGCATATAATAGCCTCGGAAACAATCAACGATATTAGCATACCACAATCAATCATATATCTCAATAGCACTATTGGCATCCAGGCCTTTTCAGATAGGTGTCTACCGAGCCAAACATAACTACACGGATGTAACCCTGTAGCGAATTCAAATGATATCACACGAGCGAATCCGGTTAAATCAAAATCAGGCAATGGACCATTAATCGCAACACGAGTCATTTCATGCGTGGGGTGTCCAAATCGTTTGAAGTACTCAGCACATTCCCCATATCCTAGAAAACTTCCTGGATAACACGCGGATATATCAATTGAAATCATACCATCACGTGAGTATTTCGTATTCCACAGTCCTCCATGACCAAATACGACGCAACTCAATTTAACATCCTCGAGAAAATCACTTCGTGTTGGACGCCATGAGTTTTTTTCTCTTGCGAAGTGAGCTACCACTGATGGAATAGTAAAACTATCCGTGAGTAGTTTTTCATGGGAACTCTCCGGTGAAAAATCACTAGCGATTTTTCTCATTCTGTTATCTAATTCTTCAACGCGATATAAGTCACCATTTGGTCTTACAAATTGATCGAATCCTATTTCGGGATCTTCATCACTTCTAAGTAACCACACTGACACAGGATCATCTTTACACAACGCATGAATAGCATCAAATAATCTCTCTTCATAGAAAACATCTCCGACGAATTCCCGGGGGATATATCTCACGGTTCGTTCTCGTGGAAATAGTGTTACTGCAGGTGTCCACGCGTGTTTGTTATGATCAATAATTTCAATTGGAGCTCCTCGCGATTGATATTTCGGTTCGTATAATACTTCTCCGGTTATTGTCGTTACTGATATTGGGAATTTTAATGATGCTTCTAATTTAGCTATATCAGAAATCTTTGCACCGTGCTGTTTCACCGTTAATTCCCACTCGGTTATTTTTTTTCGTCTTAGATCAGTTAGTTTATTCCCCCGGGACGCATTTGTGAAGTGTTCTATTATTCGTTCTGCTACACAATTAAGCCCTGACGAATATTTCATGGGTGCTAGTTTTGCAATATCGGGTTTATCATTTAGCGGGTATATCCCATAAACGATTGCTGTTACGGGATAAGATCTCTCGTAGTATGGTTTATCAATTCCAGTTAAAATTCCTGGTTTTGAATCCTGATTCACGGTGATAGTTTTTTTATTCTTGAGGATTGGTTCAAATTTATCCCTAATAATCCATTTTCCATTATCAAGGATAAGGATTTTTATTCGAAAAAAATGCCTTTTTTCCCCAAGACGTGAAATTATCACTGTTGCTTTTTCATCATTCATGGTAGCGTCAACAACACCATCAATTCGAAATGTTGACCAACAATAAGATGCTCCATCACGCTTGAATTCATTAAAACAATCTCTGATTTTACTAATCATGGCTTTATCAAGAATTTTATTCTTGGGTGTATCAGAGACAATATTAAGATTGAATTGAGCATCTTTCCAGGGTAATCTCTTGGACGTTTTTTGGGGTTTATCGAGATTAAATTTAGGACTAATTTTTAATAATCTCTTAAACTCTTTCATGTTTCCGTCTCTTGGACGTTTGAGATTAATTTTGTTACGTTTTTTTGGTTTATCGAGATTAAATTTAGGACTAATTTTTAATAATCTCTTAAACTCTTTCATGTTTCCGTCTCTTGGACGTTTTTTGGGTCTATCGATATTAAATTTAGGACTAATTTTTAATAATCTTTTAAACTCCTTATCAGCATTGAATTCAGCATTTTTCGAAGGCGTTCTCCTTAATTCCCTAATGCTATAATTAAAACAAGCATTTAAATGAAGAATTTATATATAATGAATCACTGCAAGTGGCTTATGATTGGATCAGTAACCCCGTGTAACAAATCATGTAGAAATGAGTTTTGTGGGTATCATATGCAAAGCTTTCGTCGTGGAAGCCTTGGTCCGTTACCTTGTATTCTATGTGGAGTTGGGGTCAGGGGAAAATCTCAGTTGTGTTTGAATTGCGGTGGTAAGCGATACAGGGAATTGAAGCGTTATTATGATAAAAGAATAAAAAATGGACAATCAATCAGAAATTTTGACCCTGAAAAGGTCCTTGACCCTGACAACATCAAGGATAAAATCATAAGAACCCCTCAAGACTACATTGAAAGATTCATTATTGAACCAAACAATGAATTAGACAAACAATAGTATTATGTATACGAATGAACCAAGAATTCAGACACCATCCCTTGATTACAAATTATGAAGCATCCAGTGATGGTACTGTCAGAAACCGTAGACTGAAGAAACCAGTTGGTGCTGACAATGGTATGGGGTATTTGGTGTTCACTGTTAAGGGAAAGAAAACTTATCTCAATCATCGTTTCGTATTTGAATGTTTTTATGGATTGATCGAGGATGATTCTGTCATTGATCACAAGGATTCTAATCCGAAAAACAATTCTTTATCAAATCTGCAGGCTGTTACTCAAAGTGAGAATACCAAACGAGGAAAGACTGGAAAATGCTCAAAAAAAGCGAGACCTGTGAAATCTTTGAATACGATAACTAACGAAGAAAAAATATTTCAACCAATGAATGAAGCCGGTAGGCACTTCGATATTTGTAGAGCCTCAGTACGATATGTTGCAGAGGGGATTTGTCGATCGGCTATTTCTAAAAGGACGGGACAAAAAGTTCAATTTAGTTACGTCTAATGCGTCATATTTTTCATTTAGAAATATATCATTATTATAGAATAATGAATTCTGAAAACATGAATAGCATTTTATCCGAGATTTCAAAATTGAAAAGTTGGGATATTGAACTATCAGATGGGTTAAATCCTGATCAAATCATGTCTGATTTTCAGGATATAGAATACGGAGTTAGCACTAACAAGTATATGCTACCAAAGAAGTATGCGCTCATCAAGAGAATTCAGAATTCTATTCGGGACTCTCTCGCATTTTCCAGTGACGTAAGTGTGTTCGCTCCGTTGTATACCATCGTAGAACGAATACGAAAAGAATTGGGGTACGAATACGAATTGAAAAAGGAGGTTAATTCTAAAGTTAGAAACCTACGGGCGTTAATTCTAGAAAATGAACAATTTTGATTGACCATTTATCATTATTTGATTGACCAACCATTTATCATTATTTGATTGTGACCGTCCCTCAGAGAGATTTTCCTTTTTTTTAGCATTTTTTGATTGACAATGTCAAAATCAGTGAATAAAAAATTGATGGCTGGTTGGTCCGGTATCAGATACACTAAAACAAAATGGAGAAACGGCACATTACATTTTATTATTATATGAAAAAGTGCCGTTTCTCCACCGATCGTAGAAGCTGTTATAGGATGAAATAACGCTTCTATGATCGTGTTAAAAATTAACTGACATGTCTGACATGTAACAAAAAGTGTTTTCGTCTGTTAGGTGGAATTGAAAAATAAAAATTGTTTTACAAATGAAAAATTGTTTCTGATTTCAAATAATGGTCAATGAAGCATTAACAACCCGATTGGCTCGTGAACGACTGGATGCAATCAGGAGATTTGTACCAATTCGTGACTCTGTACGGAATAAACTGCAACAACGACAACAAGCGCAGACTGACTTTTCTGTGTCAAGTGAACAACTGTTTACTCCGATAACAAGTGCGACCAAAGATGTGAAAAAGTTAACTGAAGCAGCGATATACGGAGATATTCCTGAGCGAGAACGAGTAAAGAAGGCGCCGCTGCTTGATACGCTTGAAAAGATAGCAGCAGAGACCGGACAAACACGCGCAGGGATACAACAGTTATCCAGTGATATAAAAACTCAGCGCGAGTATGAACGATTAGCTGATATTGATGATTCTGCGCCTGAAACTCAAAGAGTTTCCACACCTGAACCACAACCTGTTGATGTCGTCACCCCAAGAGGTATTCCCTTTATAGACAAATTCACCGAAAAAGCTATAACAGAAATCAAACAACCTCAATTAATAAAACCCAAAGATTATGTGGACTTTGGCGTTTTCGCTGCCCAAAAACATTATTCAAGGAGAGAGTTTTTAAAAGACGAGTATAAAAACAGTAGAATAAGCCGAGATGACTGGGTAGATTGGTTATATAAAATAAACAAGGATATTACTGGTAGTTTTAAAAAGGATACAATTGAGTACAGATCTTTTAAAGTAGGAGCTGATAGTTATGGTATACAAAAACAACAAGGTCGAGGCCGACAAAGGCAATTACTTGATGATAGTGAGGGCGCAACTGGTACAACTGAGGAAACAAGCGGAAAAGGATATTCGATTGGAAATCCAAAGGATTTCAACGCTGGAGTCTTTGACTCTACCATGACATGTCCTGGTAGTGTTCTCAGTGATATATCACGGTTAGAGGTTCTCATCGGAGGGAAACGAGCCGGAAATAACTCACCGGAAATAATTAATGAAGCAGCTGATATCTGCAGGCGGTTATTTCAGGGTGGTATCATGGATATCAGCACATATCGAGATTTTATTGGCGAGTTAGTGGAAAGTGGGTATCATAGTGACTGAATTGAAAAATCTGATGACGAAGTCAATTGATTAGATAAATAACAATTGAAAAATTGTTTCTGATTTCAAATAATGATCATACACTACAATCATGATAAACCAACCCCCGTCTACGTAGTTAATTCACGGTTTCCGGTTTATAGAGCATACTACGGAGATGGTTTAGGTAATACCATATTAGGATTATTTTCAAGAATGGCTCCAAAAGTGATGCCGTTGGCTAAACAACTAGGAATGAAAGCCATTGATGTTATTCGTGATAAGGGTATTGGTGCTGTTGGAGATCTTGCCGGAAAAGCGTTTTCAACTGCGAAGAATAAATTAACATCATTAGTGAAATCACGGATGAAATCCAAAGGATTTTCAAAACCGTTACCGTCTACAGCGGAAATGCCTGCAAGTGCTAGTAGAATTATAAATAACGCAGTAGATGAAAAATTAGCGTCGATGGTGACTCCCTTGATAAATCAAGGGGACCAAAATAACATGATAGCAAACATGATAGCAGGAAGTGGCTTTAAAAAAACACGACGATGAAATGAAAAATCGCGATTTAGACTCTGATAAATAGAATAAAATGTTCAAAAGGTCACCTGATCCAGCATTTGATATGGATGCCCCAGTGCGTAAAGATGATTCTGTACGCGATTTTCAATTTTATTCTTATCATGCAGTACAAACAGATCTCCGATCGCGAATTGAACTTCAAGTTCATGATACCAGTAAATACTTCCTACCGTGTGAGGCATTTATTGAAATCGAAGGAGAACTTGTAACAAATGATGCTGCTCATGATGATCCACCATATGACAATAACCCAACTATCAAAGTTGGTTTTGTTAATAACGGCATAATGGCGTTATTTGAAAGCGCTAGATATCTTATTGATGGAAAAGAAATTGAATCCATTGACCGTGAAGTTGATGTTGCAACAACAATAATCGGGTTAGCGAGATATTCTGATGATTATACAAGATCAGCGGGTCCATCTATGATGTTTTCTAAGGATATCACTGATCACCCTGAACACGTCCAGTATTCTAGAGTCAAGGCAACACAAGCTACCGCAGTTGATCCAGCACCAGCCGGATATACAAGACCAGCTGGTACTTTTGATGTCATAAATAATATTACTAACTATAACCTAGGGTTTGCAACACGCGTATTAACGTTGCATGGACAGCGTCGAAAATTTTCATGTGCGATCCCACTGCATCATATATATTTGGATTCTGTAGAAATGTCCGAAAAGTTATTTATGGAGCGAAGCATACAGTAGCACTCGTGAGAAAGGGTACTGATAATGATGCAATCTGGCGTGATGTTGGTGTTGCTGATGGTAATGTCATTTTATCAAAACTAGCATTATGGATGCCAGTGTTAACTCCATCAATCACAGAAGAACAGCGACTACTATCATTTATGGATCAAGGAGGAAAGTCGTTGTTGAGCTGGTTATCAGTGACCACGGATATCAAACAGGATAATGTTGATGATATATTCACATGGCACCTGGCGTCAAAACAAGGTGTTTCAGCTCCACGTCATATATTTATTGCGTTACGGAATACTGCGCGAGTTGGTAATCAAGAACGAAGCCATATAATATTTGATCAGTTAGGTGTTAGAGAAGTCTCGCTGAGAATAAACGGCCAACAGGAACCATCTGAGGATATACAACTCGATTACACTCACAGCCATATTGCACGTGTCTATCATAACCTATTGTCGTTTATGGCACGTGATCAAAATGTGGATACTGGTTTGCAAATATCACAATTGGATTTTAAAAGCCTCTATCCGATCTATTACTTCTCACTGGAACATCTCGATTTGATGAAACAATCTGTCGTTGATATACACTTTAGAGCCCGTGTAACCCGTTCTGGTGGTATTGCTAATTACAGAGCGGTTGCTGTCATTCTCAGTGATAAATCAATGCTACTTGAAGGTGTTGGTGGAAGAATGAGAGTAGTAGATGCACCAGTGGAAAACATGTAAACGATTTAGAATCAATCAATTATGTATAATGTCATATAGTAATATTAGTGTTGCGTTAACTCCCGGTCAATTAAAAAAACTACAATCAGAATCGGCTAAAAAATGCGGAAACACAATCACGTTGAAACCCAACCAAATGACTGGTGGTGCAAATAAATTATCGTTGACAACTCGTCAGGTGAAACATTTCAATGATGCACTTGTAGCAAAAAAAGGTGTTCAGATTACTCTTTCTGCGGCTGCTATAAAAAATATGATAAAATCAGGTGGTATATTTCCATTGTTAGCTGCGATTCCGGCCTTGATTGCAGCAGCAGCCCCAGCGGTGGCTAAAGCAGCGGCGTTAGGAGCCGTTGGTACTGCAGCAGGAATGGCACTAAAAAAGGCAACTGGGAAAGGATATAAAAAAAAGGGAAAGGGTCTAAGACTACCAGGAACCCCGTATTCGTGGTACAGCGGAAAGGGTCTAAGACTTGGACCATTTATTAATTCAGAAATCTTCGATGGTTCCCATGTCCAATTTTGATTTAATGGATGCTGCTAAAAAACTAGCGATTAAAAACTTCAGAGGTGTCTTTATGAAAGATCAATTACCACATCAACCAAACAGCGTTGAAACCGGTATTATTAATTTAGATAACAGCACCGGACCTGGAACTCACTGGGTTGCATACGCTATTGATCCACGTGGGATTGTTTATTTCGATTCATATGGATTAGCCCCACCAAAAGAGTTTATGCGTTATATAAAAACCCTTCCAATGAAGACTTGGTATTCTACGCTACCAACACAACAAATGAATGACCCACCAATATGTGGCAGCGAAGTATTAAATGTCCTTGACGCTATTTCTAACTCCTTAAGTAACCCAAGCGGAAAACCACCACATGTTGTCGTGAATGAATACACTAGTAATCGCTGGAGAAAATCGAAGATTTTTCAACGAAGTCGTCAAAAACGATTTTAGAGAGAGAAAGAGTTTTACAATAACATGATTGATATTTAGGGGAGATCTTTGAAACCCAAACCCGATGGCACTGCATCCCCTGATTCTGTCAAGGATATAAAAAAATTAATTAAAGATGAAATCGCTGAGACGTTAAATTTAGTAAATGTTGACCCGAACGAAATAGTTGTATTTCAGGACAAACAGGGTAAATTGAAATCCAGTGATGTGTCATTGAATGACATTTTGATACGGCAGCGCGACGCCGCTGAAAACTCTATTGCGCTATATTCCAACGACGGACGACTTAAACCAGGCGCACTTGTGTCTACGATCACCGACGCGATTGCCACCCACGACAACAAGATTGCCGCCCAAGACAGCATGATTACCACCCAAGACAACAAGATTACCGCCCACGGCCGTGAGCTGGATGATTATATACGAGGTTATAGTACTTTTCGCAAAAATGTCGTACATAAATTCTTTGGAACACCGCTTGTGGTTGGCATGACTCTCGCTGAAATTAAAGACTTGTTGAATTCATTCTTCGCTAACAAGGAAGCTGGAAGGATGATGACTGCTTCAGAAATCAAGGCAAATTATCTCGAGATTTCTAAACTAATAGAAGATCGAAAACCCACTAATGACATTGTTGGTAGGTTCTTTGGAAACCCGCTTGTGGCAGGAATGACTCTCGCTGAAATCAGTGAGTTTATCGGCAAGCACACTCACAATGCCTACATCGCTAATAGTTTCTTTGGTGTCCCGGCTACATCTACGATGACTCTCAAAGATATAAATATGTTTATGGTGAGACAAACAACACTTAATACCATCGTTGATAGATTTTTGGGGAGAACACCTGTGTCTGAAACCACATCGTTGACAGGCATGACTCTCGCGGAAATTAAAAGCGCTATTGGCAAACAAAAGCACACCAGCGATATTGTTAATATGTTCTTTGAGGGCAGTAGCCTCCAAGATATCACGCCGAAATTTTCTAACATCGACAACCATATTAAAACCCAAGCACGGATTAGAATCAACGAACTTCTGGTTTCATTCTTTTCTAACAAGGAGGAGAGTGGAAAAACAATAGATCCTACCAAAATCAGGGTAAATTATCTCGATATTTCCGACGATCTTCTTAAACTAAACGAAAATTTTGAAAAGATAAGGATTCCGCATCTAGACACTGAAGTTAAAAATATCGTGTATACGGTCGAGCATGGAACCATGGATTGGACAAGAGACGTTTATACTACGCTGTCCATCGGTCTCTTGAGCCGAGTGAGTTTCGATGATATCATCGGGCATACGTGGATCGATGGTATCTACAGGCTAACGTGGATCTCTGTAGATCAATTTAATATGATCGCGGACGGTAAAACCTACTCTGGTGGCACCGCGACGTTTATTTTTAATGGTCGCAAACTAGACTTTAATGTCGTTGCGGTTAATAGCTCCACCATTAGAGCAAAAATAATTTGGTGTTTAGAATTTTTAGATGATTTTTCCGGCTGAAGTACTAGCAATTCCCGCTAACGATGACAAATAATTGAAAACGCTAGCGTTTTTAAAATAACAATGATTTCATCAACGCAATGTCGCTATGATCAGGTCAGAGAATTTCAGACTAGACTCAAAACCCTCACTGAGGAGTATCAAATAAAAATAAAAAAATATCGACGAAGAATCACCGCAATTGATATTACTATGTACTCGGTGTCAAGCGTTCTCACTGGCGCCGGAATAATACTTGCATCGGTTACAATGATTGCCCCGGTTGTAGTTCCAATTTGCATTTCTGCGGTGGCTACAATCGGGGGTATATCAACCGGGATAGCAAAAAAGATATCATCATGCAGCCAGAGTAAACTGCAGAATTACTTAATTCAATTTCATATTGCATCAACCGCATATTCGCAGTTATCCCTGATGATATCGTCGTCACTCGATAATACAATTATATCAGATAGTGAATTCTCAGCGATGGTCAGTATTTTTGATTCCGCGATATCGAAATTAGAGCGACAACATGAATATAATAACAATGACAACACCGATGGAATTAGAAAACACGAACCCGAAAACCAAAATGATCTCAATCATCTCAAACATACCAGATTGTGAGTTCTCAGTGATGGTCAGTATTTATGATTCCGCGGTGTCAAAATTAGAGCGACAACAACAGTATAGCAACGATGACAACACCGATGGAATTACTTCAACAAATAGTGGAGAACACGAACCCAGTACAAACAAGCATGATATCAATAACATCAACGGAACCCGAGTTTAGTGTGAATTTCCCTAGCCCAGTCCCCGTGAAGGAGATAGCGCTAGCAAAACTACGAGTGTATCACAGTTGGCCTAATATCAGATCAAAATCATTTGGTGGTCAACAACCCAATAATTCACTGGTGTTCTCGTATAAGAATCAACCCGACGGGACTCCAGACTGGAACGTTGTTTCGATACCAACCGGATCATACCAAATTGAACAAATCAATAATGAATTCGCGCGTAGAATAAAATCGATTACTAGAGTAGAGTCAAAAATCGCTATAACAGTTCATGAACCGACGCTATCATCCGCAATTGAGATAAACACAGAAGGATACGTCGTAGATATCTATCAGAGTTCTATTAGAACCGTATTAGCATGGCCTGAAAAACCACCGGAAAAATCCACCACCGACTTAACCACTGACGTACAATCATATCATGAAATCAATCCCAGTTATCGAGATAATTTATCTGATATAAGAAAAGGAAGAATCGGCGATAGATTTATATTCACCAACAAAGACACATTGCAATGGGATTTTATCATTAAAAGAACAACCGACTCATCTGTTACTATTTCATTTACGCTAACTGACGTCCGTGGTTATTTTAATGAGATTAAACAATTATATGAAACACAACTAGAACAACTACGGAAAACAAAATCGCAAAAACACGTTGAAATAATAAATCAGCTTATATCGGACATGGAATATATCTATGAACTAATTATTCAAACAATAATTAATGACAACAGCGACAATAAACAACGATTCCTAACCGATTACAATATCACAGAAGACAATCTGCGTAATTTCAAATTTCCGAAATACAACGCTGATGAATTAGCAAGAATTGTTAAAACCGATATCAAAGCGCTACAAAAATCAGATTCAACTATCCTCCTCAAATATAATAATGATCCAGATGGTGGCGGTAGGCATATCGCTCCGTTCAACGTGAATATTTCATCGGTGATTGCGCTCAATTTAGTATGTGATGTTATCGAAGGAAGCTATCAGATTAATCTAGAACAATCAAATCAAGCTCAGCAGGGATATATTCTTTATTCATTTGCACCAACAGCTCCTCCAGGATTCCTAATTATTGAAAACCCAATTAATCCTGTCTACATGCGATGCCATAATAATTCGTTAACGAGAATTAATTTCAAACTCACAGATCAGTCCAATAATCTAATTGATCTACAAGAAGAGGTGTTAGCGATTAGTCTGTTTGTGAGATCCTAAAGACTTGATCAAATCATTTATTATTTTTTGTTAACCCAGAACTGAAAGTTCAGCAGCAGAGAGGGTGGATGACCACATCGTTGCGAGCAAAATTGATTAAAAAATCGTAAAATCTCCGTTTTTGCAAATGGAGACTTTTTTTTTGTTAAATGAGATTTTGTTGGAAGCCTTATATTTTGCTTGAAAACATGATCTGTAGGCCATATTTTGCTCGAAAACATGATCTGTAAACCTTAATTTTGCTTGAAAACGTGGTCTGTTCACCCTCTCTGCTGCTAAGGTAGATGATTAGTAAACAAACCTTTACAATAATTGAACAAAAATATTTACTTGATATTTGGTATGACTATTTATATGCATGTGTTGATGAATTAACATATTTTCAAGTCAAATTTAAATATTGTACAAGTGTACATGTTTGGACCTTTATTGTTATTAATAAATATATTTTTTATTTAATTTGGTTAAATATACACACTTTTTCTACCAGAGACTATAACCAAGCTGGCATCAATGCTAACTATACATCACCATGTTTAACAAATTATTGTTTATATTCTTTTAATTTCATGAAACAATATTCATAAGTGTTTAATGTACAAGTTCTTTGGAAAAACCGATCCAGCTGTAACACATGCCTGCAGGACAGAATAAGTCTGAAGAGTGAAAGACAATCATTTTAATTAATTAAGGGAAAACTAATGATGACACAAACCTCCACTCACATTTAGCATGTCATCTGAGTGGACGATCAAATTGTCATTATTTTTCCCTTTTTACTGATACAAACAAGCGCATGTGAGTTTAGTGTATGTAACCAAGGTCAAAAGCACAATGACAAACTTTCAAATTTGAAGTCTGATATAGCATTGGCTATTTTTCTAAGATCATTTGTTACAGAAGCATTTTTCATTATCTGTGCTACTCCACATCTTTTCATCTATGCCCTGACTAAACATATCAGAACATTCATCAAACAAAAGTACACTGGATCTACAACTCACCCTTTACATAATGACATTTACGTGGAAGCACCTGTCCTGACGGATGAAAGTGTAAGTGATTATCATTTTTTTTTATGACGCATAACCAAATCAGCATGGAAGAATCGAATTACAAGTCCATGATACAAGCATATACTTTTTACCCGCCGAGGCTTTTACTGAGGTAGAAGGAAAAATTATACAAACAGCTGATACTGCATATTCAAATGACTTCGAGTTTATTTTGTCAACAACAGCATCATGGCATTGTTTGATAGCGCTACCTATGTGATCGATGGAAAAACATCCAGACGATTCAGCAAAATGTTGACGTTGCTACAACAATAATTGAATTAGCAAGATATTTTGATAATTATACAAAATCAGCAGACTCCACAATGATGTTTCTGAAAGACAATTCTTATCACACAGACAACAGACCGTATTTGATAAGGCAACGAAACAATGAAAATAATGCTGACGCTGATGTGTGGCCGGTGGTTTATGATGGTAATCCAGAATTTAACCTCAGCTTTACAACACGTTGATCAATGTTGGAGGAATAGCGTATAAAGTTTTAATGCGGAATTCTACTGTCGAATATCTTTGGATTTTGCACAAATGTTAGAAAAGTTATATTTGGAGCTTAACATACAATTGATCTTATGAGAAGGGATACCGACAACAACGCTCTCTACAGACCTGCTGATAGTATCACTAACAAAAATTTTGTTTTGGATGCAGGGAATGCAACATTCACAGAAGAAAAGCGAATATTATCTTTTATGGAAACATGTTGTAAATCTCTGTTGTCAGGGTTGATAACAACCACGGATGTTATGCAGTCTAACATTAACGGGGATTTACATGGCATATATCATCACAGCAGAGTGTTTCTGCACCACGATATATATATTTTTTTCAGGAGACTGCACAATGATAGAACTCGCAAACTAACTACTATATGATATTTGACCGACTTGGTGTTACTGAAGTTTCTTTACGGATAAATGGGCATCGAGAACCAACATAAAACAAATTACTGAAGTACAACGGAAAAGGCCCCGGTTAAAATAGGACCATTTACAAGGTTGAATAACTTTAATATTAATAATAATAATAATAATAATAATAATAATAATAATAAGAAGAAGAAGAAGAAGAAGAAGAAGAAGAAGAAGAAGAAGAAGAAGAAGAAGAATAGAGCATTTCTACAATTCCCATATTTATTCACCTCTAAGTCAATGACATTTTTACATTTATTGCTAAAACACTGAGCTGACAAAACTGGAGAACGGGAAAAAAACCCGGATAGCAAAAGGTAGACCTTTACCGAATACGCAGATTGAAGTACCGATAGTACGAAAGAATAAGCGATCTCCAGATTTTTTACATATCTTAGGAAACTTTGATAATCACAACTGAGACACATATACAAGTCTCTACAATCAAAACTCTTTCTCATGCCTCCGGTCACAACAGCGCTTGATGTGTCATACGATTTTAACAGGTTTTGTTAACGATTACTGAGACACTCTTTACTAAACTAACCAGGCTATTATCTGTAAACTTCCTCTAGGACCAGACATTTTTTACTCCCATGATAGTTCGTTTACATCAGGTTCCAGTGATCATAGGTGAATCCGATGAAGACCAAGACGGGCCAGTAGACCTGCCTTTTTTGGAGTTAAGTGTAAATGTTCAACTTTATAAAGCGACACAAGGGATTTTAATAATACTCTTAATAATGTAAATAACTCGACGTATTCATGTTGTATATATCACCAAGAAAAACTATACTTAATTAATTTATCATATAATTAACGGCGGTACACCAGAAATGCTGCTGACATGTCATAACACTATTATGATTATGATTAGCTTTCTTCGTAGCACATCTTGCAGTTAATAAATATACTTTAATCGTTTACAATAAGTTCCAGTAACCTTATGTGTATCCGATAGAGACCAAGACGATCCAGCAGAAATGCCTTTCTGGAGTTAAGTGTAAGTGTTTCGAGTTCATAAGGCGAGATGAGGAATTTTTATATAAAAACTTGTAATTTGGTAAATAACAGTTAAATCGTGTTATGGCGTATTTATTATTGTATAGATAAACAAATACAAATATAGTTGATAAATTTCTTTTAAAATTCACGGCGGTTTTCCAGAAATGCTGCTGACATCGTTAATCTTAAGGTGCCCTGATTTGCCTGTTGGCGGTATTTGCGTGGTAGCGGTTAAATTAAATTAAAATGCACACAGGCAATTGCAAGTGGGGCATGGAACACAGCTCTTTTACGGTTATCATGAGCTACTGCTAGACGCTGGCAGAACTCAACACCGAAGGTGAAACTGGCCTTTCTGGTTAGGGTTTGCCAGTGACATGTGTCTGTGGCAGGTAGCTCGAGCTCTTGGGGTTGAAGGTTTGCCCATTTGATGTGCGTCTTGTGATTGTCCGTGTACCTCTAGCGAAGTCGGCAATTGTTTAGGTTACCCTAGGCTATATCGCCAAAAAAAACAGCTGCATTGGAATTATGTTTTGATCCATGCGGAGGACATGGCCAGTCCAAAGTAGTTGCACATGGGATAGTTTGGATTCGATGCTTGTTGTTTTGGCTCTTTAAATGACTTCCTGGTTCGAGATTCGTCATGCAATGTGATGTACATGATGGATCTCAGGACGTGCTCCAACTGACCGATACGTTCTCGGTAGACAGTCCACTTTTTCGCAGCCATATATGAGAGACGTGAGGACAACTGCATTGTACACCTTTGTCTTTGTTGACAGGCATATGTCTTTGTACTGCAATACCTTGGTTCAGAGTCGTCCGAGTGCTTGACTGGCTTTTCATATCCTTGCAGTATCTCTTTGTCCATGGAGCCATCATTGGTTATTGTGCTATTTGGGTATTTAAAACTGTTCACATTCTTAAGCTGTGTGTTGCCAATGGTGATGCTGGGTTGTAAAGGGACCGTGTTTGGGGCGTGATTGAAGAGGACGTTTGTCTTTTGTAGGCAAATAGATTGGAAAATGATTTCGGAGAACCTGTCCACGATTGCATGTAGGTGAGTCTCTTCATGGGTTATTAGGCATTGTCATCTGCAAAGAGTACTTCAGTGATGAGTATTTCTAACATATTGGCTTTCTCCGCTAGGCGTCGGACATTAAACATTATCCAGGCAATATCTAATGTATATACCAAGGTTAAGGTCCCGGATGGCATAGAGCAGTACCTGTGTAAAGAAGAGGTTGAAGAATAACGGATCAAGTAGACAGCCCTGTTTGACACCATTAGGTGTAGGGAATTTCTCAGAGGGTTCACCGTCCGAGAGAATATTTCAAGTCATATCATCGTGAAAGAGCCTGATGAGGTTGGTAAACTTCTGTGGACAAGCAAGCTTCTTGAGTACAACCCACAATGTGTCTCTGTTGATTTTATCGAATGCCTTCATCAGGTCCACGAAGACAGGATACAGATTCATGTTCTGCTTAAAGCATTTCTCTTGAACTTGTCTCACTGCGTAGATCATGCCATCAGTGCTGCTCTCTAGGCAAAAACCACAGAGACTCTGGGAGTTTATCTTCTGAAGCTGCCCCAATAAACCTATTGAGGATGATGACAGCAAGTAAATGCCTCTGCACTTTCTGCAGTCCGCAAGTGTGCCATTAATCTTACAGAGAGGCACAACTGATACGTCGCGGTGGTCGTCTGACATCTTCTGGTTTATCCAGAGGCTGATTAGTACATTGAGGATTGTGAGTCTGTTCACTGAGAGACTTGTACACCGCCGCTGGATACCATCCTGTCGAAATGCCCTACCACAGTTCATTTGTTTAATGGTCATTCACTGTCGTTGGCGAAATATCTAGTTGGTCGTGCATTGGCTGTTGGGTTATTTGGTTACGAACATATTAGCTGACCGATGAGAACATGTTTAGGAGCTGGCTAAAGTGTTCTTCCATCTGTCCCTAATTTCAGCATTGTCTTTTATACGTGTATTGCTATCTGCAGCAAGCGAGGGGGTAGAGCCAGATATTAAAGGGCCGAATATTGACGTGACGGCGATGTAGAACTCTTTGGAGTTGTTAGATTCAATTTCCCACCACTGATCATGCATCTTGTGGATTTCTCTCAAAGCCTCAGCTTGATAGGATCTTTGGGGATGGAGTTTGTGTTATTCTACCCAAACATGAATGATTTGTCTTTTCTGGCAAGCAAATCTGCAATAGTACCGTTGCTTTCGTGAAACCAGTCTTGATGGGTTCGCATGTCGAGGTACAGAGTTACCAAATCTGTTTCTCGCATCATGGTGTTGAGCTTGTCCTATTCCTCAGAACACATAGTTCCGTTGATGAAGAGCTTGGCATCTACGCTCTTCTAGAAACTGATCTGGGTGAATTGCTGCTTAAGTTTGTTGATGTTGAAGGCTGTACACACAAGCTTAGGATGCTTAGGGTGATGTGGAACAATGAGCAGCTTTAGTGTAGTTAGGACAAGTCTGTGCTTTGTCCAACATTCCGCTCTTTGCATGGTCATGGTACCAATAACCTCCTGGGCATTGCGCTGGCGGACTATTACATAGTCAATTAAGTGCCTTTGGTGAGACCTGCCTCGCATCCAGGTATTCGTGAGTTTGTGTGTGATGAAGAAGTACATTTCTCGTATATCCTGAGTAAGAGCAGCATCTTGCTAACACTGCATGCCAAGCACACCTTTACATCGACCATCGGAGCCAACAGGAGGGTTGAAGTCCCACAGTATTATGATCTTGTCGTCAGCTGGAATTAGGCACAGTACCGACCTGAGGTCTACATAGAACCTCTCAATGGTTTCGTCTGGGCTCAAGAAGGTAGGGGTATATACGCTAAGGATTGTTGTGTGACGTTTGTGGCTAAAAATGTAGCCACAATTTCATTAGCCTCTCATTTTCTCATTAATACTAACAAGCAGCTCCGGAAGCTGTTTCAGAAGGATTGATTAGATAGCCAGGCCAATTCCGTGGATTCTGTCTTCGCTGTGGGCCTTTCCGTTCCAGTTAAAGGTGTAGCCGCTTGCTAGCTCAGTCAGAGAACTCTCATCTGCGAACCAGGTTTCACTCAAGGCTGCATCGTTGATATTGTAATGTGAAAGCTCGTTAGCAATGAAGGGTGTTTTCTTGTAAAGTCTTGCTATGTTCTCTTTGTTCATGAGAGTTCAAATGTTCCATGCTGCAATAAGAAGATTTTATATTTGAAAGTTTCGACTGCAGATATGAATGATCTTGCCATCCACGGTTACCTATTTTAGGCCACCTTTTATATGACCTTCTCTATTCATGGTGAGCAGCGCAGTCCCGGAAAGGTCTGCTCAATTGCCCTAGCTGCTGATGAACTGGTCTTCCGCCCTCGGTATCAAACATAGAGAGCACATGTCCAAGGCCCGCCTACATGTATGTATCTGACTACAACTCCCAGTGGTCATATCCACCTATATGCCACTAGTGTATTCACAACCATATTTAATATTGTTGGTGGGGTTAGCATTAAACAGATTTGGAACGCCCATACGAGCATAAGGATGCTTGGAAGTTTAAATAGCTATGTTACTCTACGTATTCGTTGTTCATATACATCCTGCCCAATAATCGCATTCACACTGAAGCAGACTAAAAGTTGAACCCTGAAATTGTCGCGTGTGTGTGGTAGGGTAACGTGTCATAAAGGACCTGTACCATCAAGGCCCGGGTTAGAAAGGTCCGCTCAAGAAAGGCCAGTATGGATATGGACGGAAAGGGCCCGGGTTAAAAAGGACTTTTTACAACGTTGGTTAAGTTGCCGTTGGACATTGATAGGTGCAAGTAGGGAACGATGAGTGTGATGATGGAGATGAATGATAGGTGCACAACATAACTTGTGCGTGAAGGAGATTTAAGTGAAACCGCCTTTGCACAGAGACAGCCTCATTATCTCAATCTTGGTAGTTAGGACTCTTTGGTATGAAGATTTGTCATGGCTGGGGACTACTTAGTCTGCCTTTCGATCGCCATGACGTCTTGTGAATTAGCATGCCCTGCGCCATCCACAAAGTGGTTGCAGATTCGCCTTCGTGGCCTTTGGATCACTCAATTTGTCTCTTACTCCCAGTCTGTCGAAGCTGTCTTTGCATGCAATAATAGGCAAGTTCCTAACCCACAGATGGTTTGAGGCTACCCTCAACCTGCTCAGCCAACCCGTAGAGATGGTTTGAGGCTACCCTCAACCTGTTCAGCCAACCCGTAGAATACATTGCTCTTTGTGTGGCCGTTGCGCATGCAACAGCTGCTTGGAGCCACAGGTGAGAGCTCAGAGCCTGGTGTGGTCCAAAGGTGAAGTGTTGCCAGATACTTTTTCCATTCCAGCCCGTGTACCTTTAAAAAGCAGCCCGAAAACCTCCCAATTTATATTTTAAAATCTGAAGAGTAAATAAGAACAAAATACAATACAGTTAACAATATTGTAACAGTGATACAGTGATAATAGTACCTCCGCACTACAGGCTACGGTTACCAGCATTGATTTACTATCGATATGCTAGATTCATTGAAATTTGAAATTAGAAACGCGCTTCATTCTTCATGTTACGGAATTTCAAAAAATGTAAAAATATGAGATATATCTATGGAGATACATTGAGAATAATGGAATCATTAAGATGTTTAGATATTATCGTCACTAGCGCCAATTTGAAATTGATTACGGAGAATTTAATAGCAATTTGATGCAGCCCAAATTACGGCGACACAAATCAGAAACCAGCCCCAAAAACCAAAACCCGCAATCTAAAAACATCACGCAAACAAATTTCGAATAGAGCCCAATTGGGAGAAGAAACCGCGTATCTAGCAACTCTTAATTGCTAGCTTAATTGAAATATGGAATTAAAAGCGCGCTTCATTCTTCCGGAATTTAAAAATTTGTTTAAATATGTCAGATAACATCTATGAAGATGCATCCAGAATAATGGATTAAGATTTTTTTATAGATATTATCGTCACTAGTTCCAATTTAAAATGGGATGCGGAGAATTTAATAAAAATTTGATGCAGGCCAAATTACGGCGACACAAATCAGAAATCAGCCCAAAAAACCGCAACCCGCAATCTAAACAAATTTCACGCACGCAAATTTAGAAAGGAGCCCAACTGGGCGAAAAAACCGCGGATCTGGCAACGCTGCAAAGGTGGACGAGCTAGTCTGTAGAGAACACAACATGCCCACCACCCGCCAGATGTACTACCCTCCCAGAGGCCCACGAACACCACTCACCACATACACCATCCACCATTTGTAACATTGGTCTTAAACACTTTTGGCAAAATCTTGACCTCACGTTATTTCATGATGACATTTGCATATTTCTTATATATGGTTATATAAAAAGGTTTTGTGAGCATTCAGCCCTAATAATAAATTTACTTTGTCATTGTTTCTGGTACTTCTGAATCCCTTTTTGAGCTACATTTTGTGCTTCGTTTAAATGCCTTCTGACTAATGCATTACATGTAACAAATGGTGATAAATGTTAAATTTTTAACATTATTGTTCCAACAGCATAACAATTTTTTTACAGGTAATAAATCAGAATTCACGAGTTTGTACCAACCAGCCGTATGTTTATTGTAGTTCTAGTGATCACAAAGCTAATGTAATCTTTTTTATTTTGATGAGTAATGTCCTATTTCTGTCTGTCTGGAAGGTAATGTTTGGAGATTTTGCAGAGAAAATTAAAATTGTTTTATATTTTAAAAAATGTCTCTTTTAACACTGTAGCACATTGACAAATATAATAAGTAATATGTATAAGCAATTAAATTGGTATCGTGATGCCTATAGGCAAGAAAACCCTCACCGAACCCATACGAGTTTCTATGGATACACTGTGAGGTTGTTCTTCCTTGTAGATATCATGGTACCAAATGTTTTTCAATAGACCTCAGTATTATTGTTTAGTGAAATAAGTATGTTTTCGATGCAGCCTAAGCCTTTGTGACACTATGTCACAGCGAACACTGTTAGATTGTCAATTTGAATGGGGGGCAGACGACAGTTTGTATGTAAAAATTTAATGCCGTACTCAACGGCCTAGTATATACAAAAATCATAAAAGAATTAAATACACAAGCGGGGTCAAAGGGTCCATATTTTGGATTGTTATTATAAAACAGAGCATAAGAACATTATTGTATTCTAAAGGAATACCTTTCGAGTCCGATTTTTTCAACTAAGTCATTTCTACGCTATGAATTACGCATGCAAAAACGGCATAGCATGAAACCTGAAATGGTTTTTCTTTTACGTTTTTAGTAAATTTTGTGACATTATTGTTTCTTCATTTTGTATTTGACCTTGGAGGTAATAATTAACAGATTGAACTGGATATCAATACAAGTTTGCCCTTTGACCTTTCTGTTTGTAAACAAGATTCACCAAAAGGAAATTAGGCTCTGTTAGTCACCGTACAAACACAATCTGTTTTCCTAGATGATAATTTTGCAAAAACAGTGTTAACTAAACAGGCTGATACAATTGAAAATAGTTGTCATCCAAGTCGTTTTTGAGATATTCTACTTCACCCAACCCATGTGTTTACTGCTGTGGGAGGCTAGCTCTTCTTCATAGCTGAATATTGATGTTTCACATACTGCAAAGTAGCTATGGAAGGTGTACACGTCCGATTAATTTAACCAATACATTGAGCTCCGATTAATTAGGAACAATTACCAAATTTACGATATTATTAATGACGAGACCGTAGTTGGAGCTGTTAAATACGACGCGCCGACTCAGAATGCTGCCTTTGATGGAAACACAAAGCAGAAACTAACATTATTTTATGATGCTATTATTTCATAACAGTGTTTACAATATCCAATACTTTGATTCTGCAGAACATCCGTTAAAGTCAAGTTTTTCTTAGGGAAAGAGCATTTAATTCTTGGAGGAAGGCAAAGGCACGTATGTTGAAATGTGTTTCTTGCTCTGATTTTCGTCTATAAACGACATCGTGTCGTTCCTTTTCTTTAAATAATTGGCGTCAGCTATACTATATTTCAAACCGAGCACAATTCGCTCCCTATACGACAGGCAAAATGGTGTAAAGATGTTCTGCCACCGGGAAAAAGCAAAAGCTGAATGAAAATGACAGGAATAATTATTATCAGAGGGAAAAGCATAATCGAATGTTTCAGAAAACGTGGACAAAATACAGGGAATGGCTGAATTAAGATGAGGATAAGAAAGTAATACGGTGTAAATGGTGTACGAAATTCGCAAAGACAGAAGTAAAAAGACATCAAGTTTTGGTGCGAATTGTTTGAACTTTAAAAATGAATTGGGAAACGTACATGAAAGCTGTGGGCAACGCAAAAAGAGTTCCAAGAGAAGAACAGCTATGCAGATACTGCCAGAAGATACAACTGCTGGTAAGATCTGGGAAAGTTTAAATCGGATTGTGTATGACCGGCGCGTTCATTTGTTTAGAAATGCAACTGCTGTCATACAGAACAAAATACCCTTAACTAATACTGTATTGATGTGTCAGCTGGATGACATGAAAGGAGTTAATAGAGAGACGTACAGCAATGATAAACAGGTTGTTACGTTTACTCACTACATGGCTAAAAGTGAAAGGTAGAAATGATATGAATAAAAGCAAGGTTTCTCGAAGTAGTGTGGGGCGGTTGTACTGACAGTTCAACATAGGAGGAGGAAATTGTATATATTATAATTTGCAAAGGAGGGAAGATTAAATCTTCTAAGATGGCCCAGAATTCATATGTATACATGGGGCAGAGGTCAGGTAGACGACGCTCCATCTGTATATTAAGCTCTGGTATTACCATTGATGCAGCTGTTTTGTAAGGATTTGTTATTTTAGAGCAATCTGTGTAAATTTTTTAATAATTCTGATATGTTTTATTCATTTCTTCTAAAGCTAATGTTTTGAGGTAGTTTTCTTGGTTTTCGTTATTTGCTTTGGTTGAAAGGGAGATATTTACTATTGGTTTTATATTACTCTAAGGTTTTTTATCATATGTAAATTTACGTTCTGCTTGGAATTTTTGTATTGAAAGTTGGTATTTTAGTTCATGAACTAGTTTTCCCATAGGGAGGTGATTTTTTTTAGAGTTTTTCTAAATGGTATGTTGCAGTTCTTGATTGCCAAGTAAGTGGGGTGGGTTTTTGGGAGGGTCGAAAGTCTGGCTGCATATTTTAGAATGGGTTCCTGCATTCTTAGATGTAACGGCAGTTCTCCAGTTAAAATTTGCAGCTCAGCTGATAAAGTTGATGGCAGTGCGTCAGTACCTATCAGTAGAGCTTTTCACTGTATTCTATCTAATTTGTTTAGTTCACGTTTTGGTGCCGTGTTGTATACTAGGCATCCATAGTCAAGTTTAGATCTTATTAAAGCCCGGTTTAGGGTTAGAATAGTTTCCTGATCTGCACCCCACTTTGTACCTCTTAAGTTTCTTAATAGGTTTAGGTTATGTTTACATCTTTTTACTTGTTCATCAATATGGTGCGCCCATGTTAATTGTTCGTCAAACTACATTCCCGGAAATTTGACTACTTTTACGAAATTTATTGTTTGATTTTGCATGGTTAATTTTGGGTAGGGATTTCTAAATCTATTGTATGGGGTGAAGAGCACGGCTACCGCTTTTCGGTGAGATAGTTTAAAGTCCAATTTGCCAGCCCATTTCCCTATATTTTTTAAGCTACTTTTGATTTCAGCTATATTTTCTGTCGATGGAGTGGTTTCCTGCTCCCCATAGACCACTATCATCTGCAGATTGCGATAATCTAATTTGGGTTATTGCCAGAATTTGATCGAGGTCGTTTATCATTAGATTGAATAGAGTGGGGCTGAGACACTCACTTTTGGAGTTCCGTTTTCCAGGGAGTGTTCCTATGAGTAACTTGCCCCTACCGTAGTTCTTATTTTCCGGTCGGTCAGGAAATTATCTATGAAGTTGTACATTCGTCCGAAATGCCATAATGATTTAATTTGGCTATTAGTCTTTTGGTCCATACGAGACTGATTTTTCCAGATCGATAAATACCGCAATTAAATTTCTATCCGCTCTTCTTTTTGCGTTAAATGCCAATTTTATAGCGGTTTCTAATCTTATGAGTTGGTCCGTAGTGGACCTTTGGTTTCTAAATCTCTTATGTTGGGGGTGCTGTTTAAGCCGATTGGAAATAATGGTTTCCATAATATTGCATATATTATTTGTGAGTAAAATGGGTCTGTATGAGTTAACATCGTTTCGGTCTTTATTGGCTTCAGTATGGGTATAACTATCGCAATTTTCCATTTGGGGTAGCTTCCTATTTCCATATTTCTTTTAGCATTTTAAGGATGGAATTACCTATATTTTGCAGTAGATTCTAGTAAATTATATACCCTATTTGATCTTCCCCAGGTGAAGTTTTTTTTGGTTTTAAGTGCCTGGTCCCATTCATATAAAGTTATATCTTTATTTAAATGTGATTTTTTGGGACCCGTGTCATGAAATAGTTCCTTGTATTTAATTTCTGCTTTTTCCCTATGAGTTTGGAATTATTTGGCGTGGTTGTTATTGCTGCTCATATCTTTAAAATGCTGTGCTAATGTGTCAGCTTTTTCCTTATTGCTATTTGCATTGCTTATTTTTGGGATGCTGTTATAGTGTTTCACCCTAATTGATCTAATTTTATCCAAAGCCTGTTTTGAGTTATTTCTGATATTTATGCTGCTGCAGTACTTTTGCCAAGTTGTTTCTGTTTACTGCTTAATCAGGTATTTTAGACGATTGTCATGGGGTTTTTTTTATTCTAAGACGTATGTAGTATTATTTGATCTTTTAAATGTATTTAGAGCCCTATGTTTTTCTTGCCTATTATGTTTGATTTGATTCCTCCACCATGGTACACTTAGTTTTCTGGTTGTTCCATTTGTTTTTGGAATGCTGGTGGTGGCTGCTTGATTAATGATCTTAATTAGGTTATCGTGTTGATGACATAAGCTTGATTATCTTGGGGTTTGCGATGAGGTAGTTCATCCTTAGCATACACGATATGAATCCATGAAGCAGTGTACCAACCGTGGTTCAAAAGGTAATAAAGTTCCCAGGTATCCATTTTGTTTTTTTTCCGCAAGTGATGATAAGTTATCAATTCAGTCCAGACTTTTTGCTTGCGAGCGTATTGATGCGTAAATTATTTCCACATGCGTTCTTTCAATGAGCGTTGAAAACGTTACACGATGCTGGCTTTGGTTTCAGGAATTTCGGTGGTTAAAAAATAAATTTCACGTTCCTTTGATTCTTTTTGGAAAGTTTGGTTCAGAAATTCGGTGTCTTTGTCGGTTTGCCATCGAAGAGGGTGACTAGTTTGTTTCAAGACCAGTTGGAGGGCTCGTACTAACTCTCCGCTCGATTTAGAAGTCAATGGCACGACCCAGGCAAATTTAAAAAAGACGTCGATGACACAAGACAAATATTTGTAGCCACGATTATAGGTAGCTGAATGAGAGACATCGGCTAAATGGGTTTGCGATTGATGATCGATGCCTCCCACTTGAGTGTGACAGCAGGAAAATTTGCGTTGAATAGGTTTGTGTAGAGTGTACGTGGCTTGTTATTGTAACCATCGTTGCACTTCAGGTAAACGGAGCGTTTTCAGTCGCGCTTTAGCAGCACGATACAATTTCTGAACTTTTCCCTAACGCGCAGGGTTGGCTGGATCGTAGTAAATGCTAGCTAACACCTTCTCCATTGTTTGGTTAATAAATCACCCATTCTTTGATGATGCTACTTTGGGTAGGGAGAAATGGTGATTGTTTGGAAACGGTGTTACGTGTCCGATGTGCCACGGGAATAAACGTCGAGATTTGTGGCGGTGGTGGTGGTGGTGGAGGTAATGGGATAGATTTGATCTTTTCTTATCTAACTTCTGGATTCCTTTCTTTCTTTTTCTGTCGAAGGAGGAGTGGAAATTATCTTTTTAATACAAATTTTGAGTTCTTCTCTTTGGGGAGTGGGAGAAAGGGGTCAACAAGGAAACTGTAATTTTACTAGGAACGGGAGTTGCAGTGGGTGTTTGAACAATTTCATGAGTCTCTTCTTCCTCGGATAATTGTGGGGTTACGTCTGTCTTCATCAGAGCCTTAAAATCGTTCCGATTTTAAAGAGTTGCAATCATTTCAAGAGTTGACCGTACTTTTGCGATTTTTCTGTTTCAGACAAATCGTTGCAATCCATCAACGATTGCAATTCGTTTTGTAATTGGGTCATCTCTGTCAAATGAGGATTGTGTGGTAAATGTGGGGGTTATTGTTCTTGCCAAATATGGTATTGCATACATCGTTTGTAAGGTACCAAAGTCAGTTTTTGTCCTTCCATTTGCATCCAAATGTCAAATCTGAGAATCTTGTGCTCCATAGGTCCCATTTATCTTCTGGAAGGATCATACATATTTCTACCTATTTCTTGTGGAATCCCTTGTGTTATCCATTGTGTCATCCTTTGTATCATACCTGACAACAAGCCAGTTAGCAAATGTTTCGCTAATCCTATCAAAATATGACCATAAATGGGTAAAATATCTCCGCGTTGCACCAACATCTTTTTCTTTTGACGGATGGATATTTTCTTTTGGACCATTTGACGAAGAACGTGTCGATGTATGGCTAAGCTTTTTCTCTGATGTAGAGAGCACGTTATAATGCCTATCAAGATATCAAATATACATTCGCACACAGTATCGATGACATCGTTGGAGGCAGTTTGAATGATTTTTTTGGCATGGGTGGAGAGGCTTTTGACAAGACGGACAACATGTCCCAATGTTTGGAAAAACAAGGAGGTAGTCCTTTTCTTTTCTTTCCTTTAGGGAGAGGTGAATAAGAATATTTTCTGCGGGATGACATATTTGCTTGTTCCTTCCACAAATAGACTGAAGTCGATGACAAACCTGTTTATCTTCTTCTTCTTCGTCAATAAGGAGGCAATGAATTTTCCAAAAAAATCGCTAAAGAAACCAGTGCGGTTGTTCATCACTTTGATTAAAGGATCTAGTATTTATTTTCCGAAAGTGATAAATAGTCCTCCCTTTCGTGACTTCTCTGGACGACTGGGTCTCTTTAGGGGATGACGTCGATGTCGATGTTTGGTTAAGCATTTTGTGAGATAACAAGATTGTCTTTCTCCTTTTCCTTTTTGGACAGAATAACTACGATGGTTGTGGTGTGCACGTCTCTGAAGGCGCATCGTTATGTGCTCAGAAGTAGCACATACATACTGATTTACGTTGTTGACCTCAAGTCATTTGTATACTGGAATGCGACGCCACTGATTGTCTATGCGTCGGATCAACGTCATGACAGGTAACACACGTCGTGAAATGTTTCGCAACGGACTAAATTTGGACAGTTCTTGTTTGGACAAATCCAGTAAACACTGTATCATGCCGAATTTTTCTTGGACTTTGACTTGGGGGGCAGGTATTTTGTAAGCAGCTGCCACTGCCACTAATAATGAAGAAAAGGAGAGTGTCACCGCTGGATGAGACGTTTTGGGAGACGCAGTTTTCCAGTGCTTCATAGCAGTAGTAAGAACGAGCGTCAATTTGAATTTGGCTGACATCACCAACATCGGAGAAGTAGAAGAACCTGAGGCTAGTGGAAACGCGGTCACTGGTCCTGAAGGTCGTGATTTACGAATGTAAGTTTGCGTCCTGGCCGATGTGCCTCTTTTACAGGTGGCAGCTCTTTTCTGTGGACTTTCCTTTCTTTGTGATCTGGTCTTGACACCATTGATCTTTCTCTTTTTGGATTCGTTTGACTTTTTTGGAGGTGTCATTTTCTTGGGGTGGTCTTTGGGAGCATTGGGATCCCATTTTAAGAAGGTTCGAATTAATACACCTCCTAGAGAACAGCAACCTCCACATTTAAAAATAATTTGCTTTTTGGTTTCAGTGCCGATGCGAGGATCGGCCAGTTGCATCAAGGCTACTTTGTTTCTGTCAAAAATGAGTTTGGTTTGATGTGGAATGTGAATGATGCTTTGCAGTAATTGACGTGATGTCACCGTAAGCCATTGTAAGAATTCTTTGAGACTGGCTTCTAAGACGTGATTTGTAGATTTTGTTCGCGACTGATACCGTACAAGGCACGACTCAATTTGACGGTAAGATGAGACTGAAGGAATGTCATGTTGACGATGTGTGAGACAAGGTCAAAGTGTCCGAGGTTCTAATAGATTTTTAGTTGTTGTTGTTGTTGTTGTTATGTCGATTACGGCGACGTGTACACGACAGTTCTTCCGTCGTGGCACCAGTAGTGAAACAAATGGGTATGCAATCGCAAATAATCATGGTTGTGAGTTTTAAATTCACAAGTAAATAGGTGTGTGGGGTTTGAGTGGCACCATCATAAACATGAGTCAGTCAAGGTGTTCCTAACTTTTGGCTAAGACTTGCACTTGCGATTGAACTCTAGGGCTTTTAAACAAGACTACGTAATGAGCATTAAGACTAATTGTACGATGGGCTTTACTTTATTAAAACAAATTTTGTGTAATGTAAATGACACTGGCATTACGGTGATGCCCTTTGCGCGTAAACCACAGTTTAATTTCTTCTTCGTCTTCTAACATGTCGAAAATAACCAAATGGGTTTGATTTGGGTCAGACACGATCCCGTCGTCTTCGCTAGGAATACCTTCCACAAACACAATGCAATCACCTTCTTTCTCTCTCTCTCGCAAAAAGCTGTATGCCGATTGCCACTCTTTGTAACACAACACGATGTGTTGAGGTGAACGATCGACCAAATGAAGGTTTATGTTCAATCAAACGTTTGACAACTTTGGTTTTGCCTGAACCGCTAGGTCCAACAATTAACATGTTAAAAGGATGGCGAAGATACAATACCTCCCAACTAGCATAATCTAAGTGTTCATCGATGAATTCGAATGTAGAGTAGGAAGGAGTAGAAATAGAAGAGGCTGTCATAGTAGTGTAGGTAGTGTAGGGTATGACACTTTCGACACACAAACAGACAAGACAGGAGTTTTATACGTTTTTCATGAAGAGTTTATTTCAATTCATGTCAAAAATGAAACAACACGAAAGACACAAATAAAAGCCAAAAGGATACGTACAGCAATAAAATGCACATTGTAACGATCAAAGTGAAATATAAATAAGTCTCAGTACAACATGTTTTTGGTAATAAAAGTGTCATAGAGGCAGTGTGTAATGTTCTTACAGTTTTTACATTAGGTAGTCACACAGGTGTCCTCCCGGAATGGCCTTTCGGGAATGTCCATGACAGTCCTGTCCTAAAAGGAGTGATTGTCCTCTGTGACATAATTCTACTTCTGGCACTGTCACTAACACAGGTTTACAAGTGACCCTTTTGACTGGACGGTGGATTTTAGGATCCCAACGCTTGAACATAATGGTATACTATTTTAGTCCAGGCCTCAAAACCCCAATTTTTCCAGTCACTTACATCTGTCCAATGAGGGTGTAAATCACAAGATACACACACATCGTCGTCCGCTTCTTCCGTAATTAAAGGTTGACGAATATTTTTTCCAGTAATGGTCGAGATGTATCCGGACGAAAGCGTAAGGCATGTAATAGAATCAGTCCCTCGTGGACATTTAAAGGAGTCACCATACTGTCTTTGTAGTTATTATTTGTAAAGCGTTCACTAGGAATCTACGGGTAAACGAAATCCAAGTAAGAAAGTCACTAAAACACACATTACACGTCGACCCTAATTGATGGGACACAGTTCTCGCAATAAGTGTTGGTAATCCTCCACGGTTTGAATATTCTCGTTGTGTAGTTGGATTTAAACCTTCTCTGATCTCTGTATGAAGGAGTTAACTGATCCAAGGCTAGGTCTTGAACCAACCCCTGTAGCTGGTTTGGTAGATAGGCAAAATTCATGTGTTGCACAATACCAACAGATGCAAACCAATGTTTTGTCCCTCCATGATAATTTTCTCTTTCATATCGCACCCCAGTTGTAAAATTTATATTGTCCCCAACAATTTAGAAATCCTTTCCTTCCGTGATTGCTAACTGCAGCTCCTTAAAACACGAATTTCCTAATTTTTAAACTTCTCTAATGGTAGCTTCATTGCAACTGGACACACCCAGAATCTGCAACCTATCAAAAACCTGTTGGGAACAAAAAGAAAAAAATAACCCAAATGAAACCTGCATGTATCATATTATAATACTGATGTCTCCTATTATTTATACTAGAGAAAAAGTCTTATGCTTCACTGTATTGACAATAAAAGATAAGATATTGAACTTGACGACAAATGAAACATAAAATATTGTTGTCTGTGATAGTTGACTGCTTATAAAATTAACATATGTTAAATAAGCTATCAGCATGTGTGTGATGAGCCCGACGTTTAACTTGAACCTGAATCTGTGTCTACAGATGCTCAGCCACTATGCTATAGTAGCTTATAATTAGCTTATTATGCTAAGCAATGCATCCAAAAAAAAAACGTACAAAAAAAACATTAGTAGAAAATTTGTTATATCATGATATTGAGTCACAATGTGCATTTGACAATATAGTTTGATCTTATCTTGTCAGCCGTTTAGAATGCATACCAGTATTTTCAAAAAAAAATATTGTATAACATTTTATTGAAAACTGAAGTTCCTTTATAAAATTGTTTGGTTCGTGTTTGATTCATTCAAGTTTAAATGATAATTACTGGAATTTGGTTACAGGTATGCTGGTTATATTTCTAAGCATTATGGTTATTCACTTACAATTCAGCTAAAAAGTGTTTGACATTTTATTCATCCTTTATCCATATAAAATTTCAGGTTATTATTTAATTTAACGCACATGCAAAATTAACTGAAAATGGCTTGTTTATTCCTTGAAAACTTAATTTCCATAGTAGAATAAAAGTGTCTTATGGTTGTTCTTGCCACCTTTGAAGACCTTCATTTGGTGTGTTTTCCTTTAGAAATTTGAAAAAGGGTAAGAAAAAGGGCCAGAAATTCATTTTTAAAAAATTATTTATTTTTTTTAAGTTAAAATAAAGCCTTTTATAACTATATAACAAATTCACATGCAAGATTTTTAAAATATACATGTAAAATATCAATCAGCAGTTAGAAACATTTGGCTAAGAGGGCATCAATCTTGTAACAAATAAGTTAAGGTGAATACAAGTGTCCAACTCAATCATTGTATCACCCAAATGTTATCATGTATGATAAAAGTCAAATGTGTCAATAGGAAATAACTTTCCCTACTTGCTGCCAAGACTGGTCACATCCACTGACTTCTAGATTATGATTATTTTAAACAGATGAGAATTCAATGTCTGTTTTAGTTGGTATAAAATAAGAATATCCTGTGACTTTAAGGAAAGAAGAACCAAAGCTCAATAAAACAATCAAGTAGTAATAACATCTTCTGAAAATAAAAATAATAATTCAAAGATGCACCACATACAGAAATATAGCTCCACTCTCTTTCAGTTTCTTTGCAATAGAGATATGTAAAGATCAAATAATACATATATCATATTTGTTTTAATAATATTAAGTGGAAGGACTACATTTTGTGTGTAGTTAAATGAGTGAGCGTTCAGAAGTACTTTGGCTACCACAAGAAATTAAGGTTAGTTTTTTTTTTTCATGTGTCAGTGAACACTGCAATTGAGGTATAGTAGCTAATGTAAAGCCATTTCTCCAGATTGATTGGATGTAGCAATGCTTATAAGATATTATTTGCTGAAACAAAATAAGATTATGGTTTAACAACCTTTTATGATTTTTGGACTTCAGCACTTTTCAATTTTTTTTTATCCACAGACTGTGTACAAAATTTTGAATTATATCACAATTTATTGATATTTATCTATCATTTCAATTTAAAATGCCAGCTCAAGAACATACCTTCTACACTGTCTCTACCTCTAAATTTGTATTATTTTGTGATGTCTTTTAAACAAATGTATACCTCATGTTTTATACCTTATAACAAAGACTGGTAAGACTGTGTCTGTTTGTGTAGATACTGTATAAGTATAAATGTGATCATACTGAGTCAATGCTTATTTGTTTGTTGAACTGTTGGACACTTCACTAATGATGGTGCTTTTATCAGTGGCTAAACATGCAGAAGGGAACAAGAATTTCACCCTGGCATGCTGTGATCTTCATGAAGCTCCTAAACAATCATGAAAAAAAAAATTAATATAAAGATTTTATAAACACACACCATACCTATTCGATGTAAAACATAAAGGCTTACACAGACACAAGCTATATTACTGTACATGCTACAACCAAATAATAAAAAACACTAGGCTAAATAGGTAAGTGGAGTTTCTTCAAAATCAATTTCACTGAAAAAATACACATCAATCTAGTTTCAGAGCCAAATTTGCATGAAAATAGTAGACAAACACTTCCAGATGGCCATATTGTTTGCTTAGGTGTGATTGATTTATTGTTGTTGCTGTGAACTAATTGCCTCTTCTCAATTAACTGGTGTGGAAAAATCCTAGAAATCCCTGGAAAGAACAACCGACCCATGGAAAGCTACTGGCAAGCTTCCTCACCCACATTGGACAAGCACGACTTAAACTTAACACCAAATTCCATGACTTTTTTTATAGCGTGTCCTTGGTTTTAATAACTTGGCATGCACTAATAAAGTTTACTTACTCAATAATATCAAATAATTGTAAATCCTGAATGAAAATTCTTATTATGGCACTTATGCTTCATTGACAACCAGAATCGAAAAAGGCTAATAATGCCCCACCTATGGCAAGCTGCTCATAATGCCTGACCTATGACAAGTGACTCATACTGTCTGACCTATGGCAAGTGGCTAAAAATACCTAACCTATGGCAAGTAATTCATAATTCCTGCCATGGAAGGTGGCTATGAATGCTGGACTAATGGCAAGTGGTTAATAATGCATGACCCATGGCAAGTGGATTATAATGACTACCTATGGCAAGTGGCTAATAATGCCTGGATATGGCAGTGGATGATAATGCCTGCCCTATGACATGTGACTAATAATGCCAGACCAATGATAAGTGGCTATTAATGCCTGACCTATGGCATGTGGCTAATAATGCCTGAATTATGGCAAGTGGCTAATAATGCTTGACCTATGACAAGTGGCAAATAATGCCAAACATGATTCAAAGACAAGGAAATATATTAAATATTTTTACGACAAACAATTTCTTTGAACTATCAACCTTTGGATTCTTGATGATCTAGCATAGACATTTTATCACAAAAACTCAAGAAAATGAAGCCACACTCATTATGATACACTGAACTAAGCCTATTCACCAGTTCTAAGGAGTAGAAATTCATTGGCTTTTAAAACAAAAGACCTGGACAAATTGTGAAGTATACAACCAAACCAAGCTGACAATAAAAGCTAATATTTTCTAATCAAAGACCATTAATAAAATATTTTAAAATTACAATATGTATCATGATTACAGGACATGCTAATTAATGGAAAGCATTCAATTTAAGTATATGATGGGTGATGGTACAGTTAAAAGATAGGTAGTGTGAAGATCTAAAGAGATTCATATTTTGTTGCTATGTGTAACCTGATTTCACAAGGCCAGTAGTTTGGAAAATGTAGTGTGCACACTCCTCCCAGAATTGGCTAACATTTGCTGATGGTATCCCCTTCTCCTCCACAAACTCCATCATTGCTAACTTCTCTTCTTTTTTGCATTTCTTGTACGATCTATGATGGTCTGGAAACTGGAATCAATAATCAGTGATGAGCTATAATGTTTGAGATTAACAGTAAGTACCAATTGGTACTTGTCTTATAAATCAAACTCAGTAACAAATACTTTTATCAAGAAATCAGAAAGACAAATAACTGTTAGATAAATACCTATTTATATTTAATAATGCAAGTATTTACCTATTGTCTTCGGGAAAAATAGATCACATGTTCAACCCTTCATGTTATAAAGCTGTTAACTGCATAATAATGTAAGTAAATTACCTGCTAACAACTATTATAGCAATCAACATAAAACAGTATATAATGAAAATAACACTGGAGTACAAGCTATAAGCCAATGAAATGTGTGCTTATATGTCATTTATATATCAATGTAAAAACACAAATGATGTCATAAAATAAAATACAGTAAATGTAAGTGTCACACTGTGTGTGATGTATGCATATAATAATGCCATGGCAAATATTCAGATATAAGCAGTGATTTAATAAAGATATTATTGAAAGCATCTTTTTATGATAAATGATTCACATATCTTATTTTATTGTCAGTCATTAAACATTGTAAACATACAATTTTAAAATTAAGTTTCCTTAAAAAGGATATTTATTTAACTTAATACCATGAAGATTTCATGATACATTTTGGCATGTATGTAAGGTTTAATTTAATGCTTGATTTTTATTACAAAAGTATGCTTATGTAAACACAAAACAAATAAGAGTTTACCAAGTTGGTACATTTTACTTGAATCAGTGAAAATGAGATTTTCCATCCCATATTCAATCTCAGTTCAAGTCACCAGCAAACACTCATAAATGAAGGCTAATGGTTTGGTTTTAATAAGTGCTAGCTACACATGAACAGAGGAATCCTTTACTCCCCACCGCCCAGCCCTTCTATATTTCTTACCTGTCTCTCAACACAACTCTTAAACAATTCCTTTAAAATGTGTTGCTTTATATTGACTCCTCTTATTTTTAATGTTTATATAATCTAACATGAAATCATGAATGACGTTTTGTCTCTATTTCCTAAAAAGGTGATATCCAAAACTAGAGCTGTACCGGTTAATCGCCCGTACCCATAATCGGGCTGATTATTAGAACAATCAGTATAATCGGTATCGGCAGAAATAATCGGTGCCGATCTAAATTTTTAAAAAAATAACAAATTTCCAAAATATAAATTCAATCATAACAGTCATCTTGACATAGCTTTGAATTTTAAATCAGAATTAAATACAGTCCTACCCGTTTGTATTGACATCACTTATATCGACCAGCCGTCTATGTCGACAAAAAAACAAAAACAAAGTCCCAGTCCCTTGGTCTACTATTGCTACCAAATTTACGTACATGTCGACAGAAGCCCTTGGTCCCAGCTTGAACAAATCTTTTGTTTTCTAATCATTTATGCCGACAAGCTGCCAGTTCCAACCCATACTTTGTTCAACATATAGTTGATCTTGCCGCCAGTACAAGTACATCAATGGGTCATTCTACCTCTGAAATCAGTCATATCGCACATTTTCTCACCACTCTGCAGCTAGTAAAGTCTTTGATCTTGCCGCCTATCTTGTGGGTCATGTTCTTCAGATGTACTCTTATAAAGACAACATGTTCATCTGTGGGTCCTTCAGCCACTGAATTTTCTGATTGTAAACAGCTAAAATAATCAATTGATCAACACATTTTCCCACTCAACAGGTGGTTGAAGCAGGACTAGTTAACCCATAAATTTGCCGTCCAGCAAATTGATGCTTACTGAGAACTTCTGTATACGTTATTGTCTGAATCCCAGATATAAAAAAGCGTCCAAATACGCGTGATTACGCTTTTCCGAGACCTTTGAAAGTGATCGGTGAATAAAACAAGTTTATTTTGCTGTGAAGGTTTCGTTTTTAACTTTATTTACATTTACGATGGCTACCAACAGCAGTGTAAAACGCAAATTAAATTTACAGTCTTTGGAAACTAAATATCTTGCTGTTAAGAAAATTGAGGGCTGAACAGATCGCAAAGAGGTCTGTGAAATTTGTTCGCTTGAAAATAACACCCGTTCAGGAAGGATGAAAGCTGCTGAGTATATAAAGAAAGACTATGTTGAAGGTAATTGTGCTCCTCAAAGGAAGAAGCAAAAGACTACTACATTTGAAGACGTGGAGGAAGCCACAGAATGGTTCAATGAAACATTTGCGAAAAAACGTAGTGCGGAGACTTTGCTGCAACAAGTGGTTGGTTCAGTCGCTTTTATGTTTGTAATATCATCCGATACAAAGTATTTGTGGAGAAAACATGTACTAGCACCATCCCCTTGTTAATCTCAATATGATGGGAACAGACTGACCAAAATCAAGGCCAATTTAAGTACATGTACATGAAGCATGTAAATAACAGCTATTCAACCTTGTGCTAATGCCGACATTAAATATCGTACTGTTTCTCGTATCAGGATGTGATCGGTTATGTAATTTGTTCAATATACAAGTGTATTTCACACTGATTCTCTCTTCATGTACTCAAGATTTACATTTGTTCTCAACGTGTAAATGCTACTCACTGACGACGGGTCACTCTTTGCAGACAAATATTAATTTTTCTCTTTTAAATCAATGCTAGTACTTTATAACAGTTTAATAACTGTCGGGTCACCGAAAGTTATTTTTGTAAACTTCCCTATGTCTTAGGACACGGAAAAAATTATTGTTTCATGTCCCAAGATTTACATCCGTTACAGTAGTTAACAAAAAGACCTAAAAACGGTAAAGTTTAGACATTGGTCCGCGGATAAGCCAACTGCACCTCCACCCCCCACCCCCATTCCAGGCCTTTATTTTTTCCTAAATTATTCAGCTTATACGCGAGTATATATACTGTGATAATGAAATAATCGATCTCATAATCGGTATCGGCAATTTTAATAATCGGCTATGCGCGGTATCGGCATAATCAGCAAAAAAGTGACATCGGTACTGCTCTATCCAAAACTGAATAAGATGCATCAAGTCCTTTTATTGCCAAAAACATTACTACCCTCTTTGAGGAATACCTTGATAAATCATGATTAATCTTTTTAAAAAACTGTATTATCAAACAATTAATTTAAAATGGAACATATTGAAATGAAAATGTCTAAAATATTCAGTTTTTGGTAACATTTTCCCCCCACCCCCTATGTCATTGATTGGATTTGATATTAACCTTCGGCCAATTAAGGATGTCATCTATCACCTTATACCTTGTGCGACGTAATAATTATCAAGTAATCGATAGCAAATGAAAGTTGAAATGTGCAATATTTAACAAAATGTCACTTTCGGCCCTCGTTGATCCTAATATTTGACAAAATTTGGGTTGTCACGGAAGACCATAATATACATATCTATATAAATTTGGTCAAGAAATTCATTGCAACTATACTATTTTAGATGACTCAGTGTAAAATGTGTAATAATGAGAAACAATCGTCACTCTCGTCCCTGGTAAAATGGGGACGATATCTTAGTCTTAATCTGTGGCA
The DNA here is from genome assembly GCA_030141615.1 of Unio pictorum. NCBI lineage: Eukaryota > Metazoa > Mollusca > Bivalvia > Unionida > Unionidae > Unio > Unio pictorum. The sequence goes on along the minus strand of JARLTB010000113.1, from coordinate 23,189,703 downwards.
AAATTAAAGCAACCATACAAAACCTGATATCAATTTCGACCTAAAATTTATCAAGGAATCGATTGGAAATATAATTTTTGAGATGACGCTGTGGGAAACATGCAATATATATTTTTTGATCTATGTGTATCATTATTCTTCGTCTTTGGCTAACTGTAGGATTATTTATAAATATACCTACATAGCAGATTTGCTGGTTAAGCTTTAACACAAGATAGCTCCTGTTATATTTCAAATTGAAAGTATTAGTAAAATTCGCATTGTGTCACTAACAAACAGAATATTAAAGCAATAAATGTGCCACGGTTAGATTACCGATATCTTTCCATGTGAGACCATTTGTTTTGAACACTTGATAGTATGGCGTCCGCGTTCGGAGTGTAAACGCAAGGAGCATACTAAGCAAGGAACCAAACTATAAACGGTTTCCCTAAACATCTTAAGTGTGTTTTTCAACTCAGATTTTGAGATTTTCCTCAAGATTTGAGATTTTTCTTAAATCCGGTTTCACAAAGAACAAATGAGAAAAATCTAAACTCAAATTTGAGAAATGTACTCAATTATCTGAGGTTAGGGTTATGCTCCCTCAAGTGGAGACGCTCAAATATGGCGCTTGAACGACGTTATCGTCGACGTCATCAAAGGACTCGATTAGAAAGGAAAATTATAAGGGACAGAGGTAGCCCAATGGACGTCGATGACACTGTTTTGTTCGCTCGCTATAGATTTACCAGACTTACCATTTTATTCATCGTAAATACTGTTACTGAAAAACTTGATTCGGCTTTTACGAAGCGGAGCATGGCGTTACCTCCACTCCACAAGGTGCTTGTGGCCTTACGCATTTTAGCTACTGGCGCTCACTTAAGGCTCATGGGAGAGTCCTTGGGTGTGAGTGCAGCCACTGTAAGCAGATGCATATTTGAAGTGCCGAGAGCCTTAGTGAAGCAGGCAAATAAGTTCATACAATTTCCCAGAGAAGAGGCAACATCAGCTGTCAAGCAAGGGTTTTACAGGATTTCTGGTAACGTATTTTCCATTTATTTTATTTTACCCAACGTATTTTTTTATTAAAAAAATATTCGTGTTCGTTATTACTATTAGCAGCGTCCGCTCCTTACACGTCATACGGCCATGACCCCTTATAAAAACAGCTGATGTCGGATAGAACAGTGCGGTCAAAAAAGCGGCCCTCAGGCTGATTTTAAATGGCACGCCCGAGTTCTAACAGCTGTATAGTCCTTGCATTTCAGTTTGCTGCGTTAGCCATCGGCTTCAAAAAAAAATAAAAATCCAGTAGCCAATGGAGTTAAAAAAAAAAGGTTGGACAGCACTGCGATAGAGTTTGCACGGAAATAAACTTGCCATAATAATTTTTCATAGTTTGTATTACGAAGCCTGCAGTATTTATACTTTTAATATTTCATCAACAAATTGAACAACAAATATAGTAAACGTGTTTAAATAGATGTAAATACAGAATTTATGCATTTGTAGAGATAATCAAGAATGGTGGAATAAATCACATTTCAGGCTTGAAAACTTATATTCGTGTATGCAAATATGGCGACCGCATTCATAAAGAAACTCTGGTTAGATTCAAAATCAGTCATATCAATGACCAACATAAGAAGGAAAATTGACTTTGCATTTACTAAATCAAAACACAACATTACTGAGTTTCATACTTTTTTATTAAGAAGATACAGATTATCTTATTCAGTTTTCAAAAGACATGCCAACATTTCTCTTACTAAGCTACCAATTTGTACATATAAACATTAGGTAGCTATAAAACACCACATTATATTCCTTGCAGACATTTGGGGCAAATAACACAGACAAATTAAAGATAAATAATTATTATGGTTTGCTTCAAATTGAGTAATATAATGTAAGGCAATCATTAATATAGAAACATAACAAAATTACATTTGCTGAAAAATATAATTTTTAGATTTTGATTAACTACAGCACCAGTAAAGAGAATATGGTAGATACTTGATATACATCAAATCAAAGCTGTTCATATCAGTGAGTAGGCATGATTATATGTTCATTTAAATATCAAAATAAAGATGAAATTGGTCACCTGAGCAACAAGAATTCAAATTCAAATATGCATTGTTCATGAAGGGTATGCTTTTTATCACATACATGGGGTTCAGAATTTATTACTTAATGTTACCAGTGTGTTTTAATCCAATATATTATTTGAATCGGCTATCAATGTTCCACAATTTTCCCATTTCTGAACTTGTAAATTGTCAAGTTCATTAACAGAGTTCATCAATTTTTTTTTTTTAAAGTAAACAAGAAATTGAAAGAAAAAAATATATTAATTATTCCAGTATATACTTGATGTTGATAGTACCAAATACTTTTAAAATAAATCATTTATTTTAATTACAGGATTTTCAAATGTTATAGGAGCAATAGATGGCACATTCATCAGGATTCAGGCTCCTTTTTCTAATGAACAGGATCATGTAAACAGAAAGGGATTTCATTCACTTAATTTACAGGTATATAATACAGGATGAAAATATATTGTATGAGACACTTTACACCAAAATATACAAACATTATAATTCAAACTACAATTGTCAATTTATTGAACTAATAGGGGTCATTTAGAAATAAACATAAAGCATGGAAAGATAATCTATATTCTGTAATAAAGTTTGTGTCTTTTAAAATATTAAGATGTGTTATAATTACCAATTCTGGGAATTAAAAAAAAAGTAATTATAAATTTTTATTAAACATATATATAAAATTATTAGTATGTATATTTTGTTAAGTAATTCAAATCAAGGGCTAAACCGGCTCTGTTAGATTCATTAATCAACTTAAGTATTTTTAATTATTTTTTTTATTCCATTTTTTGTTTAACCTTGTGGAATTTTGATTACAGGTGCATTAAAATATTCATATTTGTTATTATGTACAGGTCAAATTTATGAATTTAAAGTGTAAATAAAGGACAAGTAAAAGTAAATATTTATATAACCTTGTATGTGCAATTGTAAAATAATACATTTCTTTTCAGATGACTTGTGACTATAGATTCAGAATAACAAACTGTGTAGCAAAGTGGCCAGGCTCTGTTCATGACTCCAGGATGTTCCCTGAAAGTCAACTATGTACTGCATTTGAAAATGATAATCAATGGGAAATGGATTATATATATATTTAAATGCACCAAAATAATTTCATTATATTATTTTATTTTAAAGTACTTATATACCATATCTTACTGATGGTTATGCTGTAGGTATAACTTCTAAAGCACAGTTCATCAAACAAGAGTAATATTTGGTTATGTCATGTTGAATCTAACCCAATATTTTGATATGTATCTCCTGGACACAAAATATATCTAGATGATTTTGGATTATATGAATCATTGATCATAGGTATGGTGGTTGTATAATATGTAATCTTATTGAGAAAATGTAATTGAAAATTACATTAATTTACCAAATATGGAGCCAACAAAAATGATTTTTACATATGATATTGTGTTTAATATGATGATAGTTTTGGCTGATTAATTTCATTTCATTAATTCTTAATTTAAGTAACCAATACATTATGTTTAATATATAATTACAAATGTTTTCAGGTGAATATGATGGATTTCTACTTGGTGACTCTGGCTATCCTTGTCGGAAATTCCTTATGACACCATACAATGCAGCTACCAAAACTGAACAGAAGAAGTACAATGATGCTTTGTGTAGAACCAGAGTTATTATATTGAGCAAACATTTGGCATTCTAAAGTGACGCTTCCCATGTTTGCATACTGGAATGAGAGTTTTTCCTGACAAAGCCAGCTTATACACATTGTCCTGTGTTGTCCTTCATAACATAGGCATATACAAGGAGGACATCATTCCAGTTGATGAATTAATTGCGGTTAATGAAGAAAATTTAAATATTTATGAACCAGGCGATGGAAATGCTTTGCGTGATTATATATGCAGGACATATTTTTCATGAAATATTTTTTTTTAATTCATTATCTAATTTAATTCTTGTATTAGATGTTTCTTTTTGTATAATTTAATATACATGAAGAAATTTCAGTATAAATATATGCAAAAGGCAAAATACATTTTCATATTTATACCGTACAGATGCACTGAAGACAATTACTGCAGTTCAATAGAAATTTTTTAATATAACACTTTGTGATATTAATTTGGAATTTACTTAAATAAGCATGTTTTCTTGTCCCTATATACTGCCAATTAATGGATGGTTATTAAATACTGAGTAATGTAACAATTGCTAAAGTTAATTTATTTTATTCTTATTAGCCGAATCAATGTTATCGAAAGTAGAAAAGTACTATTTCCACTTGCAAATATCAGAAACTTGATAAAATAATATAAATAATATAAGATATATTATTTTATCCATTTTATATGGAGTTATAACATAACATCAAATGTAATGAATTACCATAGTACAACATCATGTAATAACTAGTAAGCCTAATGACTTAATGCATTTTGCAAAGTATGAAGGTCATTGCATATAAGTGAATTATAATCAATTAATAATCCCAATTAAAACTATGCAAGAATTATATTTCAAGTTGTTAATGATCTCTTTGACTTAATTGATCAATATACCATCTACATTTGAGCAAATGACTTTCAATAATAGCAAAAGAAACTATATATAGCAATTGATTTTAACTTTAGTTTTGGCCACAAGTTAGAGTATATAGTTTCTGCTGTGTAGATTGATGGTGACAAGGTCAAAAGTACATGGAATAATGACAAAGAAAAACATCAACCTTGTATTCCTTCACATTCAAGCAAATTCAGTGATTCAAATTTTTGGGAAATTTCATTAATAATTTTGATTAAGTATAAACATTTAAGAAATGTATAATATTCTTTAGTAAAAATGAAGATTTGCTTTTGGCACCAAAAAAATTGGGTATAAATTATAAAGCCGTATGCACCTACATAATGTGATGGAAAGCTTGATTAGATTATTTATTGTTCAAAGAAACACATCTGAGTTGCTTGTTGAAGGGGAATTTCCTTTTTTAACATAAGAATTTATTTTTTAAGGCTTTTCATATTACTTACATGCTATGATGCATTATTGCATATTATGCTTTATTGAAATCTCATTCATGTAATGTCCTTATTTTTCATAATTATATAACAAGTTATAAAAAAAATATTCTTCCTACTTATTAGAATAATTTTTAAAACTATATACTATTATAGTATAAATGACTTTGAACATTTGGATGAGAGTCTCTTAGTGACATTAAGCTTTGGTAACAGTCGGTGGTATTGAAGAAAACTTAATATGCAGAAACCTTAGTTTGGAATAGATTGGATTTGGTAATAGTTTGAGACATTTGCTTATATTATCGGTAGTGTAGTAACATTTTTAAGTTGTCAATCATTGGTTAAAAGATAAATTTTTGTAACTTTTACATGTAGATAACGACTGATTGCCTGGTCCAGGCAATGATTCAGATGTTCCCTGCATGCCAGAATATTTAATTTTTTCCACCTCCTCCTCTAGATTTTCCACTAAAAAAAAAGATGGATAAAAAATCTAATTAAAAGAAATATTTTCTTGAATAAACTACTATGAATTCTCAACACCTGTTAATAATGGTATAAACACATGTAATATGTAGCAACTATTATTGATTTTATCATTGAATGTCAATTAATTAAATTTTTTAAAACTATTTTCATCAGTGAAATAAGTATAAGAATATAAATGAAAAATGTAATATCTTATTGTAATTATGATACAATAACTATTTATATGTGCTCAGAACATATAATTTACCTTCAGTATCAAGACATGCATACAGACCACACATTTGTGGCCTTCCACCAAGTTGTCCCAAAAGGAGCTGCTGACTTAGCGGTGGATCACTGGGTTTTGGCCCTCCTTTGGTTTGCGACGTTTTAATTTCAAGTAACCTCTCTTTGGCTAAAATTTATATAACGAGTATATTATTAGAAACTACAGAAAATAATAACAATAAAATAATATTTCATGATTGGAAACAGTGAATGAGAACATGTACTTTTTGTACTGTTGGCTTAGTATATTGGCAATTTTTTTATTTTTTGGCAGGTGTTGTTTTATATTAATTGATGAGAACAAAATATTATATTCAGGCTGAATTATTATAATGTGTATTTACCCAATACAACCTGAAATAAAAGTCAATTACTGAAATTGTATGCACCATTAATGTCCATAACATTTGATTTTTTAAAAATTTCTGGGTCAATAAATTCATTCTATAATATTGGTTTTGTTCTTAATTTTTTAACTTTTTATGTTGTTTCATTACCTCTTTGTCATACTATTTTCTGCACTGAAGCACAGTTCTTGGCTGTGAGGAAATGCTACAATATGAAATATAATTTATTAGGATTTTGACCTTACGATGTATCTTAAATGATTATTTTATGTACTTATAAATGCTTTACAAACTATTGTACAATTGCCAAAAAATAAATAACAATTCTTCCAATCCATGTCCTTTATACCTGTATACATATTAATATTTTAATTTTTTTCCTTCAGGTTTTCTGTGTGATATTGCAACATGTATTTCATCTATGAAAACCACAAGCGTTAATAGGGATTCTTATTCATTTTTGTTAACCTATTACAAATGCATGAACTTTCCAAATTAGTGTAATGTTTCTAACAATTAATCACATTTAGTTCAAGCAAATGTTTTCTCATTATATCGCTAAGTCGATGTAATTGTTCATATGATCGCGCTATTCGAATTATAATACTGTTTCGTTCATTTGAAGTTACGATTTATAAAATTCCATTGAATGATGAGCTATTGGTAGCACTGTATCTAGACAAATCTGTTGGTCATGCCGAGCCAGAGGAAATGTTTGTTTACTTGCTTACCTTCTTTATCTTTCTTTTTGTATATCTCTTGATACCACCGTTGCTCCTAGATCCTATCACAATAACATTTCCTTTTCCAAGTATTAGAAGCCTTCATAGAAGGCAGCGGCTTAACGGGTAAATCGGGAGGTATCTTTACTGCCCCAAGAAAGTGGTGACTTTACGAATCATTCGTAGTTACTTTTATTGACAGACTATAGCATCTATATATCCGTGACAGTTGAACAGTGCCCTTTTGTTGGGCTCCATGGTTGGCGTGAAGAATGGGGGCTGTATGGTAAGCAAACTATCATGGAAATGTAAAATAAATCAACTAAAACGATCGAACCTTAGTCTGACTCTGATGACCAACCATGTAGTGTGGAGTCCTTTCCACGCTTCTTGGCAATAGGGTCTAAAGATGCAACAACACTTCTTACAGCATTGACTCCTGCTGGTGTTCAGAAAATTATAACGGGATCTGTTGAAACAACAAACATTTGAGAAAAAAACTGAAATCGGGCTGCTATCTTGTTGAGAGTAAGCGATGAGGTCAAACAAACAATATCAAGAAAATGAAAACATGCCACGATATTCCAGGGACCTCATACGCTCAAACGACACTCAGTACATCCAAAGGCGTGATACGCTGTCGTGACATGGCTGGAGTCAGCAACACGGATATCATCGAAGGGATAAAAAATGAATGTGCCACTACAGTCCGTATAATAAACCTAATAATACTCCACATGACACCAGCACCGTTGTACTTACATTCAACAAACGAACATTAACCAAACTCGTCAGATATGGCCATCATCAACAACGCTGCTCCAAAGTCCAAATATGCGGTCCATGTGGAGACCATTCTCATCAGAAGTATGAGTGTAGAGTGACTCATTATTGTGTTAATTGTGAAAACGAGCATCAGGCCATTTTCCAAGGATTGTGATTCTTTTAAACAGAAGACGGAGATTCAGACGGTAAAATATACGTTTAAATTTTATATGCAGAGGCCAAGAAGCAAGTACATGCAAAATCCTCCCTTCCTGGCCCATCCTTCTCCACTGTCGTGAAAAACAATCCTTAAAGAACGAAGGAAGCTCAACCACAAACAGATGCACCCGATTCAACATTGAGCACTAACACACCCCATCACGAACCACATAAAATGACGATATCTGCTCAAACATCTTTTAATAACACTCCACCACCGAAATCACCAAGAAAAATCACGAAAGAATGTTAATGAGCAGCAAACCAGGTCATATATTACCATCAAACATTTTAACAGATTTGTAGACATTGAGAGCATGGATGCAGAGGAAAAGTCTCCATTAATCAAGGTGGTTCCCAACCTACCAATGAAAACACCACCGTACTTCCTCCAGAGAAATAACCTAACGCATTTCTTCCTTGATAGGTCCAAACTAGTTCCGGAATTTTCAACTTAAACGTATAATGTAGAATACATCATCGAGGACCTAAATCCATCTAGAATGATATTATCCTACTTTTAAACGAACATAATTCTGCAGAATTATATTTAGGGGAAGCATTCATAACATATACGGATAACATCACCCTTAGAAACTACTCCCTGTTTAACATCATCATCAATCTTCTCTGCGACGTCTGGTGCTTGAGTCGACGGCATTGGAGAACCATTTTGGTCTATCTCCTGCTGTTGCGTCGGCGGTCTGCAAATAGAGGCTTCTTGTCTTAAGTTCTCGCTCCACGGTTCGTAATTAGATCTCTATGTGTCTGCCACGGTTCCTTGTCACCTGTGGGGTCCATCTCATTGCCACCAATGATTGTGAGTCAGGGGGCATTCTACATACCTAACCGATCCATCTCCATCGACATGTTGCAATGATCTCAGCGATGGTGCTTGGCCCGCTGTGTGCCGGAGTTCCTCAATCAGATCATGTTTGGCCAAAAGATCCTCATAATCCGTCGCCGGGCACATGGTTTGGAAGACATCGAGCTTGCGTTCTATGTTAGCAGAGGTATTTCAACTCTCTGATCCATACAAAAGGACGCTCAACACGTTGCATTTAAAGATACGAATGTTTGTGTGGACGCTGCAGTTTGGTGTCCTCCAGATGGGTTTCAGCATTGCCAAGGCCTGATTCGCTTTGCTCATTCTTGTGGTGACTTCCTTTGTGTAATCTCCGTCCGTGGCGACCTTACTGCCCAGGTACGTTAAATCGTCTATTTCATGCAGAGGCTGGTCGTTGATGGTGATTGGGTTGCCCACTCTAGTGTTCTTCCTCAAGACGTTTGTCTCCCCTATGTTGACTAAGACACCTATTCTACTTGCTGTCGGTACCAACTGTTGAGTCTTCTGTTGGGTATCCTGGTGTCTGCTTGCCAGCATCCCGATGTCGTCGGCGTAATCCAGGTCATCCAGTATTGAGGTCAACGGGGAATTTAATGCCCATAACATTCTATAGCGATCAACCCACAGAAGTGACAAAGGCCACAGAGTAGATGACTTCATTTCCAGACAGGATTTGTGTCAATATAACAACAAATCACCAGCATATACAAGTACATACACTTGTATAGATTTGTCAATTTGCTCTGGTTTGCTGCTTTTGGTCTATGAATGGAAAGGCGCTGTTGCCCTTCACAGCAGTGATCACTTTATAGTCTCCCTTGAAAATATGAACTCTACAATGGATGATGCAATTCATCAATGGAATTTATTGAATGCATTGTACTTTCTAACCGACATTGCAGAAGAATATATCGACTAGTCCGTATCGAACTGTAAAGGAACCCCAAAACCTTGGGTCAGTAAGGAATGTAAACAGCCATTCGAAAACGCCGAGAAGCATTGAAAAAATTAAACAATCATCTTACGCCCGAAAATTAAGTAAATACCGTATTTTCTGGGGTAATGCTTGCCTCGATCAAAGAAAGTAAACCTGCATCATGAAAGAAATACATTTATTTTTTTAAACTCATGTTCTTCAATTAAGTAAGTTTGTGACACTATCCGCAAAATAAATGGTAACAGAAAACACAACTCTCTTCGACATCTAAAAACAAAGAATATACATTTAATTCAAATCGTGACATAGCAAATATTCTTGCAGTTTCCATAAACATTCCTCATCATCTTTTTTTTTCAGAAGATTGAAAAAACAAAAAGAAACGTCAGGTATAAAATTTACATCCAACAACTCGGAAAGTTATAACCAACTGTTTTCACTATTTGAGCCTATAGGAGCTTTAGACAAGGCCCATGATATATCCGCTGGGCTTGACACAATAAATTACCAGTTGCTAAACAAAACTCCCAGAATAATCACTAACATCTCTTCCGAAAATATTTAATGATTTATGAAATGCTGGTAACGTACCTAAGATTTGGAAAGACGCAACAGTAATACCAGTTCCCATTCTTTTGTTGTAGCCAAGTTTTTTTTTCCATGTTAACAATTATTCTGTTCATTTGATTTTAATAATGTTTTCTCCCTCGTAAAATCTTAGAAAAGGCAATACAGCCAAAAGAATAGACAATCTATGAATATGTTTCAAGCACTTTATGATGTTCAGCTTACTCAAGTCAACAACATTCCAACAGCAATGTTTTATTACGTCTTGGCAAGGTAAACGTTGGGATTCTAAGAGCGACAATACATGCAATACATACAAATAGTAAAGAAAAAGATCACCAAAGTTATCATGAGTCAGATATTGTTAATAAAGGCAGACACAGTGAATACTGCGCGTGGTTTATTGTAAGAGACGAAATGCAGAATATATTCTGGCGAATGTCTCTCCTCGTCTAAAGAGGACATCACTTTGGTTTCTTACGAAATAGAAACGTTTGTCATGGCGTCATTTGTAACAACAACATTATGTCCTTTTTCTCACATATTTCCAAAATGAGCATTTGCTCTTGTGCGTTAAGACGACTAGAAGGCACATACTTTGTATAAATCTCAGGTGATGATGGAGTGACAAATGAAAACAACCTTTATCCTCTGATCGCCATAATATTTCAGCCCATACCAATAATTAATAGAAGCAAATGTGAACCTGAAACTAATATGTTAGGGACGGTAAATACAGAATTATAACAGCTGCATCGACACAGGCTAATAATAACGTCAACGATAATGTTTTCATTTTGTGTAGGTGACATGATGTGATTTTGCGCGATTGGAAGATGATTTGTACGATTTGTACTCACATTCCGTCACATGAAATATTATGTTTATATGAATAATCGCTAATATTATGATTATTCGATCTTTGTTATACGTAACTGTTGTTACTGTTGCATGACATAGAAAAATATTTTCGGAAGAACGCAACAAATGTTCTTGACTTTCAAAAGTAAACCAGTATGAACAAATGTAATACAACGAAAGACACAACACGGTGGTATTCGGATCGGTAGCAGGCGGCGACTATGCTTCACAGTTTTTATTTTGGCCGTATAAACTGTCTGACACACACCTAAATAAATAAATAAATCTATATATCGAGTAGAATAATAACACATTACCAGGAGCGGTTCGAACAATTAAAGCTAGTATTCAAGTTATTGTATCTGTTTTGTAATTTTGTTAAAATGCTACAACACTATTAACGCTGTTTGCGTCCAAAGTGATGTGCAAGGTACATAAAAAATGCATGTACTACTATCTATGAAATATGCTAAACTAACGTGTTTAAACGCAAGTTCCAAATATGTCGTGGCTTGACAGATTTTTGTTTCAATGCTTTCTTGGGGTTTTTTTTCAACTCTTGGAAAGTATTGGACATTATGTCAAAAGTAAGAATAATGGCATGTGTGAAGATTGATTTTGAATATTGTGTTAATGAACATCTTTGTTTTTTAGAATGATAATGTATTACCCATTCTTCTTGTTTATGACAATTGATGCTAAAATATATTTGTCTTTGGACAAGTCTATAACTTAGATGTTTCGAATTCATTTGTTTGAGGAAACTGATCTTGCTGAGAAGTGCATTTATGCTATTCAAAGAAGCAGCAATTGAAATGCACCCTTAAGATTTTTGTTTGAGCTTTATAACAATGCAATACATGATTTGAATCTGGTCGGCAAAAACAATCAGCTCGATTATTCTTGCTGCACTTTGATGCCAATGCGTGACAATATAACATATCCAACAATGAGGCGGAAGATCTCTCTAAGTTGCAATTCGGAATGTGTTGTTAGGTGGATACATAATGTAATCTAAAGTTCGAAACAGTGCATTGTGAGTTAGACAATGCATATTATGTGGGAATCAAAAGAAGAATATGTCAAAAACAAAGTAATAATACAGTCTTGTCTTCTCCATATCATCCGTAATCGTTAAAAGCAATGAACTCTCATGTAAGTAAACATTAACCTTAATCTTCTCTGACAAATGTCAAAGCATACATAGTGTGCGAGTGTGTCTGTTACATATGAATAGCTATATATCGAAACAATATCGGCCATTTGTTTTGTTTGTGGGGTGAGAGATCAACGATATTTTGAGTGATAATGTAGGTTTCTGTCTACATGCACAATTATGAATATCGTAACATTTGGATATGGTTTCAACTTCCTTTTGAGAACAAATTAAACATTTTCAGACCTTCTTAAAAATTATCTTTTTAACATATACAGTTTCATTTCATGTTATCCCGGATCCTCATATAGAATCCTACGAAAATGCGTTTCACACTCTATCTGTACATTTGTAATTTACCAAAATAACCACTGTATGCCTTGACTTCCGTATGATAAATTATCAAAGTAGAATTCTAATAAGATTTAATTACTCAGCCGCCATGTGAATGTCACTGCTACCCAAAGATACCTATAAGATTAATATTATTATAAAAAAAATATTTGCTTCTTATGACTAAATATTTGTATTAAGTCATTGCATTTTGTAATCATATAGTTCATATGAAATGTGAAATAAGTTAACATCATTACTACAAGTCGGTGACTCCCTTTTAATGCATCCAATTTGTTTAACACAAATTTGCATATCAATGCTTTCAACGCTCTATGCTAGTGCGTGTAATGAAATTTAAGAAAAGATAAATATCGATTCTGCCTTAAGGAAGCATTGAGACGTTTTGTAAAGATAACCCTAATTTAACGTTTTGATTATATAAATACCCATTCCGTACTGGTCCGCACGTTTATAGTAACAGTTGCAGTAAATTCAAAACTATTAAAAAAAACAGTATTAGTGTCGCATATTTGACATCATGGATACTCGGAACACCAGCTATACTTGCACCATTGTGAAACGTATGTAACCAATCACTATGCAATACAGTTATGTTGTAACAGCCTGTAAGGATGTAAATAATGCTATAGGATTTTGCTGTTGTAGCTATTTTCTGATTTTCTCCAAAACGACTGCATCCACCAGAATTCTTGCATTAAAGTTCCTCGTTCTTGGTATTGATATAATAACTCTCCTAGCGAAACGTGCAAACTGAGTAACACCGTACAGAACAGTTATTTTTGAAAGTGACTTTATCTTGAAAGCAAATATCACCTTTTAAATTTTTTAATTTGTTAACCAATATTATGTGATATGACTTTTAAAATTAATATTTTTTATATAATGAACCAAATACAAACTAATCCGAAATTTCCTTTTGCTCTATATTGCGGTATTGAACGTCTTATTAAGAGACGTATAGCAAAGCTAAATGGATCACAAACTAATATGGAAGTTTCACGTGTAAATATCCACACGAAACATCCAATAATTGTTTCATATAGTTCCGACTGATTTATAGCAATAATAGAATAGTCTGAGATGCATATTTTCTGTTCCTCTTGCTAAACAAAATATGGTTATTGATGCCTGCGTAACGAGCATCTTTGTATTTTGATGGCCTCCTTCCAGTCGACTTGTTCTAACTGTATTCTCAAACCGAAGATCAAGGTTCATTCTTCCAGACAATCATCATACACATATTTCATCTTTACTTTGTGCTCTATTTTCTCCTGTTGTTCAGTTGCATTCTCGTTGCTGCTCGTTGTGAAGCGATATTTCCTTTCTCCTTATCTATCTATCTATCTATCTATCTATCTATCTATCTATCTATCTATCTATCTATCTATCTATCTATCTATCTATCTATCTATCTATCTATCTATCTATCTATCTATCTCGATCCATCCATCTATCAAAACGTATATGTTATTTTGAATCTGCAAATTTAAAAAAAAAAATTGAATATGTGTGTGTGATTATAGAATACGTGATATTACCACAATCTTATACAGGCGTATTTATGTCTGTGCGTGACGAAAATTAAAACTTCAACGATGACCATGGACACAGCCTCAATGACTAGTCCGACACCAATAAGACATATTGTGGATTCCGAAGGAAAGAAATTATGCATTGTTTGGGAGCGTTGTAATCTATCAAATCGACACAATAATATACATTGTTATAATATACAAGATTTTTCATCTGGTATATTGTTCTCGGTGATATCAGTTGCAAAATCTGAAGAAACAACAGTGTTTTGTATTATGGGTACAAGGTTTCCTCTCACGTCAACAAATTAGTAGATATATACTTTGTATATAGTAATAATGACACATATGTTCAAAATATGAATGACTCCCATGGCCATTTAAGGCTCGCTTATATATACTGATATGGTGTGATTCTTCTATGTTTCAGATTTGTATTGCATACTTTTTGATGTATAAATTCTGCAATTAGTACATGTGATTGAAATCATGCTGCATTGATTTATTTTCAGGTCAAAGATCGCGGTTAGGTCGAAATGTTTGTAAAATCTGTAAAATGTACCTCCTTTTTAGGTGTCACTGTCAATGGAAGAAATTGTAATAAAATAAATAGACATTTAAAGTTTATATATTTTTATATCTGCTTATAATTGCAATTGCATTAGCTACAACATCCAAAAAAACTTAAAAGGTGAAATCAAGATTTATCAAGATTTGTGTTATCAAGATTTAAGCAAAATAAACGAGACAATTATTTCAATGCAGTTATCTGTATGTGAGTGACCATACTATTATTAGCTTGTATATTAAATGTAGATAATACTACTGATGGTAGTTTAATTTCTCATTTTGTAAACAGTTGAGTTACTCTTCGAAAATAAAGTCGTTATTATTATTATTATTATTATTATTATTATTATTATTAAAATTTTGGTATTACTAATATTTTTAGTATTAATATTATTATTTTTAATGTTGGTGTTTATAAAGATAATTAATTCTCACTTATGGAAACAATCATCTCGATGAGATTATAGCTCATTTCATTCGTTTCAGAGGATATTTACTATTTCCCACAATAACCTATACATGATAAAACTTATAAAATGACAATATATCCATGACCCAATATTTGTTCTAAATCTGGTCCCGTTTTTCTAGTTTTATGTTTCACATCTTAGTTTTATTGCAAGATACAAATAATGCTTCCTAATATTTATGACCCATATAAGCACCGACAATGGCAATTTGCTAGCTGCCGCTTTCTTCCATTCAATATTCAACTGAATTCGAATACTGTGAATTTCACAATCATTATGTAGATATAGATAATGCTCACATGCTTTACAAAATACCATGTATATATTTTCTGTGTGACTCAATGATTTGTACCTAAGGATAGCTGAACTTATACTGTGGTCTGAACTGACAGTCGGTATGTTGGATGAAGGTCATTGTTTCAACAAGACGTATCTAAGATGCTCAATGTATAATCTGGATTTATTCTAAGTACCAAATTACGTGGTTTTGCTTTGATAACATCCACAATACGTATGCTTTGCGTATACATGTGGGTAAAATATGTTCATTGTATTGATTGTTGTTGTTGTTGTTGTTGTTGTAGGGTTTCACGCCATTTTTCAGCACACAATAGGCTATACATGGCGGCCAGTATTATTGGTAGAGGAAGAACCCGGGAAAACCCCCGGAAAGAACCAACGACCCACGAGAAGCTACTGGCTAGCTTTCTCACATAACAACATTAGCCGAATCTTAGACTCGAACCCACGCAGACAAAGGTGAGATGGCAGGGATTCGTAACGGAAAGCGCTTTAGACCACTCGGCCACTCAGGGCCCCTGTTCATTGTATTGATATATTGCAGTCAAAACAGTTTTATTAAAACAATTCTGTTTTCATTTAGACTCTCCCTCTGTCTCTTTGGCTGTCTGTTTGTCTGTCTCTACGTATGTATGTATGTATGTATGTATGTATGTATGCATGCATGTATGTATGTATGTATGTATGTATGTATGTATGTATGTGTGTGTGTGTGTGTGTGTGTGTGTGTGTGTGTGTGTGTGTGTGTGTGTGTGTGTGTGTCTCTGTCTGTGTGTCTCTCTCTCCCTATCGCATCATCATCATCATCATCATCATCATTATCATCATCATCATCAACATCATCAACATCATCATCGTAACAGAAGGGGTCCTTGGGCCACCACAGATAACTTCACAACCACTACTCTCCATCTATCTCTGTTCCATACTGCCCTGAAGTTTCCTTGCAAGGTTGTTTTGCTAGTCCCGATGAGTCGTGGCCATATCACTTCAGTTTGAGTTTTTGTTTTCAAATTAGGCACGGGCTCTTCGTACGCTCTTATGGCTGATTTGATCTAGCTATGCACCTCTTTGATTGTTACATGATCAATGTATGAGATGCACGAATGGTGTCAAAGTACAGAATTAATACAGCAATGAATGTGTCAACAAACGTGATGAAAACATATAATCTGTAAAAGTATGAATAATATTTCATTGATAAGAAGCACGAGGCGACATCCTGCCACATTATCATTATAACCAGCATCCGTTGTACATACAGTCATACACTCGTACTTCCGTACTTTGATTTACAATACAATCAAACAGGACACGAAACTGAAACCCCCAAGATTTGGTTCAATGTGATAAGTTGTTGATCCGTAATTGTCATGTGGTAGTAGGTGAACAGTTTCACTGCGTCATTTGATTTTCTGGAAACAAATTGTCAAAGATGAAACAAAACCGAAACACTTAAATAAGAGGGAACATGGTTTATGACTTTGAGTTATTTAAAAGCCACTCGTTCGATGCACGCATAGATGGTTCAGATTAAGAGATAATGCAATTCAACAAAATCATCGCGCTCGGATATAAAGACTCAGCGAAACACACACACACACACACACACACACACACACACACAAATAACCCAGTACCATCAATATTATGATGGAGGTAATAACTACTTTGCTTTGATATATTAAATGTCATTTAATTCAGTATTTACCAGAGTACTTGCATATTTTAGTATTATTCAAATGAAGTTGCCGTCAGCATAAATTTAATACAAGTTAATTCGCGAATGCATTCAAGATGTGAATTCATATGTTAATATGTTAACTACTTGCATCGTCTGAGTTCTATGTCACTTACGGGCAGTAACTCGAAAACATTGATCAAAGTGTGCATAATCTAGCAATTTATTCAAACTTCTGTTAAACTGAAACTTCATTGTAGATTACCTGAAACAATTAAATATTTTAATTGTTTATTTCTTCACAAATCATTTAGGTATTTTAGGTCGATGAATGGAAATATTTGTGCATGAAATGATAATATTGGATGATAATTACAAAGGTCTCACATTCGAAAAACAATGAATATTCAGAGTTATGTATTATTAAAAAAAAATACAACGATGCTGTCTGATTATTTTATCAGCAAGCCCAAAATACGTCGATTATGACCGATTACTTAATGCAGCAGATTAATAACGGAGTCATTTTCAAGCGTTTTAAGAAATGGATTTAGAATTAATGTAAATTAAGACAATAATGATTGAAGCGTACAGAGAATAAAAGTTTAGTTGTAAGAAGTTCGAGGATCAAAATTAGTGTCCAGCTGATGCTGATGAAGGGTCTTGACAGTCCAAATCAAAATTCAGTGTACTTTTGCTATCTTTCCATGGGCTTTTGCGGCATACGATATTCGAAATTACAACCAAACCTTCAGATTCTCCAGCGGTTTCAAATTTCTTCATTGACCGACATATGGACGAATGGTTTTCATAAATCAGGGAATAATTTGGTTAAGCAAGGATGAGCTGTGGCAATATGAAAACAAACAAAACAAAAAAATACCCAGTTTTAATGCTATTCTACTAAGCTGTTACCAACGCAGTGCAAACGAGAGATAAGCTCACGTAGTTTTACAGTGTATATGATACAATTCATTAGACGAGAAGATGCTTGCATCATTTAGTTATCTTAACAAAAGAACCATACAAAACGTTCATTTCAAAACGAAAATGTTTTCGACAATTATAATACGATATGTCTGTGTCCTTATATATAACAGCCCACCAGTATGTATGTGTCTGTATGTCTATATTAAAGTTTAATCTCGTTTATACTTCATGTTTACTTAAATGACTTTCCAACTTATGTGTTAAACTTCAAAGTATCTGACAGCATTCATTGACAATATTGTCTTGCAAGGATGTGAGGCGTGTTCCACAAATGACAATGATAAATCTACAATATATATTTACGAGTAATTTAAAAATAAAACATGCCTCTATTTCCGAGAGCAAACGTCGAAAAGCTGTCAGAGAAAACGAACAAAGAATTCATCTTGGGGACCAGCTTGTTCAATGGAGAGCATTGATAGAATAGTTAGGACTGACATCAGACACTAAATGGCGAAGTTGTTAGACAGGTAGGTCAATGTCTACCTATAAAGTGTTCTCCAATTGTGAGTATCTTGTTCCTGCAAAGCACATGTGCTCGACGTGTGCTTGATGTGAAATAAAAACAATAATCTAAAGGAGAAAAAAAAAATGCAGAGTGATAAAAAATACCATTTTGAGATAGAACCTTCTGTATCATACTCACAGGAGTCTGACGTTTTATCAATAAATTACGGCGAAATCTCTAAACACTATTACCGCTAAGGGTAATTCGTGTTGTCAGAGATTTCGCCGTACTTTATTAATAAAACGTAAGACTCCTGTGATCATACTATATAGAAAGAGAAGGTTAGTAACTTCCAAATACTTGGTTCCATCCATGACACTAGATTTTATTCTGCTATTTTCGTATTTAAAAGCACATGACTATTCTCTATGGCTTGTTTTATTCCTGAGATATTTTTCCATTCATCAAGCTATCGTTGACTTTTCTACGTTTTACCTAACGGAGGTTACGGCTTCCGAAACGTGCGATTTGCACGAATTTTTCATCTTGGGACAAGTGCGAGCTCATGTGACAACCAGTGAAAAGAGCTACATGTATTATCAATACCCTTTTGAGCCAATCATATTTCGGCATTGACGTGTGTGCAGCTTAACTGTTTTGAACTGATTGTTTACGATATGTGCAGTGAAGTAGAAAATGTCTAAATTTTCCTGGAACAGGATTCCTAAAGCTGAATCGAGTTAATATTAAGTAAAAACTTACCTTTGCATTTACCACTGTTCTGTAATTAAAGAATTCATGAATCATAGAGTCTAAAAACACGGTAAACGTAGCTCTTTTCACCGGGTTTCACATGAGCTTGCACATGTCCCAAGATGAAAAATTCGCGAAAAAGAGAGGGTCCTATATCGAAATGAGTCATGGGGGTAATCTAAGGTATTTGTATCACTCTGCATGATGTTTTTCCTTTAGTTTATTGCTTTTATTTTCACATCAAGCTCGCGTCAAGCACCTATTCTGGAAAGCACTCTATTTTATAATTACTATCTTTACACAAGGACTTGATTTGCTTTGTAAAATTCTCAAGCTAAATGTGATCACTTGATTGATATTTCACTCAGTGATTGCATTGTGTGTATCACATAAGTTGGGGTAGAATTTGTTATTTTTAGTTGTATAAAAGCGTGCTCATAAAGGTCATTAGTACTGTATACATGACCATTAGGCTACCTTCGTGAGACAGGACTTTTTAATTCCATTCGGAAACTTAGATACATATACAACCGTTACATATATGTATACATCTACCTCAAAAAATTGGGTAAATATAACAAGCACAATACTTGCATAAAAGCTAAATAACCATATCCCGTGTTTAATGTTTATCTGTTCATGGGGTTTTCTCTATCTGAATGTATAAATGATCCTGTGCAATTTTGATCTCATGCTGATAGTAGGCTGGATGCTAAGATTTTATTGTGCATCTTTCAACTCTTAGTACATTTATTATAAAGCACTGTATTGAATACAATTACAAAATTATATCTAGTCATGATAGGAGTAAATGTTTTAGTGCCACCATAATATGTGGCTGGCAAGTTGTGATGTTATCAGTTAAACTTTAGAGTTATAGTCCAGATAGTTATATTGATGTGATTTTTTTTTATAGATCTATTATTATTTATTCTTTCTAAAATGAAGAATTTTATTTCTAAGCGTTTAACACAATGCACAAAAAAACTGATTCAAAAATAAGTTATGATAAAAATAAATATTTAATTCATATATTTAGTAATGAAGTTGTAACGAATATAGCAAAATATGAACCCAAGTATCAGAACAGATGGCTAGTACATCTTCATGCGTTCCATTGACACCTGACCAAGTGCTTTTGCAACAGACAGAGAGAATGAAGACATATTCTGTATCATGTGTATGTGCTATTGAATCGAGAAGGTACAACTTACAAATTTCCTTTGTTGTTGAGGGTCTTCCGGTTGTCATTCTACTGATAAAAACTCATGTAATAAATGCAATGCAGATAAAAGACATTATTATAGCTGTACCAGCAGGTTATGTTCTCACTTCAAACTTTACTTAGTTTGAGTTAGAAAAAGCACTTGTTTATCGCTTTTTCAGAAGTGGGTGGGGTACTTAATCTGTGCCACCTGATGCATGGAAAAAAGACACAATTTGAACTGACACTGTTCAGATTAAGCCAACAATGTTCTAGAATACTGTGCGTCTAACCCAATAATCATATCCGCTTGTCCACACACACACACACACACACACACACACACACACACACACACACTTAGTACTTAGAGGATCCGCGATTGCATATTGAAATTATTTCTACATACCTCATACGCTTTCTTTATACAGTTTCCCATTTATAGCTATGCCCCATGTGTAGTTCTTGCTAACATCCTCTTCCCATCTATCCACTTAACTCATGATGAATGCACTTATGACATATATAAATAAAAACAAAATACTAAGATAATAGAGTTGAAGATTATTTTGGATACCACTGACATTTAGATAGAACCTTGTTCATTAGGACTGGTGATATAACTTATTTGAGATTTAATTTACAAAACTGTAATCTCTTTGTAAGCTTTCATATTTTTATTCTTGGTAATTAAATGATATTGTTGCATTTTATTAAGCATGTTCGTTTTCACACTTTACTGTTATAAAACGTTTGGAATTGGAAAGCTGTTTCTAGTAGTGGAAGATCCAAGAAAAGATATGATCCTGACACATATTTATCGTCGTCTCTAGGTCAGTGATCGATTGCTAGAAATGCAAGATTCTGGAAAACAACAAAATGTACTCACGGTAGAATTCATCGCTGGACGTGTTGATTGAAAGAGTCAGAAGAGCCCTAAAAACGATGCCAGGAAACACTATTGGAAAAACCGATTCTCGCTGTATGCACATATACTATTCAAAGCGCTTGACGGACGAGAAATAATTTCAAAGCCGAATTATATGAAATAACTAAGACACAGTTACAATTCGCTCAATGTGACAACCACGAAATTTTCAAAAATCCTTAACCTTAAAGCATGAGATCATGACAACGCATTTACTTAAAACCAATCCCCCATACTGTATCAAGGAGTCGATAAAGAAATAAAAACTCCTACAAAGCAAATTATTGCGATCCATTCATGCATCAAAGTAAAAAATAACTACGACTTCTGTCTCCTCTGGGCAGTATTTTCGGTTAAACATCCCCATGCAGTATATATCGATCACGTCTCCAACACCTTATGCACTATCGGAAGCACCTGTCCGGCGGCTGTCTCATACGTCCCTAAAAACAAATCACTCAACGATTGACTCTACATTAACGGTTTTGGATAAATAGAACAAGGGTGATAAACAGTTCGTGGGCTATCTTATGCTGATCTCCAAAACAGCCTCACAACACAGCACCAATTTACCGTATTTCCAAACCCATTTCGTATACAGACTTTATTCAGTTATGCGGAACACAGTTCACTCAACTTAAGAAACATGAATGTATATATGCTATCGTTGCTTACAATGCATTTCTCAAACACAAAATCACGACCTCGTGTCTAAGGGATGCTGTCAAGAAGTACAAACCATTCAGATTTCATGCGATGGAACATTACAGTTTGAAGCCACCACAAAAATATGCACAGCCCTTCCATATCGACATCGACTTAGACATTTGGTAGGGCCATCGCCAAATTACCAATTTCTTCAGAAAAGAGTTTATTCTGTCAGTTGAAGTAAAGATGTATTCATGTCTGCCTTGCATTCCACTGTTCAAAATGTTCAATGCATGAAATATATCGGCCAGATAAGCTAGTTTGGAGCACCAACACTCGCTGCTCAGTACTTCTTCAAAATCCTTCACGTTTTCACGAGAACAGAACATCAGCATCTCCTCTCTCAGGTCGTACAAAACGAAATAAAACTTTTCCGCGAGACAGCCTTCGTACGTCCGTGTGTTGGATGAGTGTGACATGGTCCGCTTCCATGAGTTAAAAAAGTTTGGCAAACTTGCGACATTTCAGAGGTCTCAGCTTCATATAATTATCGATTTTCACCAGCATGTCCAGCACATACTTTAACTCGGCTCCAACTGTATTAGCAGCTAGTGCTTCTCTGTGGATGAAACAGTGCTTGACCATGATAGCTGGATTCATCTGTCGCACCAGCGAGACAAATCCTTTGACATTTCCCGATATTTCAGGGGCGCCATCCGTACAAATGTCAACGCAGTTTTTCCTGTTCAAGTCACATGACGGCAAATACGAACTAACAGCGTCAAATATGTCTTGTCCTTTTGTTGTTTCTTGTAACTCCTTACAGCAGAACAAAATCTTCAACAATAGTTCCATTGCCAATAAAACGTACAAACTCCATAAGCTGTGATTTATCGTTGACATCGGTGCTTTCATCCACCCGCAGTGCAAATAAACCACGTGTCTTTTACTTCGCTAAAACGTGAGTTTATTTTTTGCTGGATATGTCTGAAATACGTCAGACAGTGGAATCTTATTGATGTCAGATACGGCACTCTCACCAAATATAATTATCACAATTTCGCGGCATGCAGGTAAGAATACGCTTTCGGCGAGGGTATGCGATTTAATTTTCTTTGCAACGATCTCCGCGACAGCATAACTTGCTTGTTTCTTGAGCTTTGTCACTTATCTTGAACTTTTTCTCAAATATAGCGGTTTGTTTTTTATTCAAGCTTAGTGCCCTCTCAAAGTACACCACATTTTTGTGCGCTACATCCGGATGTTTAGTTGTTAAGTGTCGCTTCAATTTAGCTGACAACACAGTGCGGCGTCTCCTGCCCAAGTGAATACCATAGCTAAGTAAGTGTCACTGTACTGACGAACTTTAAGATTCCGATCGACAACGTCAATTTTGGTACGTTCGGTTCACATAACGCGGTACTAGCTGTAGCTTCAGTCGATTGTTCCTGCGTTTTAGTTTGGCCGTCAGCTGTGGCATCGTCTAATTTTCTGTTCTTAATAAATCCGTCCATGGTCGCGCAAAAACAACAGTGTTATGAAAATTAATTCAAACGCTAAACGCTCATTAGGACAAAAACGGAAACAGTAATTAAGTGGATAAACAACGACCTATTACAGCACAGTTCCGGTACTGGCAGGCTTGGTCCCTGGCAATTTCAGCCGTTATTTTTATATTTTTACTGGCCACCGGCGGAACCCCTGGCTGGCGCTCATTTAGGTTCCGCGGAAACCCGGTTGAAAAACACTGATATAAGGTGTAATCACCGATGAAACCTCGCGTCGTCTCAAACTAGTAATGCTGTTACTACCTAGATTCCAGATTGTATCCTTGATTGCTCCAAAGACAAACATTTGTACTCGTTGGAGTGGCCCCCTCTGGACCATAACCCTTACTACTGTATCCAAAACACCCAAAACACAATCAGGTTTGCAGCTCATTCCAAACTTTCTAAATATTGAACCTGTGCACGAATAGTTAGGATTAGGTGAAATAATTCGAATCACCTTAGAGTACGAATTCTACCTTACACAGAAAAAAGATAAGCCCATGCAAAACAATTCCAGGAATGTTCAATTAAAACACTTAATAGCCCCAGGCACTAAAAGCAAAACCAATGCAGATGCCAGACAACATGGGGTCAAGCACATTACTTAGGAATCCAAAACAACTGAAATAGCAACACAAGGGACACTTGAAACATGTTATGCAGACAACACAAACACAAGATTGAATATGAGATTTAGCATGATGCAAAACAAGATCTGATGGAGGAAAGAAAAGAAAACGTAAAAACGAAATCGAAAGAGGAAAAGTAACTGTGTTTATATATAATGCAGCCAATTAATAACCAATATCTGCATCCTCTAATTCTTTGCGCTTGACACACAGCGCAATGAACCCGGATATTTTCTCTCATTGTCCAAGTCGCAATGATGGCTACATATCTTCTTATTGCAGAGTTTATATTGACTTCTATTGAACTTAGTAATAGTAAGTGTACATATATATATACATACATAGATGCATACAAACATACATTCATACATGCATACATAAGTACAAAATACATACATACGGACGTACGGACGTACGAACGTACATACATATGTACATACATACGTACGTACATACATACATACATACATACATACATACATACATACATACATACATACATACATACATACATACATACATACATACATACATACATACATACATACATACATACATACCAGACAGTACAGATTGATGTTTATTTCTTTGATGATTTCGTGTTTGTTCTTACTTTACTTTCTTCACTCCCAAATTGAAACCTGGGTGCATATGTTTAACTGCTTTTTACGATATTCTTAGGCTGCTTTATTACACTGCTAGAGTTGACTTCATTATTTGCCACTTGAGGGATTTATGGTATGCTACTGCCACGGAATTTTAAAAAGCCTTTTATTTCTTCAATACATGTTCTCGTATTCCATTGTTGTGTTCAACGATACCCGAGGGGGATATATACATAGACAATATCCGTGTATAAATGCCTCACCTTAGATAAAGACCTTTACATTACGGAACTTCTTGACAGTGAGAGGGTCTACTCTAAGGACTTGCACTTCTTCAGCTGTTGAGGTATTTGAGTTATTAATTTATCGTGTATAAGTGGAAACTAAAGTACTACCATGTTTATCTTTGTACATTTTCTATGTAAATTCGGTCTACGTGGTATAATGCAAATATTTTCTATTTTTGTTTGTGACTCAGCAAGAGATTTATATGGGCAATATAACATTGCATTTTTTAAGAATAGTATAGTACTG
Source organism: Unio pictorum (assembly GCA_030141615.1). NCBI lineage: Eukaryota > Metazoa > Mollusca > Bivalvia > Unionida > Unionidae > Unio > Unio pictorum. Next base: position 23,164,223 of record JARLTB010000113.1, on the reverse strand, counting down.
TAGGATTTTATCGGGTACGGTTCCATTCACTTTTGAACTTGTATATTGTTTTGTAATTATTGTGCCGATAATGTATTCTGTCATTACGTTCCATCAAATATACCCGTGTCATGCATAGTACACACGTTAGATATATTTTCAGCTAAATGGAACAGCTATAGCGCTGACCAGAGACAGAGTGCACAGAGTGATCAGAGTGACCGGAGTCGACAAGTATTAGATGCATAACTAACTATGAAGTCAACCATATCAGTTGTTCAGCATAACCATAGCTGCCGTAGGGCTGAATAGTGTTGTTGCTCGATTAGCATTTGATCGGGCGTTACTGACAGATTGGTGGGCGCTGATTGCTTGATTGAGCATCCTGGTATACCGAAAACTTGATTGTCCAGTGTGACTGGTAGCCGAGTGTTGGCGACGGAGATACAATCTAGCATATACGTTTTAATATATGATCAAAAATACATTTTGCGTTACTGTTCAACATATATGTTGTTGTTTATTCCATATATCACTTTTCCAAATATCTAATGAAAAGGTAGTAGTGTTGATGCACGATATACTTACATACTATCACATACGAGCATGGGTTGTACTGCTTATAGACAGTGTACCTACACAAACATACTGAAAATGATAGGTGCGTATTGTTAGTAAACACACTATATCCCAAAAATATAAAATTAGGGTAATGACTTTTTAGTTCCTTTATAAACACAGATATGACTTGATGATGGCAACTCCATAAGTTTAGTAATGCTATTTTTTTAAATTAAAAAAAAAACTCATCACCAACGGTCCTGGAGACAAGATTTTATTCAGATTGAGTGTTTTTCCATTGTCTTTGTGATTTAGCTTCTTTGATTGTATGGAAACTGTAGATCCTAATGACCTTTCTCTTGACAGACATAGAAGATATATTGAATTTTGGTATCGAACGTAGTACTTCGAACCCTAGCTGGAAGTGTGCTTTCTGTATGCAATAAACGTCTTCGATTTGCATGAATACATGGCGGCTAGTATAATCGAATGATGCGCCCGGGGAAATACAGATAAGATCCGTTGACGCACGGAGACACGGAGAGGTACTGGCATCTTTCTTATTTGCTCGCATATTTAGACCACTCGGTCACCAGATCACTGAGTAACGACTGGTTGAGGGGCAGGTAGAGTGATATACAGGAAAGGAAGAAATATCAACGTATGTTGGATACCATTTACACATAATATGCTTGCTGACTGAAGATTGTAAGAAAAAAATGCTGGTTTATTTGCCACATGTTTTTAATGTTAACTCCAATCTTATTGACAATATTTAATTAGAATTGTCGAATCTGGAGAAGAAAAATTCCAAAACGCATTTGACCCCTCTTGGTATCAAGACTGCCAACAATAGTGCGAGACCTACATTTATTATGAATAGTAAATACAAATATACAAACATACAAACATTATATCACACACAATAAAATATATCCTGTTGCTTAATGAACAAATAATAAAAATGAACATGTGAGAGCAAGAACAAAAGTAAACACAAATAAAGAAGTTTTAATCTGAATTGTGAACGTTAATTAGAGGCAAAGATGCACGACGATATTCAAATTTTGTCTTGGGTGGTTTTCTTTCCTTTCTTTTCAAGACTGATATTTTACAACCGAATATTTCTTTCCTCAACTGACCAACCGCTAGAAATGAAAACAAAATACATATGCTCATCAGCCGTTTATTTTCTGTAAAGCATACATGTGATTAAACACTGCTTTAAGAGTTATATTTTCCATTTTTTGGGGGAAACTTCAGGTAACTTGAATTACAAATAATGGTCTCTAATTAAAACATTAAAGAAGTCGTGAAAAGGCATGTCTAATGAAACGATTACATTTATAAGTGTCTCTCAAATATTTCCAAAGCTAAACAAATTGCAAGGACTTTTCAAAGCATCACGAATGAGAACAAAATATCTTAAAATATTTCTACCTTTCCACACTTTTTCATCGTTCAAACTTTAGAAGAAAATGTGTGTACATCGTCAAACTGTTGGGCTGTCTTAAGAAAATAGTATCACAGAACAGATGTTGGTGTTGATAGCGGTAATTATGATTATGTCATGGGTGATATGGGCAATTAGAATGCCAAAGACGACCGAGATGATGTCAATTATCACGAGCACCTACATCAATTAGACAGGATAATTTTAGGGGTAGGCTTACCTGGGTCTAGAGATTTACATAATAAATTATCGATATTATATTTTACATCCGTTTTTAGATTATGTGCTAATATTTTCGATCACAATAATGTTATAATTATTGGAAATGTTGCCATTCTTCATTCAATTATATTGTTATAATTATAATTTACATACTGGAACCCGATCGCTCTTTCAGCTAATATTTAGATTTCGTTATTGTGGTGACATTAAGAAGTATATGGATTTATTTATTACCTATGTCGCCTTGATAACGCACGTTAAATAATGCTCATGTATTTAATTTCCATCTTTACTAAGCTTCATATAATCATATCTAATTACTCTAACTTCTAATGCAATATTTCAAAGTTTTTGTGATTTTGCACTCAGGGGTAAACCTCAATTCATCTTGTTGATTGAAATGTGGCAATACCTACAAATTACATATTTCTGATTGTGTTCTCCTGCGGTAGAGACGGACGGTGGCAAATCACATAAAAACGAAACCTAATGCTATCATTTAATAACAGGCACTCAGTCAAAATGGTAGATCTTGTTTTCATGATAGCGAAAGCAATCAATAATGAAAAAATATCTGCACTTGAATAATAAGTATGAATTTTTACTACGAATTAATCTTATGATTTTTGTAACGTTCCACGATTTCAGTCATTGTGACTGGTACTAGAAAAAACTCGTTATTACTGAGTCGATATAACGCGATACTGCTTATAATGCAATGTCTTCATGGCTCCAATTTTTAAATTTAAGATGACCTCTCGTTTTCATATCCTAACGACATGCTCTTTGAAGAGTTTATTTTTCGAGGCATTAGCAGTTTCTTTTAACGCTGCACTGTGTTAAATCTTGTTTTAAATTCAATGTGCACAGTTTCCGCCATATAGGCACATAAACATTTCCAAAATTGAAGTATCTTTTGATGTTTGATGAAAAACAGCGAACATACAAAACAATATTTAATCCAGAGGTTAGTTAAAACTGATCACGTTAAAATTTCAATAAAATATATCTATAGGAAATTTTTTCGACACATTTGTTAACGCGATCCGCTTATATCGCGATGTTATTCTTATGACCCGAGCATCGCGTTACGATGGTCGTTTCCTCTCTCTCTCTCTCTCTCTCTCTCTCTCTCTCTCTCTCTCTGTGTATATATATATATATATATATATATATATATATATATATATATATATATATATATATATATATTGGGGAGTACGGGGTGTCCTGGGGGATGGTAAACCATCTGGATGGCTAAAAAGTCATACTCAATCTGTGGTAACTCGATCACCTTTGGTCCCAACTTGGCACTCAGCTCTCACCTATAGCTCCAAAAAGCTGCGGCATGCGCCACCTGCGCACGCACAGAAATGAAACAGACCCTCCAAACCCCTGATGTCTAGAAAGATCCCCCTCGAATCGACGGGCAAACACACACACACACACACACACACACACACACACTCATCATATATATATATATATATATATATATATATATATATATATATATATATATATATATATATATATATATATATATATATAAGGTATACATGTATATATAAAATTTTAAATATAATGTTTGTTTCGTCAATGTAATACATTTTATAACTTTAACTCAAAAGGGATTTGTATATATTGAGGTATAAATACTATATAGTTCTGTCTAAGATAATGTAATCCATTTTTGTTTGCAGTGTATCGCAAACGTTTACTGTGATCCCGTAATTGGAGTTATATATGTCGGATCTGCTTCAGTCACGTTCGTTTCTTCAACAGGACGTGAAAATTCATCAATTATTGTGATATATTTTTTATCTGTTCCATTCATGTCTGTTTCATCAAGCTGACATGTTTCTGATGGGTGGGCAAGATCACTGATTGGGTTTAAATAACTTTCATCTGTTTCATGCACATCGGCTGCCTGAACGTGATATACATCTGAAGAACTCGCATAATAGTACATGCGGTGTTCAGGTCTTCTTTCTGTTTCTTGTGAGGTTTCCTCTATTGCATTGTATGTCGAGTAATCGTAGACAGTCAAGACGTTCTGAAAAAAGAACATATCTTAATAAATATCAAAATGTTATTATTTCTAATTGCGTAAGTTGACGGATATCGTGCCATGCTGCTTTTATAATAATATATTTTGATTACACGATAAGGCAAACGAGACGGCCGTGTTAGACGCTCAGATTCGGGGGGGGGGGGGCGCCAAAAAGAAGTTTGAAATTTTGTTTTTTGACACAATTGCTGTAGAACTAGTGAATAAAAGAAAGGAGAGTATCGTTTTACCTGCATTTTAATTTGTTGTTCTCTCTTATATTACAACTAAATCATACTCCAGAAAAAACTACAAATTATAGTGGCAGGTTTACAGTTTCGTAAACTGGCAAATTTCTTAAGACGATGATGTGACTTTTTGTGCTATTATTATATAACAATTAAAGATATGAATATATTTGTGAATTTGGTCTTTCCGGCGTGTATTTTTATTTCAATGTATGTGAGACATGTACATTAGTCAAATGCACAGTATGTAGCCAGTGAAATTCCAACAGTCGGTTAGTAAGCCGATCTAGCCACAAAGAGCAGTAGACACATTTGTTCAAGGCAAGTAGATTATCTCAGATTGGTTGACAAATATTTTGTACTGTATCATGCTATTACGTTTACAATGTTTTTCGACAGTATAACCTACGGAAAGGACTTTTGCATGCAATGTCATTATTACATGTTCTCAAAAATGGCCTTCGGACATGAAAATTGCATGAATACATTTGGGGTTGCGGTGCATCAGTTTTTATTTTATGAATTTCCACTGACTTGTCAGATCAAATTAATGAATTATATTATTATGTTTAGCTTTATTTTACCTATTCAAACATATGGAGCATTTTGACCTTATTCACGCAATTTATGTTTTTAAGAATTATTATAATAGGCAGGTATATGCAACATTAACTTGGTAAAAAAAATTCCCATGCACCCTACATTATCATCACGGCAGGTGGCTTTGTACTACTGTATAACAGCAGAGGAGGCTCTTGCAGCATCAAGCTGGTTGCTGTCTCAGCCTTACACTATGATAACGAGGTCACCAAGCATATGTATTGCAGTATTCATTTTGAAAAAATTATATGAAACTATCCCCAAATGGCGGCGGGGCACAAGGTAAAAGGAAGGTTGACCTATGGCTCAAGATACCTTTGCACCGGCCATGTTCACAATAAAATGCAGAGAGAGAGAGAGAGAGAGAGAGAGAGAGAGAGAGAGAGAGAGAGAGAGAGAGAGAGAGAGAGAGAGACAGACAGACAGACAGAGAGAGAGAGACAGACAGACAGACAGAGAGAGAGACAGAGAGATTCGTCAAATCTTACCTCGTCAATGGTATTGTATGGGTCTTCCTGCAGTTTTGATTCATCATGGCTTCTTTGTAATGATATTAGAGGCTGAGAGTTTATGCCAGTTTCATCATAATCCTTAGTAACCATGCCGCTTGTATTTGTTCTTGCAAACCGTTTTAAAAACCTACTTCCTTTAGCAGAACCTTCGATGCTATATGGCAAGTTGTCTTTTTCAGAGGTACTTTTGATTTTCGTAAAGTCATCTCTGATCTGTCTATACAATATATTTGATGAGTGAGACAAAGTTTGCAAAAACATACTTTCTCTTTTTTGATTGCTTACGTCTTTGGCTTGTTCCGAGAGTTTCTCTAAACTCCTAAAATGTCTCTGTAACTTGGGATCATCTAATCTATTTGTTCTTCTCAACAAGTCTTTTTGTACTGGTGGACAAGGTAGGGCTCTGCTATTCGTCCATGTCTTTGTGCGTGATACTTCACTGTCTTCTTGTTCTGCTCGTGCTTGAAGTTTCCTTCTTTTCTCTTTTCAATTGAAGACACAAGAAAGAGAGAAAAAAGAATAGGGATACAATTTTATATGCATTAGGCATAGGATGAATTGTTCTTTTATTGGTTGCCTTACACTCACCTTATCGACTTCAAAATCCAAAATCAATATGGCATCACTGTTAAATTGAATATTATAATTTTGCTTCAGTATGTATTTTATGTAGATATATGTATTTCGTTTAAGTTTCTTCTCCGCGTAGAAAGTATTTATTTGCAATAAAATCTTCATCAAATTTGTTCAAAACATTATTATATTTTCATTTCTAGGTAGAACAAATACTTATATAATATATTTGAGACATAAGTGAGTCTTAACTGGGGAAAATACAGACCGAACGCTGAACACATAAACGCATCACCGAACTATACACAGTCACGGTACAGGAAACGTCAGTCACAAAAATAGGAGTGCAAAATATAATACACTACTTACAAAATGAACTATGTAACTTGTCTTTAAAGTACAATTATGTGAAATCATCAGTTAGTATTTTAAAAATATTTCCCTTCGATGGTCCCTTGTAAAACCTTATATTGTCCTAATGAGCTAAAATTCAGATCGAATGATAACACTTTCGACTTCAATAATCATAGTTTCTTTATTTTTTAAATCAGTGTTTAAACCTTTAGAAATCTATCAAATACTCTAAACCTGCACTAACTCCCACTAGCCAGCGATATCATCTATTTATTTATGTTCAAACGCCCACACCCACAACCACTATGTTATATCTTTTTGCAATCCAGTGTGTGGTGTAGACCGGATGTCAAGCTTCGTGAACATTTGTATAACAGCAACAAGAAACGGTATCCTAACCAGATTTACAAATGGACACAGTATATTTTTCCAGTAAAACTACTGTCTGAAAACGTTAAACTCCACCAAGGATAGTCCATTGTCTCACAATTAATGACGATATTTTGTGAGAACTAGATTGAAAACAACAATACAAGTGATATACTCGATTTTTTTACCGATGCATTTTGCTATGGACACCGTTTTAATAGACGAGTTCCAATGTAATACATTTGGGCCCACTCTTTTAAGTTTTCAGGTTTAATGTTACTGACATTCTCTCTCTCTCTCTCTCTCTCTCTCTCTCTCTCTCTCTCTCTCTCTCTCTCTCTCTCACGCACACACACACACACACACACACACACACACACAAAACTGAATACATCTTTGTTTCATCAGCTGCCTTTCATTCAATTCCGCTGGCAACGTTGCTGTGGGTTTTGCAAAGAAAGGTTATGTCATTTCCTTACTTGCAATTTATTGTTTCGGATCGAAAAGAATCTTATAAGTCTTTAATGTCATCAGTTCTCGTATTTATTAAAATCACTATTCATAACACATTGATAGCTTTCTGAAATGCAAGCAAGTCTTGAGGGTTTAGTGTTGAGGATGATTCCGGTTCCGTGTACCGGATCACGTTTTCAAGTTTTGTCGCCAAAGTCTCTGTAGTGTGTACTATTTTTGTATCAGAATACATGTTTGTTTATTTGATGTTTTAAGTCATAAAACATATTAAAAGTTTTCTTGAACTTGCGATCATTCAAAACTTGCGATCATTCAAAATATTAGTTGAATAAAAATACAACTTGGATTATTTTATTAATCGAAACAATGTTTATTCATATTAGTATATTACTTTTAAAAGCTTCCAGCTTAAATATTTTGTCTCACTTTATAATATAAATATAGTGATGCTACATTCGTCTTCATTGTATATGCCCTAGCTGGCGGAGGGATTAACCTAATGTTAAAGATTGGTATGCCAGCCGTTATACTAATAATGTCTTTTCGGATTTTAGGAAGCATCTAAGTGGTAAACATATAAAATAAATCACTGCCTTATTTCTACATATGTGGATAGAATGCGATGAATATTAGGCATGGAACATGAACTTATCGCTGGAATTTTGCAAATGTAGACATGGAAATCAGTGCCTCAACGATCACTCTAGGTCAAGAGACTGATGATGATGATGATGATGATGATGATGATGATATATGGAAATATCCAATACACTGGTCCTTATTTATCTTCCTATTCCTTGGACAATGGCTACTGGGCAAAAACTTAACAACTTATTGTAATTTATGTTTTCTATCCATTTTATAACGTTTGAGGGTAAAATGATGCCTCTTTAGAGATTCGTCTAAAAAATTTAAATACAATCCGAAACTTGTTGCAGAGCAATTGTAATATCCTGGCTACCATTGTAATGACATACTGACTGGAATAGCCCACGATCAGAAGAGCTAGGAATCATATTGGATTCACTTTTCATAATTCTCAGACCAGGTTGCTTGAATCAAGAAAATAGAAACCAGTTTCCTAATTTTTGTTTGATGCTATTCTTTTCTTTGAAACATTGATTTTTCCCTAAATATCCATTATCGGGCTGGGAGTGGTGGTGGCTGTTTTATCGCCAATACATACATATATATCTCATTTATACATTTTGTATCTCTACCCACTTGATACAAATTATATAATTAATGTCATCCAGGAGAAGAAAAAATATAGGGCACCACACATCAGCATCATTGGAATAACCTATTATGTTTGCATTGTTTCAGACTATACAAATTAAATCACAAAGAGTGTGTATACCAGCCACTTTGTCAATTCAATTTGTAAATTTTCTGTTAGAAAATATTAGTATTAAACTTGTATTTAGTTATCAATGCATTAGATAAGTATATTTTTTATTACGTTGTTGTTAACTGTTTATGTAAACCATAGCACTTGACTCGTTCTACATATCTAACTTGAGGCACTCTACAATGTCGTGACAAACAATACTCTTTGCAATGCATCGGATATTAGTTGATACACGCTGATAGCAACAATTGTTTAAGTGATACTGACACCAATACATACGGTCCGAAATTTCAAACTTCATCGGGTCAAATTTGTTAAATATGGTACCAAGGGGACGTTAGGACATTTGTTCCACAAAGGTCCCTATGCCCAGGTTCGTGAACATTTCATAACCGTAAGAATAGTGACAGTAATGCTTTCAACTATGCTATGATAAGTGTCTACGATAATGTAGCGGAATAGCACAAATAGAAATATGATAAAATATTTTTTTTGAAAATAGGAGATTATATTGACTCACAGCTGATGAAGACAGATTTATGCAAATATAGAAAGGTGATAAAATACTTTTCCAGATTGTTTAAAAATATATTTGCTAAATTCCACAAAAGGAGAATATTATTGACTCACAACTGATGAAGACAGATTTAAAAACTAAGGTGTGCAATATACGGGATCTTGCATATATAAGCTACAACGTGCACCGTTTAAATAGGTAATTTGAACTCTAATACTTTCGGTTTCAATTGTTTCAGTTTTCTCGGATTTAAGCTTTTTTCATACTTTAATGATGCTTTCTCTCTCTCTCTCTCTCTCCTCTCTCTCTCTCTCTCTCTCTCTCTCTCTCTCTCACACACACACACACACACACACACATATATATATATATACATATATATATATATATATATATATATATATATATATATATATATATAGAGAGAGAGAGAGAGAGAGAGAGAGAGAGAGAGAGAGAGAGAGAAAGAGAGAGAGAGAGAGAGCCTTACATATATATATTTTCTTTATCAGATGCTTTTCAATGCCTATTTTGACACATTCAGTTCCATTGACATCGTTGATATGCGCTTTGCTTGAAAATGTTCGATCTTTTTCTTGCTTAAATCCCGCAAATTAATTCTGAGAGAAGCTGATTTAAAATACCAGCCCATAAACAAAGTTGCGATTTGGAATACACTTGGAAAATCAAATTGTCTTCGCTTAGAAATGAAGACTTGAACTTGCTCCTGGATCTCATCGCTCTGTGTTTATAGCGATACCTAACTGAAGTTAAGAAAGTACTTTATCCAACTAAAGGCCGAGAGTCTAATGCTCGGCACCTCCTGACATGTCTTGTATTGGATACAAACTAATACACGCAGTTATATATCTTTTTTGGGGAAAACTTTTGAACAGCTGACAATATCTGACTCATCAAACTGGCATTGACCTAAAATGAATTTGTAGTAATAATAAATCACAAAGCTTCGTTAACTGGTAGTCTTTAACGATATGCAAACTACCCCATATAAAACATTTAGTAAGAAAAACTTGGTACCGATTTTTCTCGATGCTTTTATGCGCCAAACTCTGACAAATATTACAAATGCAGCAACGAGGAAGACTGGTCCGATCCAATATAGTAGCTCAGTGTGACCTAAAAGCAATGGGAAAATTTGCTTTACTTTGGAAATGTGATTTGTAAATTTAAAATATTAAAAGAATGGTAAATTGCCAACTTTATGAACGTTAATTATAGCCAGAAATGTAAAATATAACAAGGTACCCCAAATACCAGAACATACACCTTTCATATATATATATATATATATATATATATATATATATATATATATATATATATATATATATATATATATTCATTCAATTAAATAAGCTAAATGATCAAATGTCATCGGGAAACAAACAGACATTTACGAATTTACGAATGACATAATCTTATGTTCACATTATCAAATGTGAATAATTATTTCTGTTAGAAACATGCTTACATAGATATGTACATACATTAACGCACAAACGCGCGCACACACATGCATGAATGCATACATACATACATACAATCATACATACACGGGCACGCACCAACGCACACAAACACACACACATACATATATACATAATTACATACATATATACATACATACGTTGTTATTTGCTCCACATAACATCACAAAGTTTTTCCTATATGTAGATTTTGAGCTCAGCGTCATATAATGTAGCTAGAAGTATCTAATACCTTTTGAATATTTCCTTTAAAGTGAGTTGAGTACTTTTAACAACATTTAATGGAGCTGACATGAAAATATACTGTGGAATGAACTATTATATATTGCTGCTGCTGACAACAACTACACGCTTTCATTTGATACAATGCTTGAGAAACATTTCTATCAGTGCATGAGTAGAAGGTGTAGAATATTTAACGTTGATTCATGACTTTCATCAGCTGTTGTTCAGATTATGCTTTAAGGCTTGAATCCTAACTTATGAAATTCATACAGTCAAACTTTCAAAACTGACCACTCTTTAATCCGTTATTTTTGCTAACATTCTAAATCACTTGGTTCTACTTGGCCGTTTTGATTCTTCTTAAAGCTTTGAATACTGGCAACTGTGATCACATAATCAACATTGTTTTGACAGTGACTCATCAGATTAGGAATGCTGCAGTTATAATTAATCACCTGAAAAGCTTACCTGTATCGTCTATGTTGATGTTCGAATGTATAGTTGTAACTGAAATGAAATCGGTTGAGAAAATACAAGTTTAAAAGATTATTGTGAGGCACGTGTTACTAACACACTATACAAAACAAAGCAGAGAGACTAACTGCATGTCATTATACTGTCGACATATGTATGTATGTATGTATGTATGTATGTATGTATGTATGTATGTATGTATGTATGTATGTATGTATGTATGTATGTATGTATGTATGTATGCATGCATGCATGTATGTATGTATGAAAGGTATGATTATGCAAAGTTTAAATAGAACAGTCGCTAAAAGACGTAGGAATTGATTTATTGTAAAATTAAATGCGAAAGATGTTATATTGTAACATGTAAGATTCGTATGTGTTTATCGACCAATTTGTACAATAATAAAATTACTTTTTTGTATTCAAATTTTGCAATTTGGGCTACTTAAAATGATCAGTTACACTTAATAATTAGATTTGAGCATGATCCATCTAAATCGTAGAGCTATCAGAAAATAGTTTGATTACGATATTTGATTTTCATATATATATATTGACGAGATATGTCTCTGAACAACTGTTGACCACGTTGATATAAAACACGGTCAGAAAGTAGGAAAAATACAGAATGGAAATATTTCATAATGAAATATTGGAACTATTAAGTGATAACATATTTTTCCCAAATGTTTCAACATATATCTGGTATTTGTTTCATGATGTAACAAGTGAACATACAAATAAATTACCAAAATTTAATTTTGACAGATATATTAATTGATTTATAATTTTGTGGTAAAATTGGTGATATAAAACGCAAACTGAAAATACTTTAGATACATACGAAACATACATCAAGGTATTGGGTTTGGGAGACAGCACATATATGGCAAAGACAATCTATGTAAACATGTTTGAATAAGTGAAAGGGACTCGACATTATAATTAAATTTCAAGCAAGAATGTAATGACTGAAATTATCAATACGCCAAACTAAAAACGGGTGATTCTTAAAAACTGCAGCAAAGGAAGGGATACACATAACATAAACTTAAAACTGAAGATACAATTTGGGTATAATAAATGAAAACAATGAACACACTTGAGATAAAACTTATATGAACAGATCGAAACTTAATACTGATTTATTATCTTACATTCCGTATATGAATAGATCGAAACTTTAGGGACGTGTAGCAGTAAACGGGTTCAATGATACTGAGTTATTATCTTACATTCCATAACAAATCTATAATTTAGCTAGTATCAGAGTTTGCGACGAAAGATTAATTTTCGGTTTTAAAACACTAACAGAGTGTCAAATTAACCTCACCAATGTGCTGTGGATTTACAATATCAGCGTTATCGAACTCTATTTTAATGAGTTCTACTGCAACAGAAATTACAGACCAAACGCAAACAAACAATAAAAACATCAAAGTTCAACAACAAAATCTAAACATTGCGGTGATTGAATGTGACTATAAATAATGTATACCACTTCCTTAGTCATTGATGATGCTGCAGAAAATGAAATATTTATGGAAGGATAACATCTGATTTTATGATTGTAGCGACTATCGCATGGACAACATTCTTGGTTTGCTACAATTAAAAAAAGCCTGATCTTTGAGATGAGTTACAAAGTAGTTAAAAGAAGGAAAACGTTTTGGGTTCCAGTTGAGCCTAAGTTCACTGAAGACAGATAAAAGTTAACAAAGAGGGTTCAAATAGACTACAGTAAATCTTAATAACAAATAATTTAAAATGAGAATCGAAGAACATTAGCTTGTTTAATTTATATATATATATATATATATATATATATATATATATATATATATATATATATATATATATATATATATATATATATATATATATATGTGTGTGTGTGTGTGTGTGTGTGTGTGTGTCTGCGTGCGTGTTGTCTGACTGACAGGCCTTCTATACTCCCTAACGTCTTTATAATTACTGATGTGACATACGCTAATGGTGTGACATACGCCACTGGGTTACATTTTCCTCTTGCGTTGCATATGATCTAGTATCCACGCACCTTTCAAGCTGGCATTTGAATAATAAAAATTAACCTAAAAGCCTGGAATGGAAATTAAAGCTCTTCACGGTAAATGATATGTTCATTGATTTCATTGCCTAAAACATTGAACTCAATGCATCAATATGACATGGATTCAAGCAATCCTAAAATACAAATGCCTCTAAATTAGATGAAATTAAATCGTTTCATATGTAGTTAGGTGCCGTTTGATTTGGATTTCATCGTCGTCAGTTTTTTCTAGTAACTATTTGCCTTGCAACGACAGCTGCATATTACACCAAGGTGTCAAGTCGCACTGAGGTACCAATTACACATTTTAAGTGTAGTTACCAAAAAGTATTTTATGACTGCATGCGACAATTCGAATTTCGGTAGAGTAAATATTCATCTCGTTAAGTTTATATGTTATTGGTCAAGGTAGGTTAACATACTTAATCCTTAAATTCAATCATGACGACATTTGTAAGGCTCTGCATTTGTTTGTTTGCTTTTCAAGTCCGTTGTCTAAATGGAAGAGATGGATAGGTCACATTAAGCCTTATTGTTGCAAGTAAATTTGGCCTTAAACTATGTTTTACAGGTTCTCATGCACTGATATCAGTTCTTTTGTTCCACTGTAATGACCATTCAATCTCGTTTACTAACAAAATATTTGCTTTTCTGGGATGTTGAATTTGTTTTTTCACCCTAACCGCATTTGATTGTCTTCAGAAAGTGACTTTTGCAGGAAGAACCAAATAAAGAAACTTTCATGTGCCAAGAGTTCATTGGATTTTGCTTTCAGTGATAATCCTCTTAACTCTTTTACTGTCTTGTCGGGACTATTGAACTATTATTAATTTGCTGTCAAAACAGATAGGGGATAACTAAAAACACTAATCATTGTAACATATTTTTATTATACATTTGCAGCGTAACTTTGTAGAATGTTACACATTTATATAGAGATATCGGTGCATCTCTGAAGGACAAAGTATCTATTAAACAGGCTGCCAAGGAAATACACTTTATGATACCTATTAGCCAGCCTCTACTACGAATGATGAAAAACTATGCAGCTTGATGATTTTATTGTGATCTGGAAGTGAGTTGATTCACATATGAATGAGCATATAATAAACAAAGACTGCCACAAAAGACTAAACTGCCAAATAAAGTGTTATGGTTAAAACTAGTACAAGTGTAATAATATGTGATTTTATAATATAAATATTTGTGTTAGGAATTTAAGCAAGTATTGCTCGAATGATAAGCTACACATACATAGTAATTATTATAACAATTACTGTATAATACAGAACCAGTATAATTACCTTTTGCATGACGCGGAAAATGAGGATACGAGTTTGCAGTCACACCAGTCTCTCGGTTTTTTGCAGTACAAGTGTATGGTCCAGACAATATTTCATTGAAGTTGTTAATTACAAGTTCCTCATTATCGACATTGATGTAATAACCCTCCCATCGAAAAGTGCAAGCCAGGTAGCAACTAGCTAAACACTTCACTTTAAAAGTTCTATTCTCTTCAAGGTAAACAAGGCTTTCGTTAAGACTCAAGTACAAATACAATAGGCCATCTGAATAGAAAGGTTGCGAAAGAGAAATATTCTAGAAATATGCAATCTAAATGAATCCACGTTTGAAATTACACTAATAAAACCAAGGCATATAATTAACAACGATTGCAACGCTTTCCGAAAAGTACACACACAGTATTATATTATTCTCATAATGTTAGTTATCGATGCAAGTTTAGTGTGTCTTTTAGTGTAGTGTAAATACTTAATTATATATTGGCATGCATTAGACATGATGCCTTTGCTGTATACAACTGTCCTCTTTCACGTGTGAACGATCGACAAGTTTGTCATGGGCTCTTTAACCTTTATACACATTAATAGGCTGTTATTAAAATCAAGCGTTAAGGATCCATGCGTTGATAATGTATAAAAATGAAAGTAAGATCAGTTGTGTAATACCATTTCAAACGTGAGAGAAAAAGCTAACAAGTCCAAGAATAAATAATGTATCTCTCAAAGGAACTGCTCCATCTGTGCTAGCTGCTCTATCTTTTGAACGCAAGATATCACGCACGAAAACGTTTGAAATGTATATAGAGAAGACGATAAATTCAGTTAAAACCATGTACTTACAATATAGTTCAACCTTATAAGGATCGCTGTCTTCAGAAGAATTACACAGACTATTGCTGCATTTCTCTATTCCTGCTCGACATGTCAACGTGCTGAAGTTGTCTATCATTGTTACATTTCTGTATGTAAGGGTCGACCTTGTTGCATAAAGATTTGTAGAATCTTGCACATCGGAGCCGTTGATTTTCCAATAGTAGGTTATACACTCAGATTTATACGATTTGGTACACTCTACTGAAAAAGATTCATACAGAACTGGCTTCCGAAGTTCCGTTATTTGTGGTTTATCTGGAAAGTACAATGGATTCTACCAATATGTTTTCTCTGACTTCGAAACTATTTGTTCCATTCTGTTTCAGTACTTGTTCATAATTTATATGAACACAATATTTACATATCATTTTAAAGAACTAAACCAACGCTTCAGTCAATACTCATGTAGCATTTATATATGAATCTTTTCTGTTGTACATGGTCTCCACTTTAAACGCAAAATCGCATGAAACATGTTCAAACATATCGGCAGTCATTTTACTTTCTTTAGTGTTATTCGGATCTCTATTATAGTCCTATGTATATGCACATTAATACTAACATTATGAGTAGCGTTAGTATTATTAAATTAATTGGTATGCATCGTGATTATTATAAATATTAGTTTTCAAACAAACACGGTCGAGCCCTTTATTTTGTTAAAATGGCATTTTAAAGCACGTTAGCTATAAATTCCATTTGCATTTTCGTGCCAGGTAAACACAACGGACATTGAGAATCAAAACAATATTTTAATTGATAAGGATGTTCTTTATTGGCTTCATCATTTTCTAGTTATTACATAACAAAAAAGATTAACTTTTCATGCCAAGAATTCCACACTTCCAAAATATAAACTTTCATTGTATTTTTCTTGCACCAAATGTCGCATTCATAAAATTACACTTTGTAACAAATTATTTATGTATGCGTTATAGTTAGCTAAGCAGCACCTTTCATATAGATGATTCATTCTGTTTAAGGTTGGCTAGGAAAACAACAATGGGTTTGATTTATCTTTGAACAACATAGAGAGGTTCGCAATTAAAATGAAAATAAAATTACACGTTGTAAAAAAAATTAATTACCTATAACTTTTAACTCTGTCGTAATATTTGCCTCATAAGTTCTCCCAGTCCGTATTTGACCCGTGTACTTCCCGCTGTTCGCTTGAGTTACGTTGATCAAAACCACAAAGAATCTCCATTCCTCACCACTCGTGTTCCGTGATTCGCAAAATACTGAGGAATCTATCACATTTGTGCATGTCATATCATCTTTTTGAGCAATTTTTATCCCATTAGCGTTGAAAACGTTCAGAGAAAAAGCAAAATGGTCAAGGTATGTTTTTCCTTGTGTCCATTCCAATTCTGCGTTGCATCCAGAGATGGCCAACACTTCATTTGCTAAAAGAAAATATTGATATACAGTATAAAATGTTAAATACATTACGATGAAGCAAAGAAAGTTTCCGTAATTAAGATATAAATTAACTGACTCTTCATGTTTCAGTGGGAAAGGATGATTTAGTAATATCTTCAAACTTTAAATATTTTACAATTACTTTTAGTTGTTAAGACCCACCTCTATATTTAGCTTTTCCAGCTGTAAAGGTTATGCTTAACCATAGGCACACTACAAAACTTCTATCCATTTTCAAATCGTAATCTGGAGATAATTTATGAATACACAAATGCTATCGATGTAGGTTGTTTTAACTGTCTTGTTGCAATGTGAAATTACAGCTATTCTTGCGTGCAGAAATGAATATTTGCTTAAGCTTTGATAGGTTGAAAACACTTCCGCCCATTTTTATACAATGAAGGACAAACGTGATTGTTTCTTATCCTGCTATATTGTTATATATATATATATATATATATATATATATATATATATATATATATATATATATATATATATATATATATATATATATATATATATATATATATATATATATATATATATATGCACCATATAATATCTGATATATGTCTATGTAAGTTAACTGCTTCCGACAACTAAGGTTTAGAAGCAATACTAACTAAAACTCTAGAATGCTAGTGCATGATGATAAGCTTCGTAATACAATAAGACGCGAGGGCCCTGAGTGGCCGAGTGGTGTAAAGCGCTTTCCATTACGGATCACTGCCGTGTCAACTCTGTCGGCTAATGTAGTTATGTGAGAAAGCTTGCCATGGGTCGGTGGTTCTTTCCGTGGGTTTTCCCGGGTTCTTTCTCCACCAGTAATACTGGCCGCCATGTATAGCCTATCGTGTGCTGAAAAATGGCGTGAAACCCTAAAACAACAACAACAATAAGAAGCCTTTTATCTATTCCAAAAGTGGGCTATATTAGCTTGTGCAAAAGGCACAACATGTGTCGCATGGAATATTACCCTTTTTGTTATGCCCATGTGTTGAAATTTAGGATAAACGTATTAATTTATTCAATTTTGTTTGGGACTGGTTTATTAATAGGTCTTTACGAACGTTTCGTTGGAGAGGTGAGATCAAGATTGGTGCAATTCGAGTGTCTGGTTTAAACACTGCTTTCAGCGACCCTCTGAATCTAGAGTAATAATATGCTTGTATTGTGTTTGGAATAAAAAGAGTTAATATGATGTGCATGTTCTGATTAAATCTTTATAACCCATTTATTTTGCATAACGTTTCGAAAATTCTTCGATATTCACGCAATCTTGTAAACGCGTTAGTATCACATTCTTTGGGTGGATTACTGTGAAACATGCTACACAATATTGCCATAATCAGCGGATGTACGCATTCCTAAATCACTGTGATCTTGTTATTATTCTTACCTTCATTTTATTCTAAGGCAAATAAGAAGAATGTTAGACCATGAGATGGACAAACCAAGGACAAATGCTCACAAATCTAAGCTGCCTTAAATGTGGGCATAGCTCGCTCTGCACAAGTAACGTTTCTGGCGTGAATTAGAAGGGATATAACAGTTTTGTCAGTCAAGAAATTGCCATTAGTGTAATCTTAAGAAGGAGAGTCAACGCGTGAAAAGCAAAAGACGACAGCAGAAACGTGCGAAAGTCATAGCTTCACTTAAAACATGAGGCAAATTCTACATCAGCTCAGTCACTGTGAACAACAAACCTATCCCACATACGGTGTATACCCAGACAAACATTACATGACCAGTAAATTAAAGCAACATGAGCCTTGACGCAACCAGTCCACTGCTAACAGCAAGCCAATCTGAGAGTGAAGTAGATCATTCCAATAATCAGTGTAGATTATAAAAAGTAAGTAATCCAATGCTATATAAGATATTGCTACTTGAATCCGGCAAACCAATGCAGAGCATCCAGCCACTAGTTTCAGCGGTAATAGAAACAAAGTGACGCATAGGATACCCATTTGGCTTGGTGCATTCTGTGTGATATTAGACAGATAAATTATTCCACAATCGAGAAGGAATATTTGGCTTTGATAATAGCATTGCAAGACTTTGAATTATATTTTAGTTCAGCTTCTGTTCCGATTGTTGTATTCAATGACCAAAACCCCACGACTGTCGGTAATTAAATGGAAAATACAAAACAGATTGTTCTTGCGGAGTTTCATGTTGCAGTAATACAAAATTGACAGTCGGCATGTGAAGTGAAATGATTGTTTGGTTGAATGAGCACTTTCACGCGTATATAAGTATTATATTGGTGTATGCACATTTATACCATTTATAACACATCTTTGCAATTTGAATATGCACATTTAAAACATATGTAAAAGAACGCTTTTTTGTATAAATAATTATTTTCCTTCATGAGATATGGTGTTATGTATTGTGTGACTGACAGTTGTCCATAATCGATGCAAGGAGTTTGGGCCAACCTGACTGTGTCATTATTGTACATTGTTTAACTAGGATTTGATTTAAGAAAACTCATGGTGTACCTTTTATTTTTCATGTTCCCTACTAAGCTTTAAGTGAAAGGCATGATCTTGTTTACGACACAGAGTTTCTAAAGGTGAGCTTTAGTGCCGCAGCCTAGTCCTCTTATTGTGTCTTAGGTTTTAACGTTGTTTACATTAGATGTATTCACATATGTCTTTACATCTGTAGCGGAATCATTTTCTTAGTTGTGTTCCAGTCATGATGTTAGCTGATTTAATCATTTAAAGAATTCATTGGAATTACCATGATGATCTCGTTGACTTAGATATACATCAGCATTTTGGTATTATTGTAAATTCTTTCCAGGACATTTTTGCTTATGAAACATCAGTAATGTTAGCACATCATCACATTTAACGTTCCTTTTAGCTTTTTACATTATATTTTAGGGATTTTATTATTTTTTTAAATTTGTCAGCACCTGTTGGTTTTCGCTAGTTTAGTATACAATTCATAGTCAAGACGAATCCAGCACGAACGTGGAGACATATATCCATAAAACGCCAAAAATCGTCATACATTTTGGTGGCAGCATTGCAGTTCGAGGGCTTGTGATATTGTAAAGACAAATTCTTGTGATTCTGTGTTTTCCCATTGACATGCTGAATCGCTGGGTTATGGTTGACCCTAAGCTCTGGAACGAATTGAACGGACATCATAGGATGATGTTGCTAAGTCATATCAGATAATTGCTATACATTTTATATATTCTGTCTTTTAATAGTTACTTTGGATGGGATATATGCTATTTGCTTCAGACTAGGACTTTGTAGAATTTAATTTAACTGTTTTTTTTCACTCTTATACATCACGATTTTTCTAAGTTTGCTCAGTGAGGAAATATTGGTCGTGTGCGATCAATGAAGTGCGGTGCTGACTATTCAAAGTCTCATTGATAAGTTCCTAAGCAATAATTATTTTCCATCCAAATGAAGATTTTGTTTTATTGCTGTTCTTTTCTGTGATAGCACGTCAGACTACATGGTGTTCACTCTACAAAACCGTTATTTTGGATAGTTGTGAGATTCTATTAAACGACAGAAGCAGAATATATATATATATATATATATATATATATATATATATATATATATATATATATATATATATATATATATATATATATATATCCCCTCACACTCATATTATTTTCTTCTTGTCTGTCATGGTACTGCGTTATTAACCTCTGAATATAAAGCAGTTCTTCAGACTTTGCTTGTTGTAGTGGTATTGAAGAGTTTAAGGAACATTCCATTCCCGGCAACAACCTAAGCATCACCATGTCATAGCTATTGATACTGTATCACTACATTCTCAACACGATCTGCTGTCAACTTTGATATGCATTGGGGGTTAAAATGTTTTGTAATATGCCTAATTTAATATGCATTGATATCTAAATGCTCGCGGGTTGGGAATGTTATTTCCAATATATTGGTAAATCATCACTACCACATTGGTTATTACAAACTTTCCAAGAGAAATCCGATAAAATAACCCGTGGGTGAGGTAGGTTTGTCTTGTAAAATCCCATGTGACAGGCTCACCCGACCTCCATACTGAGTATATTTTGGTATATTTGTATGCTTTCTAGTGAAGATAAAGGATGTTAATATTTCATATTGTGTGATTCTCTAGCATTGCTGCCACTATATGCTAGAGAACACAAGCGGTCTGTATACATACTTGACTAGACAATTAAGGGATGTAGTTACATTGCCTAATTTGAAATTCTTCTTTGTTGAACCCCATGACCTCTGTACACGCGGGAAACATATTTCGTCTGTCTGTTACAGTATACAATTTCCAAAAATCTATATCAATGTGGCTCAGGAAGATTCGTAAGATACAGTGTGTGTGTGTGTGTGTGTGTGTGTGTGTGTGTGTGTGTGTGTTAAATATTTTCAACCGTTCAGAGCTAGATAAATGACTCAAACATTTGTCTGCTTGTACAGAAAATATGTGAAACCATCATCATACTCGCACACAAATGAACATTGTGTATGACGACTGAGCTGGTCGTCACAACCTTTATCGTATCGATCAGATTCAGTACACCCGTTGGGCCTCTTGATGCTCAGCAATAAACCACGACTCTGTAGAGGTTGACGCAAGCTATTTAAAATTGGCGTGATAATGAGCGAGCAATTTTGTAAAGAGGTACATTTATATTCTGCCTCTGATTTTAGTGAATGTTTGCCTGTTGAAAGTGATGGTTGGCTCAAACGGTACGCGTACGTTTCTGTATCGCCAGAAAAAGCGTCTATACCTGTTGGAACGTGATTTAAAGATTATTGGTGGAGATATGCCATCTAATCATATCATTATATTATATTGTTCCACTAGAAAAAGAAGTTAACACAGTATACAAGCGGAAAATATACCATATGAAAAATTATGTTATTTTTTGTTTGTTTTGTAAATTCCCGAGTTTTTATATAAAAATATAGTATTTAAATCTCTCTCTCTCTCTCTCGATCGATCGATACTGAAAAAAGGATTATTGAATATACAAGGCCTTATTATACCCACCTTATACAACATTATTTCATTAAATGTCTTAAATAGAACATGTTTTGCAAGATAAATAATACAAATGGTTTCTTTCCTTAATTATCATTGTCTTAAATGATTCATAAATATTTTTCGTGCGGGTGAGACAGTTGGATAAACATTAATGTTGACCCTGACTCGGATCAAGAGATACTGAGCTTGTGAACGCTATTTGTTACCTGAAGGTTTTAAGGCAGAAATTTTAGTTTCAAATCACTGTATACATATTGTCAGTCATACAAAATCTTCCAAAAGCACCAAGAACACATTACAAGAAACGAAGTAAACCTTAGAT
This sequence comes from Unio pictorum, assembly GCA_030141615.1. Classification (NCBI taxonomy): domain Eukaryota; kingdom Metazoa; phylum Mollusca; class Bivalvia; order Unionida; family Unionidae; genus Unio; species Unio pictorum. The sequence continues at coordinate 23,141,721 of JARLTB010000113.1, read as the reverse complement.
CTCTCTCTCTCTCTCTCTCTCTCTCTCTCTCTCTCTCTCTCTCTCTCTCTCTCTCTCTCTCTCTCTCTCTCTCTCAGATACTGAAAATGGATAATTAGATATATAAGGCCTTTTTATGCCTACCTTATCGACGTGGAATAGTCATGTCATTTGGTACAGTTCCAAAAATTTTAAAAGCCATTCTTAACCGGCTAACAGATTCAGAAACAATTAGAATGCATGTATTTTCGTTCCATCATTTCAAGTATTGGTTACATTCCGAGAACGTAAAATCAAAACCATTTTGATTATTGTTATTATTTAATTCAGCATATGTTATCTTTCTTATTATTATATTCTTTCTTGCTACGTTTAGTTTGTTGTTTGTTTCGTTGTTGTTTTCTTTTTTCTGTTTGTGTTATTTTTTGTTCTACTTATACTTCCTTTTGTCTTGTTTTGTTTTAGTTTTGTTAAACAATTTAAACAATAGTGCAAATAATTCAAAACGATACTCTCTCTGTCACCATTATTTCCTTGATCATAATTTATTTTCCTTGTTTCCTGTATATAATAACCGAGGTTTCATGTGTTGATTCAATAAAAGATGTATGTATTTTTGTGTTTATTATGATTTTATGTGTATTCGTGACATATATTCTCATTTTTCTTCCGGCAAAGGTTTAATTTATATTTAGAATACGGTATTTCTGGTTTTTGTCAGAGACCCAAGCCTACAATGGACACAGATGACAAATTAAGTTAAGTGTGCACTAATACTTTGTAAACCTTCATTACTGAGAAACTGTATTGCTCATAAATCTGGATAAGGAAGTTATTATCCCTTACGGAACACTTTTATACAACTTAAGCGTATACGGGCATAGCTGATTTAAAATAAGAATCTTATCTGTTTGTGAAATATCATACGTACAAGACAGCACACTTACTTCTCGTATGGTTGACGTGATCGTATCTCTCTAACCTTTCGTTTTCATTTGGTACAATTTCTATGTGCCTTCCACTATTTCCAACTAGAACTTCTGTATTGTTCCCTTAAGTTCTTATGTCAATATTCGCCTGCTGTGTGATCGTACGTCCATCAATCTAATGAAATTTGCTAGCTGTCTTATTATTTGATTTATTGATTTGTCTTACACTATTTTGTTTACACTTTTCTTTTAACATGTGTTTCACAAAGCATTTTGTCAGCACTGCTAAGTATCAAAGCTTGAAATTTAATATGTATGTTTTGCTATAATTTGGTGATCAATAATGATTTTCAGGCCATTGTCGCAGTTTATAATTCGTTCTACAAGTGTCTACACTTTGCATACGTATAATGGCTTTGACATTTACTTTAAATGTATTTCAATTTGCTTCACGAAAACCACTTAATTTGCATTTGTGGAACATATTTCCTTATACACTATCCTATTACAATCTTACCCAAAGCATCGAACAATACTTAATACAAAATGCATTACTTAAACTATTGATTTCATGAACTGTTAGATAAAAATGCCCTCTGCAATGTTCATCTTTGTATTTATTGTCCATGATCTATTAGATTGTTCAGTAAACAATGTGTCTGTGACACGATCAAGCTCTTCAAATCATATTAATGAGTGCATGAAGATTTAACTGGTGTAGAGAGTTCCAAATGATTAAACTTTAAACTTCATCAGATATTCTATCAATAGAATAATCCACATGGTAAAATAGTGTCGTGTCCATTGTAGGCTTGGGTCTCTGACAAAAACCAGAAATACCTTATTCTAAATATGGATTTAGTAACTAAGCCAAGAAGGTTTGCATCGTCTTGACTTACACCAATCAATTCACATACCACAATGAAATGTACCTGGCGGTAAATAATGAATATCAGCTTTATGAATTTCATGATACACATAATCGACTCAGTATATTTCTTCATTAACCGATCTGCTAACCAATCTTCCGCTGTTGGTGTGTCTGTCCTTGCATTTATCTTATATATCTTTTTCAAAATGTATGCATGTCTTACTCTTGTCATCTGTCCTTGTATTTATCTTATATATCTTTTTAAAAATATATGTATGGACTTCCGGAAAGATGGCCGCCATCGCTTAAGTGCTCGAGAAAGGCTCTTCCGATTTTGTTCTATATTTCATGATATTTGTGCTTGTTGTCTACCTTCGTCTACGTTATTGTGTTTCATCATGCATTGGCTGTTCAGTTCGTATGTGTTAATTAATCTCTTTGTTTAGGAAACGAGAACAATTAGAATTTTTCTCAGCTGTTTTGTTCCACTGTTAAGACGTCATTTGTTTTTTAATAAACCGCCGTCACGTGATCGCCAGTCGACCCGCTTACAATATGATAGACCCTCATTAATTGCATTAAATGACCACACCATGGCTCTTGATACTACATTGTGCTCAAGACTGAACGAACTGGGACTACATTCATCATTTCCTAAATGTAAACGGAAGCGAAAAAAGAAACGTTGTTTCAAAGCTGGCCGGCGTAGAACAGGAAGAAGAATTCCAGTTATCTCCCTTTCGTCCGTAACAAATAAACAATTTAAAAATTCTGCCGTTAATTTTGATAACCTGGTTCAAATTCCTCTTAAATCGTCAACCGTTGTGTCAAATGTCCCAGAATACCAGTACGTATTGGATTATTCAAGTCTCAGTCAGTTGGATCACCGGAAACGCGCACAGAAATAGTTAATTTTATCAACGACCAGAATATTAACGTCTTCTTCCTGACATAAACATGGTTACAATCATCAGGCGATGAACCTAAGTGTGCGGATTTAACACCCAGCGACTACTCCATCAAGTCGTTCCCCCGCAACTCTCGCGGAGGTGGAATTGCTGTCATTACAAAGAATTACATGATCAAATGCCTTAAATACAACACAACTTTCAATTTCTGCCACACGTCGTTTGAACTGGTCCGAACAACCCTCACACTAGAACAAAGGTCAGTCTATTTTTTTTGTCTCTACCGCCCTCCTCCTATTAGAAAAAGCAAGCTGACTGAATCTCTCATTTTGGAGCAGTTTCCAAATCTTCTGGAGTATGGAAATTCGATTGGTGGTAACCTAAATTATTCTTGGAGATTTCAACTTTCACTTTGACTCTCCTGGAAAACCATACACGTCAAAACTCCTAGAATCCATTCATGTTTTCAATCTTAAACATTCAGATAACCAACCAATCCATAAACTTGGTCACATTTTAGACTGGTTTCTTTATAGACCTGACGATGATATTCTGCAATCCACCCTTGTATCACAAACTTGCATCTGCATTGTATGCCATCTCGACGTATCAGTCCCTAACCCTCCACCTCTATTTGCTACTAACAGAACCTCCGTATGATAAATAGAACCAAATTCATGCATGACATCCAAGAAAGCCTAACAACGTTCTTACATCCAACAGCGGAACAACTTGATAACTGCCTGCGTTCATTGCTTGAAAAACATGCCCCATCCACCAAATGAAGAATATCAATAAAAAGGTGTTCTCCATGGTATAGCAGTGCTAGGGACCAGCATCGCACTGCTAAAAGACATCCCCGAAAAGCAGAGAGGCTTTGGCTTTCCACCAGACTCACTATTCATAAACAAATATATGAAGCCGCTAAGAAGAACGTCACAAACATAGTCCATTTAACCAAACTATCCCACTACAGTACTAAGATCACTGTTACAGTTATGATGCAGAATTTTAGCGACAACCATTAGGAGCATTTGAACCTGTTTCTATTGACTTAGTACGGACATTCGTGATGAAAAGTGCACCAAAGTCTTGTGAACGTGATCAAATTCCGACATCACTGCTGATTAAGTGCTTAGACCCAATATTGCTTTCACTAACTGATGTTATTAATATCTCTCTCTTATCTGGGGAATTCCCATCATTTCTTAAAACTGCCATCGTAAAAGCCACTGCTGAAGAAACCAACACTTGACCATAACGATTTAAAGAACTACCGCCCATTTTCTAATCTCCCATTTATATAAAAAAAAAGTCTTAGAAAGGTTGTTCTAACCCAACTTGTATCTCATTTGAATTCAAACAGCCTTTTTAGCAATGTACAGTCTGCATATCGCCCTTGTCACAGTGCTGATACTACTCTTCTGAAAGTATTTAATGACATTCTCTCTGCTTTTCATAGTGAAAAGATTACAGTCCTCACTCTCCTGGATTTATCTGCAGTATTTGAAACATAGACCATGATATATTACTTCACCGTCTCCAGCATGTATTCGGCATTCAGAATATAGCCTTACAGTGGTTCAAGTCCTACTTAGTCAACAGGACACAAATTATAATTGCAAATGGAATACATTCCAGCCCAGTTGACGTACGTTGTGGTGTTCCAGAAGGATATGTTCTCTTCATTCTATACACTCTGCCACTCTCAAGTGTCATAGATCATCACCCAGTGTCGCACCAATTGTACGCTGATGACACCCAAATATACAAGTCTAGCCACCCAACTGAAGTTGATGCTACCATCCATGGAGTAGAGAGGTGCATTTCTGATGTGAAATCCTGGTTGACATGTATCAAGCTGCAGATGAATGATGATTAAACTGAGGCTATTCTATCACAACACAAAGACTTTCTCATACACATCCTTTACCTCAGGCAAGAAATATCAGCAACGCGAACATTAAATTCTCACAGTCAGTACAAAACCTAGGCGTTACTCTAGACAGTACTCTCACATTGCACCAACATGTAATGAACATATGAAAGGCTGTATATCTTGAACTGAGACGCATCAGTTCTATCCGCAGATATCTTTCAGTTGATGCCACTAAAACACTTGAGTGTTCTATAGTACTTTCCAGACTGGACTATTGTAACTCAATTCTGTCTGGTTCGTCACAATATTTACTCCAGAAACTTCAAAACGTTCAAAACACAGCTGCACGGATCATCTATAGAGTACCTCGATCAGAGCACACCTCACCAGTGCTCTGTACCCTGCACTGGCTATCAATTCGATACAGAATCAAACACAACATTTGTGCTATGTGCTATGTTTCAATGACAGACTCAGTCCAACATACCTATCCAGCCTCACCCATGTGTATGCACCAGCTAGATACTAACGCTCTTCTTCTGACAATCGTATACTCATTGTTTCCACTATGAAAACGAAGTCATATGGACAACGTTCTTTTGCATACCAGGACCCGGCGTCGTGAAACGAAAGACACAGTGGTCCCTTTTAAGAGTGCTCTTTAATCTCACCTGTTTCGACTGCAGGGACAAACTTAAAGACCTAATAATGTTTTGTATCTTATATGTTTTCAGCATGTTTTTATGTTTTCCAATTTCATTGCTTTTGTCATTTGTTCACATGTTGTCGCGAAAAATATTTGTACATAAAAGTTCTAGCATAAAATACATGCTATGAAATTTTAATTCGTGTTTTAATTCGTGACTGATAGTGTATTCAGAAAATCATTATCCGGAAATACCGTTACTCTTTCAAGATGACAAGCTTAGGGATATGATACGAATGACTTTTTATAAACGTCAATATTGTCTGTTCGTAAACAACAACAAAAAATGCATTTCTTAGATATCAATAATATACACGATTACGGTTATACTTTACTATTCTGTCTTTCGGGATAAACAAGGGAACTTCCAGCTTTATTTTTATTTTTCTGTTATAGTGCACATAATTTCAAGCATAATCTATGTATTGTGTCGAAGAAGTAAATATCCTTATCGATAGTTAAATCAGAATATTATTCTTGAATATATATAATGACTAATGTTGACAATGGTTTTTTAGTGGCTCAAAATGGCGGCAGAAGGTGCGCGCACGTTGCATTGTGGGTATTTGCGTACTTAATCGTGACGTCTGTGAAAACAACCCATCATTATAAATGTTGTAAAGCACTTAGAGCTTAGAAAGATTAGGCGCTATACAAAGTCCTCATTATTATTATTATTATTATTATTATTATTATTATTATTATTATTATTATTACACTAATGTCGTCAGTCCTTGTATTTATCGTATATATCTTTTATAAAATGTAAGTATGTTATACACTTGTCGTCTGTCCTTGTATTTATCTTATATATCTTATTAAAAATGTATGTATGTCATACTCTTGTCGTCTGTCCTTGAATTTATCTTATATATCTTTTTTAAAATGTATGTATGTCATGCTCTTGTCGTCTGTCATTGTATTTATCTTCTATACATTTTTAAAATATATGTATGTCATACTCTTTTCGTCTGTCTTTGTATTTATCTTATATGTTTTTAAAAATGTATGTATGTCATACTCTTGTCTGTCCTTGTATTTATGTTATATATCCTTTTTAAAATATATGTATGTCATACTGTTGTCGTCTGTCTTTGTATTTATCTTTTATGTGTTTTTAAAAATGTATGTATGTCATAGTCTTGTCTGTCCTCGTATTTATCTTGTATACCTTTTTTCAAATGTATATCATACTCTTGTCGTCTGCCCTTGTATTTATCTTATATATCTTTTTTAAAATGTATGTATGTCATACTCTTGTCGTCTGTCCAATTTGTCTTATATATCTTTTTTTCAAATGAATGTTTGTCATACTCTTGTCTGTCCTTGTATTTATGATATATATCCTTTTATTAATGTATGTCATATTCTTGTCGCCTATCCTTGTATTTATTCTTTATCTTTTTTAAAATGTATGCATGTCATACTCTTGCGGTTTACCTTTGTATTTATCTTATATATCTTTTTTAAAATGTATGTATGTCACACTATTGTCGTCTGTCCTGGTATTTATTTTATAGATCTGGTTTAAAATTTATGTCATACTCTTGTCGTCTGTCCTTGTATTTATCTTTTTTCAAATGTATGTATGTCATGCTCTTGTCTGTCCTTATATTTATCTTCTATATCTTTTTCAAATGTATGTATGTCATGCTCTTGTCTGTCCTTGCATTTATCTATTAAAGCTTTTTTAAAATGTATGTATGTCATACTCTTGTCGTCTGTCTTTGTATTTATCTTATATGTTTTTAAACATGTATGCATGTCATACTCTTGTAAGTCCTTGAATTAATCTTATATATCCTTTATATGTGTCTCATACTCTTGTCGTCTGTCTTTGTATATTTCTTATATATGTTTTTAAACATGTATGCATGTCATACTCTTGTCAGTCCTCGTATTTATCTTATATATCTTTTTTAAATGTATGTATGTCATACTCTTGTCGTCTGTCCTTGTATTTATCTTCTATACATTTTTAAAATATATGTATGTCATACTCTTTTCGTCTGTCCTTGTATTTATCTTATAAAGCTTTTTAAAAATGTATGTATGTCATACTCTTGTCGTTTGCCCTTGTATTTATCTTGTATATCTTTTTTCAAATGTATGTATGTCATACTCTTGTCGCCTGTCCTGGTATTTATCTTACATATCTTTTTAAGAATGTATGTCATACTTTTGTCGTCTGTCCTTGTATTTATCTATTTTTTTTCACATGCATAATGTCATACTCTTGTCTGTCCTTTGATTTATCTTATAAAGCTTTTTTAAAATGTGTGTATGTCATACTTTTGTCGTTTGCACTTGCAGTTTTCTTATATATCTTTTTCGAAATGTATATATGTCATACTCGTGTCGTCTGTCCTTTTATTTATCAATTTTAAAATATATGTATGTCATACTCTTGTCGTATGTCCTTATATTTATCTTATATATCTTCTTTTAAAATGTGTCATACTCTTGTCCTTTGGTCTCTCTCTCTCTCTCTCTCTCTCCTCTCTCTCTCTCTCTCTCTCTCTCTCTCTCTCTATATATATATATATATATATATATATATATATATATATATATATATATATATATATATATATATATAATCTGCCTCAGAATTGCTTAAATTTCTGGGGATTGTGCGTTATGGTCGCCTGGCATCCGTTTAATGTAAAACCACACGGATTATGTCTATACATTTGGCATCAACGATCGTTTCTTGCCCAATAACTATTACCGTATCAAGTGCCTTCTTGTCGAATTTATCACAATGGCACATACCACACAAACTCGTTGTTGAGAAGTAAACTATTAGTTTATAATCACAATGACACGTACCAAACAAACTCGTTGTTGAGAAGTAAACTATTAGTTTATAATCACAATGACACGTACCAAACAAACTCGTTGTTGAGAAGTAAGCTATTAGTTTATAATCACAATGACACGCACCAAACAAACTCGTTGTTGAGAAGTAAGCTATTAGTTTATAATCACATAGCATATATTTGTTGAATACAGTAGTTGAAACAAAGTACATTTTAAAGCACTGGTACCAATAGTTTTCTTTAGAGTTTAAAAATTTGAAAGCACATGACCTCGAAGTCTTAATCATCTTCACAAGTGAATGGTTCAATTTACAATTGAGAATTATATGCCTTTATATATACTGAGTTTACAAGCGAAATAGTATTGATTTTTACGTAGGTGAAAGAAACTGGAGGGTAGCCGCGGGTGGGATGTTCAACCATGTTTAACAAGTCTTAATACTAGTTGATACACATTTTAGACCAAATCTGGAAAATTATGTTTTGTTAACAGAAAAAGGATTTGACTGAATCTATTTCAAAATGAGAAAGACTACCTTTGGCAAACAATATGGAAGCTTCAAAGACACAATTTTGAAGGTTACACTGTACCTGATAAAAGCTTTAGAAGCTCAAGTTTCACATTGTTCAAGTAATTTCTTTCATGAGCAGCAGGCCCAAGAGTTTCATTAATATATCTTAGGAGAGGAGACCCTTATTGAGTTTTATGTAAGATTTAATAGCCTAAATCGTTCATTACATTGTCAAAGGAAACGTTTTGTCTCAAGATATAGCAAAATATAGTAATATAGCCCAAAACTTAAAATATTTTGAGATGTATTAAGTTTCAAATACAAGCCATATGTTGGTGGTAGTAGTAATGATGATGATAATCTTGCTTGAGATGAGTAGAGTGCTATAGAGATCATATTAATTATGATGACTTTACTATAGAATCTATTAGAGAGCTGGAACACTTTAAAATTTAAATGCTGTGACCTTTATGATGTGAACTAGCTTAAGTGCCTGTTTCAACCTAAAGAAAGTTGGAAAAAGAATTTAAATTTTTTTAAAAAATTGGGTTGAATGAGTCAAAAAAAAGATAAAATAACCCCCCAAAATGTTTTAAATAAAACAATAGAAACGAAAATGGTGTTGCCACTGTGAGTTCTGAATATCTTGTTTGGCAGCCAGTTTAAATAGACAGATATGGGTATTTATACATGCCTTATTACTTACCTCTTTATATGGAGTGCAAGAAGCAAAGCAATGTCAAACAAACAAACTCGTTGTTGAGAAGTAAGCTATTAGTTTATAATCACATAGCATATATTTGTTGAATACAGTAGTTGAAACAAAGTACATTTTAAAGCACTGGTACCAATAGTTTTCTTTAGAGTTTAAAAATTTGAAAGCACATGACCTCGAAGTCTTAATCATCTTCACAAGTGAATGGTTCAATTTACAATTGAGAATTATATGCCTTTATATATACTGAGTTTACAAGCGAAATAGTATTGATTTTTACGTAGGTGAAAGAAACTGGAGGGTAGCCGCGGGTGGGATGTTCAACCATGTTTAACAAGTCTTAATACTAGTTGATACACATTTTAGACCAAATCTGGAAAATTATGTTTTGTTAACAGAAAAAGGATTTGACTGAATCTATTTCAAAATGAGAAAGACTACCTTTGGCAAACAATATGGAAGCTTCAAAGACACAATTTTGAAGGTTACACTGTACCTGATAAAAGCTTTAGAAGCTCAAGTTTCACATTGTTCAAGTAATTTCTTTCATGAGCAGCAGGCCCAAGAGTTTCATTAATATATCTTAGGAGAGGAGACCCTTATTGAGTTTTATGTAAGATTTAATAGCCTAAATCGTTCATTACATTGTCAAAGGAAACGTTTTGTCTCAAGATATAGCAAAATATAGTAATATAGCCCAAAACTTAAAATATTTTGAGATGTATTAAGTTTCAAATACAAGCCATATGTTGGTGGTAGTAGTAATGATGATGATAATCTTGCTTGAGATGAGTAGAGTGCTATAGAGATCATATTAATTATGATGACTTTACTATAGAATCTATTAGAGAGCTGGAACACTTTAAAATTTAAATGCTGTGACCTTTATGATGTGAACTAGCTTAAGTGCCTGTTTCAACCTAAAGAAAGTTGGAAAAAGAATTTAAATTTTTTTAAAAAATTGGGTTGAATGAGTCAAAAAAAAGATAAAATAACCCCCCAAAATGTTTTAAATAAAACAATAGAAACGAAAATGGTGTTGCCACTGTGAGTTCTGAATATCTTGTTTGGCAGCCAGTTTAAATAGACAGATATGGGTATTTATACATGCCTTATTACTTACCTCTTTATATGGAGTGCAAGAAGCAAAGCAATGTCAAATCCTAATTCAATTATATGATGCAAATGGTTGCCATTAAGAAAAAATAAGACAAAGATCAAGTTAATTGATGGTTGTAAATCCTACTTATAATTTACCTTATCAAAAAAAACAATGTTCCTATTTATGACTTCGTAGAAGCAATAATGATCTGGCAAAAAGAGTTTCAACAAATTCAAGATAAGACAATTTCTTCCTTTAAACTGTTTAATGTCGAAAAAATCAGACATTCTTTAGCTAAAAATATTTCCAAATTAGCTTTTCTGGTGGATGTACTGGATGTCAGCTTAGCACCAATTTCATTTAGGGCATTGTGGACATAACTACAAGTCTTTTGGTGAAAACTCCATGTTTATATGACCATCCAATCAGGTGGGTAGTTATAGAAGCCAAGTTTTTCAGGTGCCATGTCAGCCATATTGGATATACGTTTCATTTAGGACCAACTGAAAATCTTCAGACATGATTTGTCGACAACCCCATGATGATACAGCATCTATTTGGGAATGAGACAACACTATTTTCAAGATGACCACAATGGCACTGAGAATTAATCCTTTTCATTTAGGGTTGACACTATTTCAACTTTTCTGATAAAAGCGCCATGTCAAAATGGCTTTACATTTAAGACGAATGACTAAAAAAAGATTGATTTTAACATAGCCACATATTGGAGCCACATATTGGATATCTTATTGTTTAATTTAAGATCAACCAAACATGATAAGAACTCTTTGAATGAATACCCAACAATGATATGACTAGTCATTCAGAATAAATAGTGAAAACAAGTTTCAAGCTGGCTACTGTGGTAGCCATTATTCATACCAATCTGTAAAATTTTCATTTCAGTCCAAGTAGGCATCATAACAAATCTTTTGATGAAAACCCCATGACAGTATGACTTTATGGGCTGGTGTTGGAAATTACAGAATAAATCTTGTATTTAGCAACTTCCTCATCCAAAGTAGATATGAGCACAGTTCTGCTAAATTAAGAAATTCAGTACTGTGTATTTCTTATTATCAAATTTGTGATCACTGTATCATTGAACAGCAAGGTTGCTCCAATACTTAAAAACTACAAATTAATGAGCTTTAGAGTCTTTTTGCATTAGTATTTTCCTTCTGTCATGCTGTTGGTACACTAATGTCCACTACATATAAATAAATATTCTACTACTTAAAGAATTGTATTCAAAATATTCAGAAACAAACGCAAAAAAACGCCAGATTTTCAACAATCATACTCGTTTCATTTGACATTATTTATTCTTTTAAACATTTAGTTTGCTCTGTGTTCAATATTTTTCTTGGCAACAGAAGAAGAAAGAAAAAGAAGCAAAAAGTTTGAGTCATTTAAAACTTGTAACATTTTATTGTTTAATGTGCAACAACATTGCCAATTTATCACATAATTGATGCCATAACACAGTATTCACACAAACATTCACATTTGTTTGTAACCCCATACTGATTTTAAAAATGACATGCAACAAGAATATAAAAAATACAAAACACAATCATGTCATTCATTAATGTATATTTCCAACCTGTCACCAAGGTGTTTCATGTTTATTTTTACCAACCTTTTGATAATGAAACACTATGCAATAATAATAAAAGTTTCATTTATTTATTTTGTGTTTTAACACTTTTTAGCACATTTTGGGCTATACCAAAACCGGTGTTACACACCCCAATTAGCCCAGGCTGACTGCCTCAGTAGTGAAGGGATTTAGGCATGATACTGTCAATAATGTGTTAACTATGCAATTAAAAGGAACATCAACAACCAATCGCCCATTCTTATCATAATGATAATCCTTACCTGACACTATGCCGATGCATCAACGAAAAATATATCACTTTGGCAAATGTCTACAATATCAGCCATAATATTTACATGTGGTTGCATGAATAAAATGTTAATATCTCTGTGTTCGATATATATCTGTTTAATAAATACATATATATCAACGTTCAGTCTGTCTTGATAACAGCAATAGTTGTCCCTGTACATAACTGTCAGTAAATTTCATGCTATTTTAATCAGAGAATCACATTTTATAATGACCACTGACTCACTCTCTCTCTCTCTCTCTTTCTCTCTCTCAGGTGTTATGTTAAATTTAAATATGCAGTACATGTAATCGTCTTTTAGCATTGCAGTATCCAAAAGTAATTTCTCATCTTTCCAGCTCTAAGGGCTACAAAACTTAATTTCAGTTTGTTGTTCAGTGTCATATTATTCTAACTTTTATATACAATATTATACAAATCTATTGCTATTTCCTTATTTAGCGCTACAGATTAATATGAAATGTATTTGACTTTTATGCAACATATAATATTTTGAAAATACAATTTGTAACATTATTATGACCTTATGTGTTCAAAATTAAAGACATAAATAATACTAAAGGTAATTTAAGTATGTATTTTATTATTTAGCTTCCTGTGTGAGCACCTTAACAAGGGCAGAAACGGTCTACAGTACACATGGATTCCCAGTATGAGAGGACATTTTCATGTGGGACAGAATGTGGCATGCCAATTTAAAAAAATTGGCACATCACATTATCTGCTTTAAAACTAGACTGGCACAGAATTTATTTTACAAGGAAGATAAAACAAATCCAAATTTTAAATCATTCAAAAGCTAAGGGTTTTCTGATAGAAAGGGAGTGTGTGCATCTTGGTGTGTGTGCATGTACATGTGTGTTATGCCATGAAATTAAGGGAAAATGATGTGAAAGAATAACTAATTTACATAAATATAAACAAGGTGAATAGCGCCAAGATTTTCCATGAAATATTAAAAGCCTCAAGAAAGACCTCATAATCAATTATATCAGCTGATAATATTAAACAATGTTTAAATTCAGCACAATTTTGATTTTATTAGTTACTTATTGTGCAAATGTCCTTAAAACCAGCAGTATGTTAACCTGTAATACAGATTTATACATCATTGGTTACTAGGGTTTATTTCTTAGGTCATTTCGAAGTACATTAAAAAATAGTTTTATGCAACTCAACACCAGAAAAATAATACAAATACATATTGTCATCTTAAGTTAACTCTTTATGAAATACACAGTATCAATGAGGAATATGTGGAAAATGTCAATAATGTGAATATCTTGTTTGTTATTTTATTAATCCTATACTTATGTTTGTCTGAAATTTAATCAAACCACCTTATACTTAAAATATGAATCATACATGAAAATGGTCATTATTTAATAGTCCTTTCTAATATTGTAATTTTTACAAATTAATTTCGTATTAAACTCTGCCTGGTGTCTATTACCAATTCCAAGTACAGCAAAAAACCTTTTATCTGCATAACACACTTTTCAGCTTTAAAAGATGAAAGTGATATTCCTATTTGACAAGGAAACTACAGTAGCTACTGATACAAATATTGAAATAATACACATCTGAAATATAGCAGTGTTCAGTAAAATGTTTAGCTTAAAACTTTTCAACATCTCAAGGTTATAAAACTATTGGGTCATACACAAGTTATTATACAGACATAAAATCTAAATATTACAATTATTAATTTCTTGTACAAGCTATTAGATATCTTCACAGTCATTGAAAAAAGTTCTTTACAAAAAGATATTTTAAAAAAAAACAAAGAAGCTACAATGTACAGCAAAACAACAAAAAACAATAAAGACCCAAATGTCACCTGCTGAAGGGTATTTGCATATTGTTTATACAAATTAACTTCAATAGCTCTCTCCGGATAATAGAAAACTTCAAACAGAAATCTTACAAGTAAATATTACAAAAATTACTTCCATGGAAGCAAAAAAAAACATCAGGATATCTCTATCATAATGATTACATAAAAAATTCTGCACTTAAATTGTTTATAGGATTCCAATAATTTAGAATAGATCCAGTCCAAACCTGATCAGTAATAGCGATACAGAGTTGCAGAAATGTTCTGAATACAAGCATATATTAATAAGAAGCCGAGGTGGGTACAATATCACTCACTTCGAGAACTGGCATATGTCTGTGTTCAAACATGTATTGAAACTGCAGAGGAGAAAGAACATCTTGGAGCACATAGGTGCTACATTGTGTACTAATGATGGTATTTATGATTTTTCTGAGACATAAACATGGTATTTCCTGACCCAAAAAAGGACAGATCATAATCCAAGGTTGCTGTATTGATTAAGTTGTCAAGACATTGCATATATGACCAGAAGGTTATTGGTTTCATTCCCACACAATCTACACACAAACTGGATCCTTATCAACATGCACTGATCAAGCCATTAATCAAACCTTACTGAGAGCTTCACAATACAAATTTACATACCTGGTCTGAACAAAATGTGACCACTTTAAAGTGTTCATCATCTCAGATAACCGGACACATTATTACAACATTAATATGTATGGATGTCTCTTATAGTCCAACTCATCTGACATCTGGATGGCATAACGTTACATATCAAATCCAATCATATTGTTCAAAAGCTTTCGCAATTAAATACAAGTCAACCATATCAATATATATCGGTCATATGCAACCTGCCGCATATGTCTGGTTTTATCCAACTACATCATAGGGTATGTCAATAAAAATTGCTTATCTGACTGGTACTGTGGAATAAGTTCAAGTTGTACATAACTGATTATATATATATATATATATATATATATATATATATATATATATATATATATATATATATATATATATATATATATATATATATATATATATATATATAATCAAATATTTACAAACTTGTGATGATATTAATTTAATTTAATCCAAAATGAATTCTTAAGTGTACACAAGCAAATCAGATGATGACACAAGGCCTAACCATAAGCCACTTCACCTTTAGTCAGGTGAGCCAAAACTCAAATATGTTGTTATTCTTTGAAAACGTCTATTGGACTGGGTCTTGCAAAATGTCCTGTCATTGTATGCATATAATATGCATATTCATAGATACATCACATTTTTACATATACATGTATATACTATATGTCTACCAATAATAATGATCTATACATTAATTTACTGTTAAATTTTTTTTAACTTTTTTTAAGAGTGGAATTTTTACCACTCATTAAATGCTTCAAAGGGAAGCGAGATCATATTCTCTATATGGTTTGATCAAGATTGCTTGCTAAAGAATTAAAATTTTGTCTTAATTTGTGTCTCACTAGTAATATGGATTCACATTAAGAAAATATTTAAATTTTTGTATAATCTACATATTTACTAGAGCTAATAATATTTATTCATAACGAATGCTCTTTATCTTCACATCAATTATTGCTCTACAAACTGGACACTTCCCTAAGGCACTACTGCAGTTGTCACATGTCGCCATGTGGTTACAAGGCCTAAAAAGCACACTCATTCTGCGAACGAAGCAGATCTTGCACATGAAAGCATGACGAAGTTCCTGGATCTCTCTCGTAGTTTCTGAATTGGGCTGATGCTCAGTGCCTGCCTCTTCTGTCTCATGCAATGGGTCTACAAAGGAAGAATACAAATTTTAAGTAAATCATTTTTTTCAAATACATTAAGAATATTAGCCAGCTACCTCGTGGATCCAGCCGTATTAACACATTAACCCCTAGCGACGACTTTACGGGGCATGAGGTAGTTAGTAGCCTACTTCCAAGGTCTGTAGTGTCAAGGTCATGCATGATACACTAATGTGGGTGGTATTATAGAAAGGTAGACAGATGTAGCTCTACAATGATAGCAAATCATCTAGGCATTTTAGTTGCACTACAAAATACAGAGGGAAAAACCTATGTTTTTAGACTTTTTTTTTTTCCTCACCCAAAATTCGCCCATGGTCAGAATCCAAATTTGTGTCCAGATTTTAGACTATATGGCCTCATATCTATGGCAGACAGGTCTGCAGCCCACACAGACAGGTGAATCTGTGCAAAAAGTAGGATAAGGTGGACATTTTGAATAAAGAGTCTTCTCCATACGAAAATTATGGGTTCTTTAAGCCAAGAAAAAAGGAGTCCAACTTTTCACCTTCTGCTCATGCACCAGCAAACTAACCAATGAAAAACATTTTCTTTAGCAAAACTAGCCATTTGTCTAATGGAATATTGCTTGGGCAGTAGCAGATGCTCTATCTGTTCCGGAAATTGACGAACCTGCCCATACACGAGTTTCCTGCTGCCTTGCAGGTTGGCTTTGGTTAGCCAAAGGCTAAGGGAGTAAACCCTAAAAGAAAATCAGGAGTGGAGACCCTAAGGCAGTTGGCCGATGTACTACATCCCCTTCTGGCAACTCCTTGGTCTGGAGAGGGATGGGCTCTGCCAGACGACTTTTGCCCAAGACACACTGATAATGCTGGACAAATCTTAAGTTATCATACTGGATTGGTTGTCACCCGGGTCAACAAGGACCGCGCCTGCCGTTTTCCACCAGGGCGGAGGTGACAAGTGTGCTACTGGTACTTTGCATAAAATCAGAGCGAGAGACAACGTTGCCATCGCCACCTGGAACATTAGAACTCTGGCGCAAACTGGAAGACTCCAAGAGTTGACACATGAGATGGAACACTACACATGGCACATACTGGGACTCAGTGAAGTAAGATGGAAAGCCCTAGGTGAACACCAAACTGAAGATGGGCATATATTATTAGTGGAGAGTTGGATAAGTCCATAAATGGAGTAGGCTTCCATGTAAACAAAGCCATTAAGGGATCTGTTCTTGAATGTCGCCCCATATCTAGCAGAATCATCTCCATTCGTATGAAAGCATCCCCCTTTAGCATCACAATTATCCAAGCCTATGCTCCAACTACTGATCATGATGATGAAGAAATAGAGGAGTTCTACAACAATCTTCAAGGTATTATAAACATGGTAAGTAAAAAAGACATCCTTATTATCCAAGGAGACTGGAATGCCAAAGTTGGCAAAGATACTCTAAAAGACTGGAATGATCATTGTGGACCTTCTTGCAATGAGCTTACCAATGAATGAGGGAGACGGCTGCTCAATTTCGCAAGCTACAACAACTTGGTACTAGCCAACACCCTGGGTCAACATAAAGCTTCCCGATGCTGGACATGGCATGCACCAAATGGAACCCATCATAACCAGATCGACTACATACTAGTTCAAAACCGGTACAGAGCTGGCATCAATTGAGAAAAAACAAGAACAATTCCAGGTGGTGATGTTGGGAGAGATCACGATCTCGTCATTATTAACTTCCGAGTTAGGATGAAGAAAATTAACAAGCCAAAGAAAATCAGGCTCAAATTCAACCTTGAACAACTGAAGGACCCGAACATCTGCAAGTCATTCCAAGCCACAATTGGAGGAAAATTTGCTCCACTCCTTGTGATGGGTGTTGATGTTAAAGTGATGACAGACACTTTCAACACAGTGATGACAACAGTTGCCAAGGACATCATTGGCCTCCATTGCCCAAAGAAAAAACCCTGGGTTACACAAGAGATTCTGAATCTGTGTGATGCCCGAAGAGACCTAAAAAAACACCAGACACACAACAAGGGCAGTGGAATATCGAGAAAGAAACAAGAATGTCAGAAACAAATTGAAGAAAGCAAAAGAAGATTGGATTGGATTGGACAACAGTGCACAGAAATAGAGAGCAGTCTGATAAAGAATAATTGCAAAAAGGCATTTCAAATTGTGAAAGACTTCACCAGAAAGAAGCAACCAAGAGTCAGTACCATTCAAGATGAAAATGGAAAATGAAGCAAGTGACATTGCAGAAAGATGGACTGAGTATTGTAAAGAACTCTACAACCATCCATCCTCGGGAGACCCAGAGGTGCTTGAAGTTCCAAACTCCACAACTAATGATGATTTCCCCATTCTTAAAGAAGAAGTGGAGTCAGCAAGCACTGAAGAATGGAAAGGCAGCTGGAGTAGACAACATCCCAGCTGAACTTATCAAGAATGGTGCGGAATCAGTGATAGAACTACTAACAAAAATCTGCAACAAGATCTGGCAGACAGGCGAATGGCCAACACACTGGACACAGTCACTAATTATATCACTCCCCAAAAAAGGCAATCTCCAGCTGTGCCAAAATTACAGAACTATCAGTTTGATCAGCCATGCTAGCAAGGTGATGCTGAAGATCATCTTGAACAGACTGAACCCACAAGCAGAAGAAATAATCGCTGAAGAACAGGCAGGGTTCCATAGTGGAAGAAGCACAACAGAACAAAATTTCAATCTTAGGGTTCTGTGTGAAAAGTACTCACAACATCAACAAGACATCATGTGTTCATTGATTTCAAAAAGGCTTTTGATAAGAGTGTGCCATGAGGCATTGTGGGCCACAATGAAGTAGTACATTATGGGTTAAAAGTTGACCAACACCATCAAGCAGCTGTAAGCCAAGGCTACCAGTGCAGTAATTGCTCAAGGTTTTGTGGGGGACTGGTTCAAGACTACAGTTGGAGTACGGCAAGGCTGTCTCCTGTCACCCACGCTTTTCAACATCTACTTAGAGCACTTCATGAGCGAAGCCCTGGAAAACCACTGTGGGACAGTCAGCATTGGAGGGCGTAACATCACCAACCTCCACTTTTCAGACGACATTGATAGGCTGGCAGGCAGTGAAGATGAGCTAGCCACCTTAGTCAAGAACCTGGATAAAACATCTTCCAGATCTGACATGGAGATAAGTGCCGAGAAGACAAAGCTGATGACAAACAGTGGCAAATAAATCTCAACCAAGATTAAAGTCAGAGGACAGGAACTGGAAACAGTGGGCCAATTCAAATATCTTGGTTCCATAATCACGGAAGAGGGATGAAGAGCAGAAATTTTGTCACGAGCAGCACAAACAACGGCAGCTATGTCAAAGCTAAGACCCATCTGGAGAGACAAAAATTCTGTCTGAAAACTAAAATCAGACTATTGAGAGCACTGGTCATCTCAATGTTTCTGTATTCATGTGAGGCCTGGACCCTGACAGCAGAATTACAACGAAGAATTCAGGCATTTGAAATGAGATGCTACAGAACCATCCTTGGCATCTCTTACATGGACCACATCAGAAATTAAGAAGTGCGCAACACCATCAGGCACAAAGTAGGCCATTATGAAAACCTCCTCACCATTGTCAAAAAGAAAAAGCTGAAATGGTATGGCCATGTCACTAGAGCCAACAGTCTATCCACAACAATACTGCAGGGTAGTGTCCAAGGTGGTAGAAGGAGAGGTAGAAAGAGAAAAAAGTGGAGTGACAACATCACAGATTGGACCAGGAAAAGTTTTGCAGAGACACAGGCATTGGCACATGATCAAGTCAAGTGGAGGGAACTGTTCAGATGTTCAGCAGCACAGTGCCTCAATGACCACACTTGGTCAAGAGACTAATGATGATGATGAATATTGCTTGGAAGTTGATGTATTAGGATGTAATCAGAAATAGTCCCCAAAATGTGTTTCCTACTCCCATTTCATGCGAAAACAGTAAAAACCTCCAGGGGTGAATGTGTTAAAAAATGAAAATAATCCATTTAAATAGACAAAGGGCAATTACTCCTGCTCATTATTTCCTCTTGGCACTGCCAGGTGTTACTAGTTTTTTTTATCTATGTGAGATACTAAGAAGGATGCTCACATGGTGGGGTGGTTGGGATAGTTTTTAAGTAAAGTGATTGGGTAAATATTCTCAAAAAAATTTAATTTTCTTTAAAAAAAAACAGGTTTTTACCTTTGAATATGTTCCTCAATCACATTATGTTAGGAGAATAAGTAATAGAAGGAAGGGAAGGCATGCAACATCTACCATGGATATCTTTCTTGGGAAGAATAGCTGAGTTCCCCATTCTCCTAGTTCATATGCAGCACAGCCTGGGGTCACTTGACCTGTGATCTTAACGTAATAAAGAAGATGAATACTGAAACCTTCTAACTGACAAACTTCAGAGAGGGAATCCAGCAACAGGCTGTGTTGATTGATCTAGTTGAGTCTGGTGGGCATCTGTGCTGCCACCATTGGACCTAACTGATTTAAGATTTGCCTCTGCAATATTAATTCTGAGATCAAGGCCTGAGAAGACTGACTCTACATGCCAGCAAAGAGCTTCTATTATCTATCGGACTGAAATGTTGCACTCAAATGCACGACTCTGAGAGATGTCTCAAAGCTTCTGAGCATTACTCTTTGTGAGGTTACTATGATCTGTGAGACATCAGAGTACACCAAGCATACAACCTACTTCAGCCACAAATCAAGAACGTGAGGGTTGATATCCTGTGTTCCAGCTCACATTGGAAGGAAGTGGCAGTTAAGCGTGCTATGATTCGTATCTGTGCATTTCAAGAAGTGGTTGAGAGCACAAACAGGATCTTGTATGACTGCTGTTCTCATCCTGTCTCTGGAAGAGTGTGAATGAGTGATGACCCTTTGGTTACTGACAGAAAGTAACCTACATTGGGCTACAAAACCTGGCTGTGTCATGATAACCCTCCGATCTGAAAAGAGTTTGGGTAGAAATAAAGGGCATGCAGCTTGCTTACTCAAGATGCAGAAGCTAAATCTATTAAGAAACATGACCTGAATTAAAGTGACTTCAGCGAAGTGTGGACTAAAGGTTCAAGCGGATTTGAATCAAGCAATGTTAAAATCCAGTGTTGGAGTTTGGTTTACTGAGATTAAAAATGACTAAATGATCCCATAGGTCTATCTCCTGCCCAATATCATATTCTTGGTAAGGTATCAGTCCCTGAAAATATGCCACTCTCTCTCGTAAGCCTTCATAGTGGAAGCCCTTCTTGCTCTCGAGATCTCTCCACAATCAAAGTTTTGAAATCATTGTCTCACAAGCCTGTCCTGATAAGACCAAGCATGTGGGGAAGGAGGGTGGTCCAGGCAGGAAAGTACCACCCATTAATGTGGTTGCTGGAGGTTTGGGTGGGCCAGAATCTTCCTGGGCATATATATCACCAGAACAAGTAAATCAATGACACAATACTTGTCCAATCTGAAAGGAGCTATCAGAATTATCTTGCCATTCTGATGCCATATGGATTATGTTTGGTCTCAGCACATGGGAGGGGAGTCAAATGCTTCCAACCAAAATCAAAGCTTATGGGTCTGGAACCAGAGAGCTCAAGGTGGGTAGCTTGTGATTCCACCTCATTGAACAGAGTGCACAAATCCAAGCAATAGCAATCCTTGCCAGCGCCTCCGAAGTATGGCTATAGTTGGGTTTCACTGTCGATTCTGAAAGGTACCAATGATGCCAATTCCAACAACGTAGAAGGTGCAACAACATCCCGAAACTAGCTCTGACAAGCAATGAGCACAACATCAGTCTTATAAAACAAATAAGTGTACATATAAACAGCTATTATACTCTTATCAAGTGTTAGGAACTCAGCACAGAAAGTGTCTATCACCTTAAGTTTGTATCATTCTCCTCGTTAAGATCTACAGTTCCATCAGAGATGAGGTAGGGGTGAGGGCATTCTGAAGTAGCCTACACCATATACATGTCCTTGACAATGGCATCAAAGTTAATTGCCATTCTGTTCCATGGATGGATCTAAGCAGCATATGAAGGATGGTGGATTTCAACAAAATTGGTCATCCTTTAGTTGCTAGTAGTGCAGAACATATGGTTTCTTTGAATTTTGACAGAGAGCCAGTCATTTTCACAAAATAGTTGCACTGATAAGGATTAACTTTTCTAATTAGTCCTGCATGCTTTCTTGCTTGTTTATTTAAGACTAGCTATAAAGCAGTTTGACCACATCTGACCAGAATATGAAAATTGGGCACATCCCGACAGAAAAGAAAAAGCGTGTCACAGCGAGAAACGGTGCTCTCTTTGCAAATTTTGGATCTGGAAAATTCGTAAATATTAAGTGAAAGCATGGCTTAAAAAATGCAACGAAAAACTTCCTGATTTTAGGTCCCAATCTCCTTAATTGTTTTCATTGTCTCCCTACTTGGCTTTTGAAAAGTTGACAGTTATGCTTGTGCACCGTTTTACAGATTATACATCAATGTACTGGTATAGTTGCTGTTCAAAATTACCTCTTAACACAAGCCAGTTTCAGGGTTTTAATGAATTAACTTGCCTGTATTGCTCTCAGAAAACAAAAGACAAATAGATCAATTATCAACAATGGAGACAGCGAAACATCACGCTTTTCGTTGTGTGCAAAGTTTCCATTTTGTTCAGCCAAAACACAAAACTAAACTTTGAGGATAAACTTCTATACTGAGAATTTTAGCATTTATTATTCCCACTCTTCATGATCATGTAACAGTTATGTTCGTTATGTGCCTTGTACAAGTAAACGTTTTTACCTTTCCATAAATATTACCTCAGTTTGTAGGGTCACATATATCATTGAAAATCAGTAACTTGTGAGAGCCTGATTCATCAGAAATGAAGCAGCTATTACGGACAACCTGACATTTCATCAGAAAGAATGCAATTTGGCCGTAACAATGAATAAAGCCAAATCTGCATCTATTATGTTTGGGAATGAATAAGGATGTAAGTGATGCTATGAACGATTTTCACTGTGTAAGTACTGTACATTATAGTTCAGGTTAGTCTTCCAGGAAAAATCAGCCGGCCTGTGAATTCTGAAGTCTGTATTTATCTTTATTTAACTTGGTGTTGGTGTTGGAGAAATCAGAAGATATGCACATGCAAAACAAAGTCAATCATAGTACTTTATAACAATTTATTACTTTATAACAATTTAATAAGTTTCTGGACAGCCCCTGTTTTTACAGGCACAAAGTTGTAGGACATGAAACACACTATATTGGTGACCCAAGATTTACAGCCATTACAGCAGTCAACACAAAAACTCAAAAACCCTCAAGTTTACACATTTGCCAGCAGATAAGACACCCACACCCCTTTCTAGTTTTTTTCTCACAATAATGATCAAAAATGGGCCCTTACAACTGCATAGCTGATGAGGTAGAAGACTGCATCGTTGAATGTTATAATCCAAGAATCCAATAAAATGGAAAATGTTTACCTTGTTCTTGGATATGCTGAACATCTGCATCAAGCGCCTGGCCTACATCCAACATGGGAGAAGTAATTTCTGGAAAAATAATGATCGAATGTTACCAAGGAGTAGATGAATATATTATAAATAAATGTTGTTTCTTTTAAATTTTATGTAGACAATTTTAAACAAAACCTAAATTCACGTTTTCTCTACCATAATGATCATAAGGGTATATGCTAAAATTGAATGGCTGATTGGTTCGAACTCCATGGCTGATGAGATCAAAGGATACACCTGTGTACCTCATAATTCAAGAATCTATTAAAAAGGAAAAAGGATAAGTTTACCTTGTATCTGGTCTTGTTGACCATCTGAATCCATGATGGGAAATGTCTTCTCTGGAAAATGAATGAGATGTTATTGAGGAGTTGATGGCCATATTCACAAAAAATGTTTTGGAAAATCTTTCAAGAGTGAAAAGCAACTGTGTGCGGAAAATGTAAAAACAAAATTTGAACACATTTGTTTCTATAATAATGCTCACTAATGTGCTATGCAACAGCTACATTTCGGATGGGATCAAAAGTTCGTTGATTGTGGATTTTATGGTGCACCAATAACGATATAGAGTGCCACAAAATTATATGATAAAAAAGGTATGTATCAAACGATTCTATTAATAACAAGTGATAACATGTCAAAGTCACAATAATGATATCATGAAAATATAAGAAGGTTCCAGATCAACAGGATATTTAAATGGTCTGTATAAAGGTTAAATTATGTAAATAAAAGATAACTTATGATGTTTAACAGCGCCAATGCTGGTTAAGAACACACGAAGAGAATAAGGTTGCTCAAAAAAAATATATTTTAGAATAAATGCTTACTCCCTTCAGGAAATTTAAAACACAAGACATTTACCATATCAAAAAGCTCCTTCACTGTACTAATGTTGGTATGTAGGCTGGAGATCGAAAGAATCAATCAAAAAATATTTCACAGTGAATGGTTCAATGTATGAAAGTAACACCAATTCTAATTTTTGTAATGACTACAAGCATTAATATAATGTTTATAATAAACACAAATTATATATGAACAAATCTGACACTATTATAAACAAAACGATAAGGAAAATTATATAGCTCCTAACATGGAACTATCAACAACAATAAACTCAACGAGAAAACTCAAAGATGGACTTTACGAATGAAACATTAAACAAACGTGAGTAATGTCCTATCACTGAACAACAAAAGTATATGATCTACACCCCAATACAAACAAGGTCTTATTAAACACCAAGCAGCTAAAACACGGTATTGGTGCTGATAAAGGAATTTTCATGTTATATGCATGAAATAGAAAAATTAAACAAGATATGAACCAATTTTAAAGATTGGTAAGCCTGGCATATACCTCTCTTACTTTCCTGAAAATTTCAAGAGGTTAGTGTAACCCATTGTTGAGATATGCATGGAAACAAGCTCTAAAAATGGCCAATTTTGAGCGTTATGTAGTCTCACTCGAAAAAAGCTTGAATATAAAATAGAGAATTCTCTAAATATCATACTGAAATTATGCATTTATTGGTCTGGTTTTATGCGGAATTCTATCCTGCAAATATTGCTTCTTGAATTAAAGAAATCGGTAAAATATTATGGATTTTATAAGCAAAATACCGTCAGTAGAAGTTTTGTTTCAACACTGAAATTCAAACACTAATCTGTTGTTATATGCCAACATTTTGTACAAAATAACATTCATTATAACTTTTATTGACATCTAGAACTCGACTTTATATTATAATAAGTAGTAAAACCATTTAAATCACATGGCTAGCCAAGATATTCGAATGAGAGCTTGTTCTTTGTCAAACTTTCCAGTTCTAAATTTTGTAGTGTCTGTAACCTTTACAAGTTTATATGGCAATAATTTTGTTGTTTCATTATGGAAAAGTATAAATCCTACAAAGGCTCATGTGTATCCATGTGATGTCCAAGTTGGCCAAAATTGGTGCTGTATTGTACCATTAAAAAACAGCAACTCAATAAAAAAAGTTACAGACACTACACAAACAGGTATAAAAATGAAAGATAAAAGTATTGTTCTACTTGTCATTAAAACATTGTTTTTCTCAATAGAAAGTTCCATCTTATGTGATGTAATGTTGCATCATCTATTTACCTCTGCAGCCAAGAGCAAAAAAGTGATGCAATAACTCTCTTGATTGAATATTGCATCATTCTTGCAGCACTGTCTGTTTGAGTAATTTACTGCAAGACAATGTAACCTGAATTTCTTATCCTAGAAGAAGCTGCCTAATTACTTTTTCTGTTCTTTACCATGGTACATCCCTAAGACATGGGAAGACGACAAAAGCAAACCTCTGGGAACAACTCTGGTAAGTTTGTATTGAATTGGTAAACCACACTCTTAAATTGTAGTGTCTGTAACCAATATCCCCTTTTTATACTGTCTATGACTTGATCCCTGTTTTTTTTTAAAAAATGAAGCCAAATTATGTTTCCTATTACAGTATTGATGTGTAAGGCTAAATGTTGACATATTGTCTGTCTGCAATTTGTAATATTTTGGTATATTTATAGTTTCTTTCATCTAGATTTCTGATAACAGGCAACATTTTCAGTGATTTCTTATAATATGCAATTGAAACTGAGTATTTTTGCATTCCATATCATTAGACTAGTAAATTCAAACAGAAATATTATGAGAATTCAATGAGCTCAGACTTAGTATTGGATACATTGCTGATATTGTCAAATGGTTACAGACACTACTAGACATGTGAATTGACCCGACTGTTGTTTACATTATTAAGGAAAGTGTGCAATCATTGTAAATGCTAGAACATTGAATAATCATCAGGTTTTATGCTATTTCTTTTTCAATCAGATACTTTTCTTTAAGAATCTACAGGTTATTCCAGTTTGCTTATGTATGAAAGCATATTGCGTACTCATTACAAGTATGTTTTGTAAAGTCTAAATTTCATCCGTATACATAGAGGAACAAAAATGAGAATGAAGTTGTTTGTTTTTAGGAAGCAAAGATAAGCCAGAAGAAGATGAACAGAAGATTAAAGCTAGAAGGGAGAAGACGAGGCTAAAGGTACAAGCCTGGAGAAAAAAACAGAGGGAAAAAAAGGCGAAACATGAGGAGCTAAAAAAGGGTTGATAGAGAAAGAAGAAAAGATGCAAGACTACTAAAAAAACAGCAATCACTTTCCGATTCAAATCTTCAACAAGAATTAAGAAGGAAAAAACGTGAAGAAATGAAAAGGTATCGCCAGAAAAAGAAAGAAAAAGCAGCCCTGGCATTATCGGTTAATAAGAGTGTTGATTTAAGAAGTCCAAAAACTGCTGAATTAAGTAGAAAGAAGAAAGAAGCTGTGAAAAGAACCCAAGCATGGAGAATGGAAAGAGTGTTTGCGATGGTCTCTGTGCGACAGTCAAGAATGCTTGCTACAGAGCTGTAATCAGCAATAGAAAGGTGATAGGTTGTGCAGAAGATGTATATCATTTCTGTACAGAGACACTGAAAATGGAAAATACAGATAATGAGGCTAAAACAGTTTCGAGAAGGGAGTTCATCCTTGTTAAAGATGTTGAGAGAAATAGAGAAGAAACTGATGTGCAAACACTGCAAGGTACAAGAAAATTACATGCTGTAAAGTCAGGAAGCAATGATTATGAACTGAGCATAAGAAATCTGAGCTGTTATTGTGAGCAATGCATGAAGGTTGACGGGAGATGCAACTTCAGCGAAAATGTTAATGCCTGGGAAATGAGAAAGTTAGTACTCAATAAAGATAATTTAAGTCAGAAAGGAAAACAACTTAAAGACAAGAATCCATCAACAATAGAAAATAATGACAAGAAAAGAAAACAAGGAAGTAACCAGAAAGATCATAACTCAGCAACAAGCGAAAAGCCTAATAAGAAACGGAAGTCAACAGAAAGACAAAACATTGTGACAAAGCAGATCAAAGTTGACAAAAAAGCACTAACCAACACAGAGAAACCAATAGAGAAATACCACCCTGGAGAATTTGTTGCTGTAGGACTTAAGCCAAAGAAGGGACCTCTAGATGTATACTTAGCAGAAGTAATAGACATTCTTCATAACGAAGTTAGACTTAAATACATGAGAAAGTCTGGCAACATGTATGTTTGACCTGAAAAAGATGATTATTCACAAGAGGCTCTAGATGCTATTTTGTACAGGGTAAAAGCTCCACAAATAGTCAATGAAAGGGGTCATTTCAAGTTTAATGCAGCTGAATTGTCTAAGCTCAAGTCAAATCTGGAAAAAAATCATAAGCACTTCTATTTGAAATGACAATATAAAGTCAAGGTTTAATGAGTAGTGTCTGTAACCTTAAGATCAATCACATATGGGTCTGTGTTTGAGTCAGCACCTTGGGTTGAACAATACTTTAGTGACTATGATTTATTGAACATTCATTATACTTCAATATTTTACTCTTACAAACACTATTTAGTATTAAACTTTCAAGTGCTATTTACCAGTTCATAATTTTAACACAAGTATTGGACATATACCTGTTACAATGTGGTTTTATCATTTTATTAACTAATCAACATTCATTTAATGAATAATTCTAGTCAATGTGTTCATGTTGAATTATTTTTGAAGTGAATTTTATGGAGATATGTATGGTTCTGCAGCTGTATTGAAATGCTATAGTTTTGTAGTGTCTGTAACCAATTTTATGGACAATGTACTTCTGACTCTTATGGAAGTTTGCAATACTTTTGGCCAGTATTAATGATTTTGTTTGTTTAAATATTCTTCTTGGTGTTAGATAAATGCCTAAATAAGATTATTCTATGTCTTTTATGTTTGTTATGCAAAAGTTTCATGGTTAGGTTTTTTTCTAAGTGATACCTTTGTCATAGATGTTTTGATTTTGTTATTAAGTTGTTTACCACTTCCAGTTATGTTGTTTACTTTAAATGTTGATATCCTGTTACTGATGTTACTGTGAAAAAAAATAAAGTTTTAAAGTTTTCATGCTGTTTTTCTTGCATGTTATACACCAAATGTAGTGTCTGTAACTGTTGTTATACCACAGAATTGAAATAATGGTTAAACAAAATCGCATGCATGTTCAAGCTAAATCTAACTTGATCTGACTAGGGGACACCCTAGGGTATATAATGAGCTTCATTGAAATGTTCTATCAAACATTTCAATTTTTTAAGTGAGTGAGACTACTCTCAGCACCAATACCGTGTTTTAGCCGCAAGGGTGACCAAAGCATGTCATTTATCCACTTATCCACATAATACTCGTTTATTCATCAATCAACTCATCAATTTATCAATTCATCAAGCGATATTGGAATATGTATGAATTTTATGAATCTATCGTTCATAAAACTATTGAAATGGGAATGCAATTTTGCTCAGAAAATAGTGAAAATAACAATAACATGGAGGCAACAGGCACACACTGCTTTGTTTTTCAAACAATTCAAAAGAAAAACAATATAATGAATTTACTTATAGCTTTTAATTAACTCATCACAGGCTCAAACTGTTTTGTGAGATATTTTCAGATTCTTTTTTCAAGTTAATGCTTATGAATGAAATAAGGTAAAAAGTGCATTGAAATTGAAACTGAGATATTAAAATGTGGTTGTGCTGTTGGACACTGATCAATAGTTTTGGTTGCTTGCATTGAATTTTGGTTATTTCTAAAATCATTTAGCTTGCATAGGTTTAGTTTTTATGGGTGACAGTCAAGAAATATATGCATTATATTTGGATGGATGAAGATATATGATAACCATATATTCCCTAATTAACACCCGCTCCCTTTTTTACCAAACAGAAAAGGTACGAGATACAGTACAAGACCTGTGCTTCTCAATACCCATCTGCTTCAGACCCATGATTACAAAAAAAGTCTCTGCAGCAGTCTCAGTTGATCACAGTTTTACAATGTCTAAATTACCCCGTCACAGGCACAAGTGAAGACTTTTAAACATAACCCAATAGCTGGGTGACAAGTTCAAAGACTTTTAAACATAACCCAATAGCTGGGCAACTATTTCAAAGTTTTATAAGGCCTACTTGAACCAACTGCTGAGTGGGAAAATGTGTTGGCTGATTGATCATTGTAACTGTGCTGATATTTACAAAGACTGAATTCAAAGGCAGAATGACCTCCAACAATACATGTAACACATGACACAATAGCTGATTAGCAAGTTCAAAAACTTACCTGTCCTACTTCAACCAGATGCTATGAAAATGTGCTTACAATAAACAGTATTTACCATATATATTGGGACACCATATTTGTTTGGACACCATACATTTCAATTTTTGATAAATTCCAATTTTTTTAAGTAATCTGTTTGTGCACTGTCTGCATGATCTGAGATACCATATTTTTCAATGGGTAAGTTGTTGAGTCACCCTTTAAATCGTTCGAAAATTACATGTTGGCAAATGCACTCCATCTTAAATTTTATTTTAATTTTTTTTTAAAATCTACTTGAGCAAACACTCCTTAATCCACTGCAACATCATTTCATCAACCCAACCCTTCTCCTGCACATGTATGATCCATCTTTTAGGTGCATGAGACTGCTCTGGTGGTCTAGTGATTAGAGCAACTGCCCAATATGTGAGAGGTCATGGATTCAATATCCGGCTGAGTCATACCAAAGACTTCTAAAAATGGTTCTAACAGCTGCCTTGTTTGATGTTCATCATTAAGTGGTTGGTGTTAGGACTGGTCGACCTGATGTCACAATAATGTAACTGGGTGGAACATCAAGCTACATGTCTGCGGCATGATGCCCCAGTGCTACACATCACTATAAACTGCCACACTGCAGACATCATAGCGAATGTATCCTGTGAATACTGAGAAAAAGGAATCAGTGGTGGCTTCTCTCTACTGGGTGACTTTATATATGAAAATTCTTTTTAATAAAATTGAACACTTAAGATATCCAAAGTCAGCATGATTTATAATAAAATAAACTCTCTTGTTTGTGATTTAAATTGTTGGATCCAGTTTTCAGTCAGATAACTAATTCAAACATTTGAGAACAACCAAACATGATTTGTTTCTTAATGTTCATGTCAATGAACAATGCGGTGTGTGTTATCTGAAATTAAGTGATACAGTACAGTATGGATGGCTACACTACACATACAGAGTTTGTGGAAATATTTTCTTTAATTCACATGATGGAAAATACAATGAATGAATTATATAAATACATGGTTAGTTTTTCATTTCATTATGTAATAAGCTTTTTATTTAGTACCTATTTTATTACAATATTCAGTGGAGAAGGGTGCATATTCAACACACATTTAATTTATTTCTTAAGAAATGGGTCATATGACCTAGGTAAAACAAAATTCTGTGACAGGAAAAATAATAATGATTTTATTGTGTCCCAACATATACAGTAAAATGTAATGGCAGAAAGACCTCCAGATGTATATGTGGTTATTACAAGAATGTATTTAAAGAACAACTTTAGCTTTCATTCATTATTGTGCTCTGATAAATATACCCATTTGGAAAATGTAATGTCCTCATGCTATGGTGTGTTAATAAGGAAATATGTGGTTAATGGCAATAAGAGATCCTTAAGTGAAATGCATCTTAAAAGAATTTTCATAGTTCTGAATATCTCTGAGTGGAAAATATGGGACACAATGGACAACAAAATTTGACTTACTATTATTTCTACCAATAATGAATGGCAATTGGTTTTCTAATCCACTGGTTTTCTCCAAATATTACCATCCCATTGTTGATATTTTGACATATATATTGGGAGGTGGAGTCAGAGCAATTGCCTTTCAAAAAAATTGGAATTGTCACCAATGTGAGGTAGCAGCATATGGCAACCACTTACCCGCCTAGCAAATGTTACATTGAGTCATAATTGCATGAAATTGATAGCATTTTATTCTTAGGGATTGCAAGTATTACAATTGTTACGTCCTTAATCCATTGACAGACATGACCAAACAACAGCACCGATTAAACCTGACATTGACAGTAATTGGCAATTGCATTGCTAGCCATTCGACTCCACAAATCTCTCAAACTACGATATCTGAGGTCCAATAGTAACATGATATCAACCACAAACCTCTTTTTAACGTTGCTATAAAAAAAATATACAAGTCGCATACTTTTTGTGAAACCCTGAAAGAATATATATTTCTCAAAATATTTATTTTGGAAACTGTCACTGTCCCAGCAACCTGGACAATGTCAGAGTCATCAAGCAAAGAGCACATGGCAATGGGGTGTCACTTGATACAACAATACCATCAATGACACATGCTCCATGCTTCATTAATCTTACAAAGGTAGTTGTTCTCAGAATAAATACACATATAATAAAAATCTTGTTTTTTCATTACAAACATGCGACTTTCATTCAATATTTTTTTCTTCTTTCTTTAACATCTGAAATTTTTTGTTGATGATATCGTGCGACGTCTGGTCCTATGATGTCATGAACATGTGGGTTGCAAGATGTGTGTACTCGTGTGACTAGCAATGCAACTGATGAGTACCAGATCAAAATTTCATTAACACTGACATCTCATCATGTCTTTCAGCAGATTTAAGGCATAAAAATTGTAATAATTGCAATTCC
Source organism: Unio pictorum (assembly GCA_030141615.1). Classification (NCBI taxonomy): domain Eukaryota; kingdom Metazoa; phylum Mollusca; class Bivalvia; order Unionida; family Unionidae; genus Unio; species Unio pictorum. Next base: position 23,109,535 of record JARLTB010000113.1, on the reverse strand, counting down.
TGAGAAAATAAATCATTTTCCTATTGTTTTCATGCAGGTATGATTCGATGTAACAGTGTTTATGTTTGCTAAGACATCTTGTACATGGCTACCCTATGCTGTCTCCATGTTGGTTTACTGTGATGCATGACTGGTTTTCTTACATTTCATGTAAGAAAATATATTGGTATTTTGCTTTCCTGTGAACTAACCAGTCTATTAAAGAACTCCTAACCACTGAGCATCAGGATGGACTACATGAATATGTTAATGGCAAGCATCATAATGATCTCCAAATATTCTGGTAAAAACTCAGTAAGTTTAATTCAGTTAAGTATGACTCAACTACATAACTGTTTCTGCCTTAAAGTGATGATGGAAATTTCCCCCATTTTTCCCCAGAATTTCATAAATTTTGTGCAACATTCAAAAACTTTCAAGGTCTGGAAAAATTCTTTTATTTCTGTGGACATTTTCTCAATTTCCTGGTAAAATGGGAAACTTGTACAAGGATCTAATAATATTCCCACTATTTATTATTTTATTGTTTATTCGCAAGTGTGATGTTGATATCATCTCCATACTATTTAAATGATCAACTGATGTGAACTTTAAAAATGTATCCACAGTAAAAAGAACAAGGAAATGGCAGTGCAAGGAAGAGGGGTGTTTCACATTCAAAGCCCAAAAGCACCACCTAGGTCCTAGTCTACATGTATTGTGATTTATTTTATTAAACGTTTATCTATTCATTTTTAAAACAAAATTGTTTTAATTGATACCTAAATAAACAGTATGACCCTACTTAAGTTTATTGACTCCAAACCATTCCTTCACCACATAAAATCTCAAATATTTAGAGTATGTAGTACTTCTAAGTTGTTTTAGCTCCATTCTTCAAAACTAAATACTGCACAATCAAAATTCATGTGACTGGTTGCTTTTATTTGAGTAAATTAGATCAAAATTCATGTGACTGGTTGCTTTTATATTAATAAATAAAATCAAAATTCATGTGACTGGATGCTTTTATAAGAGTAAATTAGATCAATCATTTTAAGAAATACCGATTAGTTAAAATCCTGTTAAGTGTTAAAAGCAAACTTGAATGCGTATTTTCTCTACAATAATGATCATAATGGGCTATGCTAAAACTGCATGACTGGTGAAGTAGAAGGCCACACCTGTGTCACAGAATTGTGTATGACTGGTATCAATATGTACATGTGGTATAAAATGTACTTGGGTTTTGCTACCACGTACAGCGTCACTAAGAGTGGTTTATTAATTATCGACTCTAGTTATTTCAAAATACGGAGCGCAACTCAACCCATGCTGCATGTGCAAATTACCTGCAGTTTAAAAATCTAAGTACCTAGCTGCGCATATCAGTTACAGCTAGTGTATATTACAGAGCAAAATCTCTGTAAACATCAGATTACAGCCAGTCTTGTGAGGAAGCTTTCCACTTTATGGAAGTATAACCTTCAGCTAAAGAGATAATATAAATTTAAGATTGTATTCTTAACACTATTCATTTTATAACAGAATTGTTTCATATATCAGATGTTTTAGTGTTTATTCTAAATTCTACAGAGTAAATACCTAGGTTACACAGCGCCATGATATTAGAAATACTATAGTCTGCTAGTAGCTATTTGTTGCAAATTGAACTTAGTTATACTTTGGATGCGCAACATATATGAATGTAGAAGTACTTAACCATGTCATATTACACGGTTTAGTTGTTTTAATTTTAGCTGCCATGTGTGGTGCCTTATATGGTGCTGTGTGTATGGTGCACGTGTGTATGTTTTTTTTTATGGTTTAACGCCATTTTTCAGCACAATATAGGCTATACATGGCGGCCAATATTAATGGTGGAGGAAGAACCCGGGAAACCCCCAGAAAGAAACATCAACCCACGAAAAGCTACTGGCAAGCTTTCTCACATAACTACATTAGCGGAATCTTAAGACTCGAACCCACGCAGACAGAGGTGAGATGGCAGTGATCAGTAATTGTCAGCGCCTTAGACCACTCGGGGCCCCTACACGCATGTGTGTATGGTGCTTTTTACATGCTGCCTTGTGTATGGTTGGATGCTGCCTTATATATATGTTATATATATATATGTGGTTGGGTGATGTGAAGTCGCAGAACTCGGTGTGGTTTCTTGTGACGTATACGCTGTGTCTGGTGACCGTTCGGAAGAGTGTATTGGTGTTTTCGATGCGAGGGACCAAGGCTTCGCGACCATCGGGTCTGTGTTGAATGTGAAGGGTTCCTTCAAACATACAGGGAGGAGTGGACCATGTGTGGCAATTTCTTGACCACTGACTAGAGCAGTTGGAACCGGAGATACATCTTTAATGTCAAATGGGCACCATGATAGTTATAAAATACATGTTCCATATTATTGCTATTGCCATCTGAGCAAATATTTAACATTTACGTATCTAAATCATTATTTGAACGATAAATTCATAAATTTGTAATTTCACCTTTACATTGCAACATCGTTGTTTTGAACGATAATATTATAAATTCATAATTTCAGCTTTACATTGCTCAAACGTTACAAAATGATAAAATAAAAACTTACATGCCTTTACCTTGTTAAATCGTTATATGAACGATATAACCGAAATTACAGGCATTTACAGTCTCGTTATACGAGCAACATATTCATAAATTCATACATATACTTGTATTTCGTTGATCGGGTGATAAGATGTTATTCACGCTAGTTTTAAATCCCTTTCATTAAAATCATCCTTTGAGTTTTTTTCGTTGAGTTACTTGTTGTTGATAGTTCCATGTTAAAAACTTGATAATTTTCCTTATCTTTTGTTTATAATGGTGTCAGATTTGTTTATATTTAAATTGCATTTATAAATAAACGTCTTCTTAACGCAGTTGCTTTCGGTGTCTTCACTAATCCAATCCCAACCCGGCTTTATCCTGTGACAATCTGTGTATATTATAATCCAAGAATCCATTAACGTAGGAAAATGTTTACCTTGTATTTGGTCAAGCTTTACATCTGCATCCAGCTCTTGGACTGTTCCCAAGATGGGAGAAGGCGTATCTGGAAAAATATGATCCAATCCAATGTTATTGAACAGTAAATTAGTATGTTCTAAATTAATGTTTCATTATAAAATGTGTTAAGCTTAGTATGAAAAACAACTATGCAGAAAATGTTCAACAAAATTTGAATAAACATTTTCTCTACAATAATGTTCTAATAATGCTCATAAATGTGATATGCTAAAATTGTGATGCTGATTAGCATAACTTCATAGCTGATAAGACCAATGGTGACTCCTGAGATAATTTTATAGGGTACATAAAGATCAGGAGGAATAAAATTCAACTTTTTTCCACTTACTATTTTAATTTCAAGAAATAAATATGAAAACAATACAGAAATAAATAATTGTAATGAAATACGAAATGTAAAAAGATTAAAGTCATTATAACAGGACCCATGTTCAGCTTCTGTACTTCCAGATGCAACTCCAAGTGCTTCCACTTGATTTTCTTCATGTTTTCCTTTTCCTTGGATTACATTGGACTGAAAAATTAGTTTTGTCTTCTGCTGCATCTGTTAGCTTTTCAGAGAAACAATGCAGACATCTTCCTCAAATCAAATCAAAGTTACTTATACTTTAAATTGTTTAATTTTCTCCATGATTCTTTTTTTTCTTCTTTTGGCTGCATATGTTCTTCTTCACTAACATACTGTTGCTATTTTTGCTGGGCTCCACCTGCTGACAGAAGCAGCTGGTTGATGACTGGAATTTCTTCTACTCCTCAACTTTTCTCAGTTGGCACATCAAAGCTTTATCAATCTAGTCCAAATCAAATTCTGAGAAAGCTTTGATTTCTTTAATGATTTATACCAAGGGGAAAAATGAGTAATGTAACAGAGAAATCATTACTGTATGCTTCTTATTCGAAATCAAAATGCAAATGAAAAAAAAAGACTATTCAAATACCTATGCTCACAGTATTTCAGCCTTTAGCAGATCACTGCTTTGAATAAAACATTTCACTAAAACTGCACCCTTATTGTCAGTCAATGAACTTACAGAACCCAATGACTAAGTTTAATCCAACCTGTATGATGATGCCAACAGTGATGACAAAAAGATCTGATGTTTTGTTCTGTGGTTACTCAATAAACTCTGATAATGATAAAAAGCAGACTCGTGTCTTTTCATTAGTTCCAATTGCTTCTTTCCCTTCTGCATGGGTACTTAGAGCAAACATGCCCACCCATTTATGCAATATGTATGTTTTCTAATACACTATTGTTACAAGTACAGGCTCTTACAAAAAGTAACAGAAAAGAGTGAAGACAACAACCTTTGTAAAATTTAACAAATACTTTTATTTCTTCGCTAGAATATAAAAAAAGAACTTCCAGTTTCAAAAATCAAATAAACAAATAATCCCAGAATTAAAAGATAGAAGTCATAGTAATAAAATGGCTTTAATGAAACTGAGTTTGAATCCTGATAAAAAACACAATGGAAGATGATGTCTGTTGTAACCTGCGAAGTGCTGTTACGTCAGCAGTTTCTTGATCAATCACAGAAAATATTATTCCAGTTTTGAATTCCATATAAATTTCAGTGAATGTCTTTGTATAAGAATTTTGCAAAAGTATCTATGTATTTCCAGTGAAAAAAACCCCTTGAAATTCAATTAATTTCAAAACAATAAAACAATTAGCCCAAACTGGACACAACATAAAACAACTTGACTTTTCAAGTGTTAAGGTACGACTGACTAAATTCTTATCATAACATGAGTTAAAAGACTAACTAAAACGGAAAAGAAAATGTTCATATGGGGGTCAAGAGTTCATCTTTCCAGAAGGAATGGATGTTTGTTGCATGACACTGAACACATTGTCCAGGTATGGATATGATTTAACTAAATACTTCTACTCTACGAAAGAATGTAAAAAAATATAATAAAGTTCTTTACCAAACCTGTTACTAGTTCTGAATCAAAGTCAAAAACAAGATACAGTGAATTGTTATTAGGTGCTTGTCAATGAAACAAATGAAGTAAGTTACCTCCTGTTGTCACCACAACAAATAACTTTTTTATTCTGATAATTATTTTAATTTTATGACTGAGACTTTTTCAGGTTTTATATATAACTGAGTTGTTTTTATTGTAGCATAATCTGTGATGCCTCAAAACATTTCTGTCAAATATCAAAAAAGGATTTGCATTCATTTTGATATAATGTTGTGTCTCATATCTATTAAATCTACTTCAGAAACTGAAGCATCATGGATGGAACTACAGTTAAGAAAATGGATGGAAACATTAATAGTATCAAACAGAACAATCATAAAAAGCAATTGAATCATCTAATCCACAACACAAGTAACAGCTTCCACAGGAATGTATCAAATGGTTTTAAAGTTTTGCTCCAGAACTGAAAGTGTAAATGGATGATTGGACAAAAAAACACACAAAGAATTATCAGTACGTATTCCAACAAACTGCAAGAGACACATAACGTGAAAAAGATTAATACTTTATTTACTTTCTATATGAACTGATTGCTATCTGGACATAAAACTAATTACTGTCTAGTAAACAAATTACACCATTAACATGGCTGTACTAAAAAAGATGTTTAATTTTTGCCAAATGTTTTAAATTGTTGCTATCAATTTACATCCTTGCCATTAAAGAATACATAGCATAATCTTAGCAATTTGAAGAGACTGTTTATTTTAATATTTTGCTAAAAGTGATGATTCCTTTACAACAATTTTTCAACTACATAGACTGATTAATGATCCCATCATTTATTAACTTTCTGTTGTTTTGTTTAGTTAGAAGTATGTGTCACAGTATCCATACTATTTAACTGAATAGGTGCTATCTTTATTAGTGTTTCCATAGTACAAAGGACAAACAGATGGCAGTGCAAGAATGTAGGGTGTTTCATATGCAAGTACAAAATCATCTAGGTTCCAGTCTGTATTTATAGTGATTTGTTTTCCGTAGGCATTATCTTTTCATTGAAACAAATTGTTGTAATGCATACCTAATGGAACAGTGTGACAAATTTTTCCACTCAAAACCCTCCCTTCAATTGATAAAAAAATCATAATTACAATACTTCAAATTATTTTTAGTTCTTCCTAAAAATAATATAAAATTAAAATTCACTTGACAGCAGTCCTATGTATGAACAATGAGAGACATATGTTCAACAAATGTGAAGTTTGTTAAGCTGTGAAAACCATTTATGTAGAAAATATTAACCAAAACTGGAACGCATGTTTCTTCTACAGTAATTATCAGAAATGTTCCATGCTAAAATTCCATGACATGAAATCATAGTCAAATATTTCATAAAGATGAAGCAAAGACAAGTTTACCTGGTACATGGACATTAACATCTGCATGTGGATCCTGATCGTTTGGTAACATGAGGACAGTTTCCTCTGGAAAAAATTGATATAATGTTATTGAGTTGGTAAATATATTCGAAAATAATGTTGTTTCAATGAAAATATCTTAAAGTATGAAAAGCAACTATACTATATAGACCATGTTAAAAAAAACAGAATGCATGTTTCTTCTACAGTAATTATCATAAATGGTCGATGCTAAAACTGCAAGACATAAAATCAAAGGCTACATGTGTACTTTATAGTCAAAACTTTCATAAAGATGAAACAAAGATAATTTTACCTGGTACTAGGATATCATTAACATCTACATGTGGCTGTTGATCTTTTGGAAACATGGGGACAGTTTCCCCTGGAAAAAATGATAAATGTCTTAAAATAGAATGCATGTTTTCTTTATAATAATGTGCATAAATGACTATGCTAAAAATACATGGCTTGTGAGATGGAAGACCATACCTTAATTAAGAATCCATAGTGTTACAATGGAAATTATTTACGGTTTACTTAGTACTTGGGCACAATGAACATCTGTGTGCATATTCTGATCTGTTCCCAATAAGGGAAATGATTTATCTGGATAGTGAAGTAGATGTAAAATTGATGTTTTGAACCAATGATCAAAGAATACTAATAAATATGTGTTCAAGCCAGTCTCATCATATATCGCGCAACTTGATGCTAACATGCCATGACCTCTTGCAGTCCAAGAAAACTTCCAGCACACCTCCATTCCTGAATGTTTCTTGTGAAAATAAAACAACGATGGCATGTTCACTGGTTTGCTGTACTGGTCCTCATAAGACCGGACACTACTTTCCACCCGTGCCAAAAGATTAATAACAATATTGTAGTGCTGCAGGTGGTTTTAGCTCAAAGAAAGAAGTGGAATCAGGAGCTAGTACCATGCTTGTAAGTCTTTGGTATAAGTTGGCTGGGGTTCAAACTGATGACCTTCCGCATCTGGGGCAGATGCTCTAACTACTTGGCCACTGGAGCGGTGAGATTGTGATTTTAATGGAGCCTGTGCCCACAGATACCACAGTCAATGTGGTGTCAGCACCACCTGTTATATTTATAGCATGCGTGTGCTTTTGTGCAGAGCACGCCAATGTTTTATTTATATATGAATCTAAAAGTCTTAGTCATTAACAGTAATACTATTTTACATTGTGAAAAAATTAATTTTGGCATTACCCTGTTGATGGGTCTAGATAAAATAGAACCCAAAAGCATTTCTTTAGAACTATTACATTCTCAACCAATAATTTTGCTTGAAGAGACTCAAAGAACGTAAGAAATATGAAGTATTTAGATGTTTTACATTAGATTCCTGTAGCATATATCAAACTCATTTTCTCTCAATTTTCCAAATTCAATAGATTAATGTTTATCTTTGCTTTAAACAAACAATAAGAAAAGAATGTACCTTGTATACTAACAGAACTGCTTGGAATGGACTTATTTGTATCTCGACACATTGTTGGATCCGCAATGACATCAAATACTTAAATGCACACATGTTAACAGATAGATAGACAGTGAAAAATTTAAATGTGAGAGAACGAAAAAGTTTCAAAGAATTGGTGGAAGATCCAAAGTGATTCCATATTTTTCCGAACTGATTGAACAATAACAGGATCCTTTTTCAAGTCTGTAGATGCCACAGATCTTGATAGTTTTTATGTATGATCATACACAAAATTATTGTTGGACAAGATTAAATGACATCTTTCCTCATTTAAATCGATAATTGAAGACAATAAACAACGTATGCAGTTTTATAGTGAAAACACTTGAATCAATCAGCTGTGAAATCCTCAACAAAAGTTTCAGATAATGATACTATACTGACAAAAGTTTCACAAGTAACATTAATATATATATATATATATATATATATATATATATATATATATATATATATATATATATATATATATATATATATATATATCACAATTTATTCTCTGAATTCTCTGCAATAACAAACATCTATGAGCAACTGAAGGTTCATACATGGTACACTGCCTAATGTTTGCCTTTCACACTTTCGATAAAATGAATAGTACCTGCTGCTGCTGTCTCTCTCTCTCTCTCAAAAAAAAAAAAAACAACAAAAAAAACAAACAACATTAAATAGCACATACATATTATTACATTTTAGTAGGTATATATGAACTATCCATTGATAGAAATTATCAATTCTTTGTAATCTAAGGAATTTGCACCCAATATCAGTATGTACGTTGACATTGGTTTCTGCCTATAAATACAATGAACTGTCTATCTTGTATCGGACAGTCTAGTTACGGATTGAAAACTTCCAAACTATGGGTTCGCCAAAACAATTCAAGCAAATGATTTTCGACTTTACTTAAAAGCAGACAAAATAGGCATTGAGGTAAATAAAATAAACAAACATACAACTTGATTATATATAAGGAAAGAGCTTTTACTTGATAAGATCTTTTTCCGATGAAAAAAATATATGACTGTTATGCCAAGGATTATCGGAAGTGCCAGAAGTGCCAGAAGACCCAACATGTCACTGCCAGGGTTGTCTGGAGCTGAAAAAGATAAAAACATCTTGGTTAATTTTATGACAATACAGTAAAATCTGTCTTGAGAGACCACCTGTCTTGAGATACCATATTATCAATGCACAAATTTATTATATAGCATTGTGACCTGTTATGAGAGACCACCTATCTTGAGAGACCATACTGTTTTGGCAAAAAAAAGTGGTCTTACAAGACAGGTTCTACTGTATTATCAATTTCATATAGTAACAAGTAATTTGTCTTTCACAATCTGGAAGCTCCCCAAATGATAATAATCAAAATTGTACAGATTTTGATGTTACAAAAAGCTGCATTGCAAAATACTCATTCACTCTCAGGTTTACATTAGCCATGACCATCAAATGTACTACAAACCATACAAGCTAGAACTGACACATGGCTTACATATGGGTATTCAATGGAGAAAACAAAATTCATTAACAAACATACTGAACTAGCCCAAATCAGTGTAAAGTTGCTGATCAATATAGAACGGCAGCCTGTTACATGGCTGATATATGTCAAACTGAGCCCATTGGGATGGAAAATTTCTGGACTGAAACCTATCATGTCAGACTTCGGTCACAATGTCAGTTAGGGAGCAATACACACAAATAGTAACCACTTTAAGCTCATGAGCCATTATACACAGGAATATAATTTGATATTGCATCCTGCTATGTAAAAACGTTGTGGATAAATGATTACAGATCATAAATTAAAGTACCTTTCTTTTTGGAGTGAAACATGGCCAGAACATTTGATTGGTCCAAGTTCCAGGACTAAATTATTTGTATCCATGTTAAATGCTAGGAGCAAAATCAATAGTAAAGTGGTGTAAGACATTATTGGAATTTGATGAATTTTTCATGCCATACATGGATCACAGTTTATGCTTGCCCTTCATCAGTCAAATGTTTAAATGTTTCAACCATAGTTAAAACTAATCATCAAACGTTAATGTATCAGTTAAAACTAATCATCAATGATTACTGTTTCAGTTAATACTAATCATGAATGGTTACTGTATCAGTTAAAACTAATCGTCAATGGTTACTGTATCAGTTAAAACTAATCGTCAATGGTTACTATATCAGTTTAATCAGATATCTCACCAGAATTTCAGCATTAGGAGTCCATGACAGTCACTCCTATTTTGATTAAAAACAAAAACCCATCAGTAAAAGTTGCGTCCACCCTCCCATAAGTAATTGGGGCATACATGAAGTAGCTAAATGTCCAGATGAGAAGAACTAGTTGTTGCCACTGAGCTTAATTTTCTAAATCCATTAAAACCACCGACATATAGCTCTTGTCTGTCCATTAGAATTAGACTGAATTTTGTCAATTCAGGGAAAGGCTTTATTCCAAACACTAAGGCAACACATACTTTCTTACACTTGGTTACTATTCCATTTATAATAAACTATCAGTTCAAGCAACTTATCACTCGTCTTAATCACATTACAATCTTCATCAATTTGTCTTTTAACCATAAATACTCATCCAAATTTGCAAACAGCATTTTGTCAAAGTCCTGACATATCTTGATTCCAGTCATATGCACTACTTATTTGGGTACACTAGGAAATGAACAAGATAATGAAAATTCTAGTTGTTCTCTTGATGTACTCTTATAATAACCACATGTTCATGTGAAAAGAAAGGCAACTTACCACATGGGTTCTGAACTGCTTTTCAAAACAATGTAGTAAATCAATGATTGATTACTCAGAATAATCAATGTATCTAGTACAAAAAATTGTCATCTATTACCAGTAGACCCACAAGAGATCAAACCGATCCACAAAACCAAGCTGACACTGACCACAAGGTAAAAACATTAAGACCAGTTTAAGCTCAGTGATAAATTGGAATGAGGCATTCTCTTCGATGCCAAAGGTTATTGCATTATTGCCATATTTTCTCTAAACCATGCCTTGAATTTAACACAAATTTCCTGGTAGCCAGACGGACTAGTGTACTGAGAAATTTACTAGCCCTGCCAAACATTTACTAGCCCTGTCCCCAAAACAATATCACACACTTGTATTGAGATTAACAACAATTTTATTTCATAAATAGCATTATCATATAAAATGTAGAAGTACAGAAGTATAAATTATACTTTAAATCATCAATAAATTCATTCAACTTTTGCTTTTTTCCGGAGGCTGAACACCTTCTATAAAACGCCACATTTTGCCTGTCTTATAAGGCGGGAATTGTGCCTCGTTTTAAAATATGAGATGTTACAGTATAACAGACGCGAATTATTTGAAGTAAGAAAAGGAATGACACAGTGTCCTTTATATAAAAAAAAGTCTGAGCAAGAAACCCATTTAAAAACACGTGCCTTTGCCCCCCCCCCCCTTCCATCAAATGGCTTCTCCTTAATAAAGACTTGACTTCAGCGGATGTTCTGCACAATCAAAGCAGTGGCTAAAGTAAACACTGTTATAAAATATTAACATCAAAAGATAGTGTTAGGTTCAGCTTGGAAAATGTGTGCTCCCATCAAACAATGCCATCTGACTCGGCGCGTTGTATTTAACTCAGGTGCTCGACGCGAGCTTGATGTGAATGAAAAAGAAAACAATAATCAAAAGGAACAAAATCATACATAGCGACAAAAATACCAAAAATATTCCTTAGATATTTTTCTAAAGTATTTTTCACTGATTTTTTTGTCTAGATTTTTTCTCCCTTCACATGAAGTGCGCATCGAACACCTGTGGTATTTAACAGCTCCAATTACGGTATCATCATTAATAACATATGTTTGGTAATTGTTCCTAATTAATCGAACGTCAGTGTATTGTTGAAATTAATAATAAACGTGAATATTTTAAATCTCAGATGCCTATGTGAGATTTTAATTCCCATCAAATGCTGGATATCTCCACGTGTATTCAATTATTTGTTCAATCGTTTTTTTTGGGGGGGGGGGGAGATATAAAAGCTATTCTTATTATCACAGAAAAAGTAGTTGCTTGGAAAATGATGTGTCAGTAATGTTATCATAATAAATTGATCTAATTCTTCTAATTATTTCGATGCAAACGTAAAATATGAGTTACCCGTTTGTGACTCGGAACAAGCAAAAAAAAAATACCTTCAAGAAACAAACATGTAAACTAATTTCTTTGAATAGTTGATGCTATGTTCTTTTGTGTGGTGTAACGTTTTGTAATTTGTTACTGTGGTCGATTGAATAAACGTGATACCATTTAATTCGCTATCAGATTAATACGGATCAATTTCCAAACTTTCGTTGTTAATGACGGGACCTAACTTGGTGCTGTTAAGTGAAACGCACATAATCAGATGGCTTCTTGTAATAGAAACATATTTCCGGGGCAGAAATTGACTTCATCTTCACATGCTAATATGTTATGAATGTGTTTACAACGGTCACTGCGTTGATTCTAAAGAACATCGGCTGAAGTCACGTCTTTATTAGGGTATTGAGTAAACAAACGTTGACTGTTGATAACCAGAAACTTACTAGCCCGTCGGACTATTAACATTATGAAAGTTACTAGCCCGACAGGAAATCTACTAGCCTCGGGCTGGCGGACTACTGCTAATTTCGAGCCCTGTAAACCTAAAGAATTTTCTGCCTTCACCACACCAGCTAAGAGGAAACTGTCAACAGGGGTGGTATCCATTGTAATTTGTATGACACTTCATTCTTGGATGCATAGACCACATCAGCTAAGATGAAACTGTCAACAGGGGTGGCAACCATTGTAATACATATGACACTTCCATCCTTGGTAGCATACTTCTTAGCTTTCACATTTGAGTCAGGCATCTGGCACAGACATCTGCCGTTACAGCCTTTGACCATAGTGAGCACACTAAACAATTAATGGTCTGAATACCAGTTTTTGAAATTTATTATTTCTAAGGTATTACCAAACAAAAACAAAAGAAAAGAACAGTATGCAATTAAACAACACAAATTTAAATCACAGATTAAGTGGAACAAGTGTGGTGACTTAAGAAAGAAAATGGTTGGTAAGTTGTTATTGCTCTTTTGGGCTTAATAACAATTTTCAGCACAAGACAGGAAGAAATTCAATGACTCAACAGGATGCTACTGGCAAGCTTTCTCACATAACCACAATGGTCAAGCCTGAGACTCAAACCCACAAAGACATGTGAGATGTTGGTGACCTGTAAAGGTGAGCACCTTAGACCATTCGACCACCTGTGGGACCAATACAGTTACTGACATAGACTGTTAGGTGTTTAACCTCAAGGCTTGAACTTGACATTATACCAAGTTGTTTATCTGTTTATTTCATTCAGTTGAAAATTTAAGTAAAGAATTGTGGAATCCAACTATTCAAGAGTCATTATCATCCTTCACATTGGAGCTATTTTATTGTCTGTTTCACAGATGCATTAGCAAAGAAATACTGAATAAGAGAATTGATTTTAAAATCACTTTTGTTTTCTGCAATGATCTTCAGTCGGGTTAAGATTAGTCAGTAACATAAAATAATATTAAATATCAATATTAATTGATTGAATGTTTACAGCTATGATAATTACTCTCATGCTTTGTCCATTTAGTTTTCTTCTCTTTTTAATGACTTGGGGATCAAAGTACATCCTGGAAATATCAAAAGAGATTCAGCCCCATCAAAAATGACAATAATGAGGCATGCGCAATATTTTCCCGAATTGCTATCCATAATCTCTGTAATCATGGTAGTATCAAATGCAAAAGTTAAAAACTTTATTGATTGCAGAATAACTCAAAACATGGATACAGAGCAGTTTCTATGGCTCAGATATTTCAAAATATCCTTCTGTAAGGCTAAGGAAACATAAGGGACTAGCATAATAAGAAAAATACATGGGTCTTTGATTGGCAATCATTTACCTTGTGAGTGTCAACCCCACGAATCAAACCATTATCACTGTGGTACAAAGTCATAGTTCAAAACACAATTTCACAAATTGTTTTCTATTTATATCATTATAATGACTTTTTGAACAGACAAATGCAACCTACATTTTACAACCTGGTTTTATCCAATTATTTACATCATTAGATTCAAAAACCACTATTCTGGCCAATGCCATGGTTGAGGGAAGTTGCATATGCCTGGTCTAAAATATTGCAATACTTTTTATTCATTGACTTCCATTATGTATCATTAACTCATTCAGCCCCAACAAACTTATCAGTAACACTGCTATCGGATAATGAAGATATGATGAGACATTACCAATCTCTGTGTAGTCAAACAAACATGCTTCTGCATAAATTCAAGAATTGTTCATTGCATATCAAAATTAGATTATTCAAATCTTATTGCTGCACCATGTATTGCACTCCTCTGTGGACAAACTTTAGTGAATGTACGAAAAGAAAACTAGTTATTGGTCATAATAATAGTCTTCGTTCTCTATTAGGTCTTCCAAGGTGGAACAGTGCCTCCAATATGTTTGTTAACTATAATGTATTCAGTTTTGATGAAATAATGAGAAAGTATGTATTCTCAATGATGACAAGAATATCTAATAGTAAGAACTGTATACTGAAATCTCTTTGGGACTATGACATTCATGTAAATTCTCATATTAGTAGATGGAACAAATTACTCTTTAGATGTGTCATTTAATTTTTACTCTTAATAATGCATGGTGCAGTTAATAGTTGTAGATGTTGCTGTATATTTGTAGGTTATATATACATATATATATATATATATATATATATATATATATATATATATATATATATATATATATATATATATATATACATGTGTGTGTGTTTGTACTTTCATGTTTAAAATGTGTTTTTTTAACTTTATATTTAATTTAGAGGTATGGACTTTGTAGTCTGAAATAAAGAATGTTTTAATATCTTATCTTTATCTTACTGTGCCCTAGCCACACTAAGCTGTGTCTAGCTGCTTGTGCCCCAGAGTGTTTTACCTGTTTGGAAAACTTTGTAAAAATCATGCACATGCCTTCACACTTTCTCTTCTTGTATCCAATATTAATCCATGAAATTTTCACCAATTAATCCAAATGAATTTGTCTACACAATGATGTATTTTTCTTTCTATTTGTCCAAGTCTTTCACAATTTATTTATACACTTTATCCAAAATTATGAGCATCATTGTTAGGAATATCACATCATCAGCACTTAATTCCATTAAAATAAACCAGGAAAATTTAATATGTGATATGGTTTGAAACAATTTGTACATACATTTACTTGACAATGTTCACATCCAGTTTTTGGTTCAGATAGAACTTTGTTCAATAAACACATTTTGCAGGTTGGATACCACGTTTTGTTCAGTGATACCAATAATATAATATGCTATTTTAAGCATATGGATTGGTTTCATTTGCGATGTCCGTGTACAGTTTCTCCAGAAATAATAATAAGTGAAAAAAAGATAGATTTCTCTTTTTTCCAAGGTTCATTCCACTAAAATCATTGATTTGGACAGGCAGAAGACGATCGCTCCAATCTGCTAGATCGGCAGAAACTCTTTCATTTTTGCTATCAGCATCCTCTTCTTCTGACGATTCAATCTCAAGAATCTTCAATGTCCCATTCGAAATCTCTCAAATTATCCAACTGTTGAACATATCTTTCCTCTACTTACTCAATATTTTCGAGATCAAACCAGAGAAACTCCTCATTTTTGCCCTCACCACCATCAAATCACTCGTGCTTCTACCATCATTTTACGATTTTTCAAGAAAAGAACATGTGTATTGAAACTGCTCTCAACAAGTAATCCCTGGTTTCTGTGCATTTAAAGTTGCCCAAAAGAAAGTAAATTCATTTCTGATTAGTTACAAGTGGGCCTGATTTTTGAAAAAGTCCCAATTGTAATTAATCAGAGACTTTCTCTCGACCACACATTCGGACCGTGTATGAACGGTACCAGCCATTGAATACAGTCGAGATACTTCGTTTTAAGATGGTATCGGCCATTGGACGCAGAAACTAAATTACGTGCATAGACGGTATTGGAGCCGAATGAGTTAATCATTATATATATTATATATATTATATATATATTATTTTATATCATTATATATTATTTATATTCAGTACCTTTATCAGCATGGACTTCATGACCATTTTCTCCAGGTTTATTTTCTGTACAGTAACTGGGTGTTATCTGTGCACACAAATCGAATCTGTCCCCTTTATAACACTCCATATCGTTGCTCATAAGACAGCACAAGATGGATTCATTCTTCCATAAACAATCAACCAGTAAACTGCTTTCATTGCCCTGTTAATAAAGCAACACAACCATCATCTGTTTCATCAGATCGAATAAATGCCAAAGAAAATATAAAGATAAATAAATGCAACTTCAACAGTTACAAAACTAAGAATATAAATAGTCTATTTGAACTAATGACAATTTTAATGACATTTACACAAGGGCTGCTCCATTTAAACATACATGGTACCCAAGGAAGGCAGTTCTTTCTTAAATATATGTCAGGGTACTTTGATTTCACACAGCTGATAAGACAATTCTAAAATGCATCTATGGTGAGAACTCCATTTTAAAACTGCCTTGAAGTTAACTGGGTCCCATGTATCTTCAAATGGAACAGTCCTAAGGTAATAAATGATGTATACATGTTACTATAAAAGCTACATCTTGAGATGATTGTCACAGAATAAGGCAAGAAATAACTCAGCCACGCCTTAAAACAATTCAACCATTTTTCATTAAATATTACCTAGGGTGAATAATTGTTTTTCTAGTTAAGCAACTGAACCTGTGTGTATATTTTCAGAGATAGCTTGCTAAAAGCACAGTATACATGTACATGGGTATTTCACACTAATACTCACTCTCCTTTGGACTTAAGAAAAGGACATGTATCGTGTTTAACTGATACACTGGTATTTGGATGTTGTGAACGTTCTCCATTTTTGTTTTCCAGCGATAGGGCTAAGTGTTAAATTTGTATTCTATTTCATATGTAAAGCATATTCAGCTTTTAATGTTGTAACGCAAAATGATGCCTTTACTACTACACAGACTTGAAACATTGTGAAATGTTTTTTACAAGCTGCAACAGATTTTAATTCCGCAATCCAGTTTGGTTTTTTTGTAACTGTCTGCATCTGTCTGTAGCTGTCCGAACATATGTGTGTGGGTTTAAAAGGCTGTATGGTCATCTGTGCATCTATATGGATATGGAAGATGATGTAACCATCAAGGCTACACAAAGACTAAGCCATTAATTTGCAAACTTGTGGGCATGGTGAATCCATGATGGGTGTGAGCGGCCGATACAAGTGTGGGCCAACCCAAAAATTTGGGATAACTGTGTGGTTGGTCAGTCAACACAATTGCAAGTTTTAACAAATATTTTTTAATCATGCGGCTGTACAAATGACAGAGTCATATGTTTGTCCCAATTTATTGTTGTTTCAATTGAGTACAATTTGGGTTATTTGGATTACATTATATTTTTTTAATCTTATTTTGATTACAGAAGATTTTTTGAATGTTATTTTCATTCCATTAGACTATTTGTGAATGTTTGGATAGAGTAATTGATTGAGACAAGTTTTAGAGCATGAAAGAATCACTATATTTGTAATATATATACTTTTTTATTAATCCATTCCATTAACTTCCATTTTGCATCACACTGTGTTGTGTTGTCATTTGATCCAAGCATCCATTCAGATCTATCCTGTTACAATTGGTGTCAGAAGTGGGATGCTTTGGATTGAATGAACTACCAATACACTATTTAAACCATAAGCATCATAAAAAGTATAGCATATCTATTATTAATTATGGAAACTTAAAAGCAAAACAATATTATCATTTTGAATCTGATGGAAGCATGCAATAAATCTAAATACTAACAAAGTTTTGTACAAGTCAGATATAACAAGATTCCTCTAGTGTTCAATATGTTTAAGACAAAACTGTGAAATTCAAACAAAAAAAAGAAAAAATGATAAAAGGGGAAGAGGCACAAAAAAAACTAAGTACACCGTAATAATGATATACCTTTTATTTTCCAATATACTTTTTCACTGTATAGGTACTTGCATAGTTTAGAGTAATTTGTTATAATTTATTAAAAGTATGTTTTCATTACAAACATTGTTTTCTACAAAGTTATATATCTCACAAATTCAATTAACAAGTATAATTGTATTTATGAAACTTTAAAACATGTTTGACATGTGTCCATATGCCAACACCGAAGGAAAGTGGGAGTTGTAAAAAGATATTTGGACCAAACATTTCAAATTTTAAATACAAACAATAAAAAAATGTAATTAATACTGTAGGTTTATATGCTAACAACATGCATTAATTCTTAAGAAAAAGAATCATCCATAGATTTTCAGAGTACCACTAATTTTATGTTTGAATTTTAAGTAACTTCTCTAATCCACTAAATTTCTTGAATCAGTGTGTTTTATGTTTACTAGCCTACTCTGGCAAATATCTTGCATGAGCCTTGACATCCCACTCAAAGTTTTATTATCTATTATAAGAAAAGTGTAGTTAGTAATTCGTAATCTTCAGTTTCAATATTTCCTAGGGGCCCTGAGTGGCCGAGTGGTCTAAAGCGCTTTCCGTTACGGATCACAAGATGATAGGATGAATGTGTAAACTGTCAAGCCAATCCATCAAAGTAGTTTGGGAACAGCAGCGATAACAAGCCTGTCCTAATGGAATGATGTACAAAATGATGGACAGATGACAACAACAGAACATCCCCATAAGCCATCTTTGTAATAATACAATTGATAACATATATGAGAAGTTCATAAAGCAATCAAATTTGGTCTATTTCAGCAAATAAACTATAGCTTTTAGCTCTTTGTTAATCTGTGACTAATAATACATTAAGAAATGTTTCTTTTATTATAGTAGGCACTAACATGGTGTTGTGAGATAAAATCCTTGTCAAATAAATTGCCTTATCTATGATCACTTTTTAAAATGTCAACTTACCACAACACCTCCTCCTTTATTCAGTCTCCACTCCACACCAAACTGTTCACACTGTGTTGAACAATTCAACATATTTCCAGAATGGCTTATGACTGGCTTGCACTGTTTTGTTGGAGTATCTGTGAAATTGGGAAAAAAGTAGGTAAAGTTGTTTAATTATTTAAAGTAAATTGCTACATGTATTAACTGCATTTAAGCATTTTTAAGATGATATTTAATTACTGTTTTCCAAATTAAGTGATATATAAAAAGAAAATATTAAGCAAAGTATAAAGTTCCAATGATAAAGTTTACATGATACCAATAAAATCAGAATTACTCTCTGCTACCTCCGAAAATAATTCTGATCTCCATAAAGGACAAAACAAAAGAACTTTCTATCTTTATAATTCATGCAGGATGGAAGGTAGCTCTTATAGATAAACTCTCTTTATCGCATGCAAGGTGGCCACAAGTATCCTCAATGTAAGCGGTCTTTAACATGAAAGAAACTGACTCCATTATGTCTTAAACGACTCCACATTTTGTTGGAAGGCCAGGCTTGTGGAAATCACTTCTATATCATGAGCAGCAATCTTTATTACATACATGTGAGAGAACCAGAATTTTAAACCAGTAGATTTAAAAATCAGATCAGAAGATCGACTCCAAAACCAGCAGACAGTATCTTATTGGCACAAGTTGTACTTCTTCAAGGAGTGAAAACAAAACAGGTGCATTTTCTGCCATAATATTCATCTCTTCATAGTATAATAAAGTAACAAGTTTTGAACATAACTAAGATTTAGATTCTGATTGGCAATGTTGCAATAATTATTTAATGAGTAAGTATATTGTTAATTAATGAAAACTTCAGAGATGTTATATTATTTTTCATTATCAGTCATTTGAGCTAGACATAAGAATGGCAGAGATACTGGGTCATGTAGAGAAGTCGTCATGATATTCCTGCTTAACTTTAATATTGTGTCTAACACGTGTCGATCAACTTTATAAAATAGTCCAATGTAGACTTGGTACATCTGGATAATACACATCAGCACGTGATTTGTGAGAAAGTTGCAGGATACAGACTTACTGATAAGAAAAATATCTTGTGTTACTCAAGTTGCAAATTTTATATGAGATGCCAAGTAATTCCCACAATTTTTGAAGATTGTGGCAAGATTCTGAATTATCAATGTTTCCCTTCGCACACATTAGTAAATCAGAAACACGCCGGAGATATCTGATGCACAGATTTTGCTGCCATGCATATTTTTGGAGACAGGATTCACCTAATGCAATTAGGATGTATTCAATATCAAATACTTAAAATGAAGGATGGGAGATGGCATCATGTATACTTTGAGCAGAGGCACTGTTAAGATGGAGGAGCTTACTTTAATATTGTGAGCTCTCGCATTATTTACATCAAGCTCAGCAACATGTCATCCAGACAAACTAACCTATTATGATGAGACGAGAACTGCGTGCACTCAGAATGAACAGCCAAGAAAGTCAAAGAAGCAGAGCACAACAGAGTAACTGTGAAGCTAGTGTTAATGAAAAATGCAGAAAATAATTCTCTTGACTGGAATATGGATCATTCATTAGGATTACCGGTATGACTTCTGATCACATGATTGCCAAGTCTCCAAAAGTGAATAATCCTTTCATGACAGGGTTTAAGAGTTTTCAAAATTATGCTCCTGTTCACCTTAAAATAATGTGGGTCTGCTGCTGGTCAAATTCTTGTCACAAGAGCAAATATGCATACTGATTAGAAATAGAATACAAATACAAAATACATGTAAAAATTATTTATGTTCAGTACTTACTTTAACTAATAACAGCTTCCGATTTCACTTGAGCTTTTCCATTTACTCAAATCAGGCCTCTGCTATGGGCTAAAATCTCTTAACCCAAAGTAGAAAAGGCACATAATGAGAATCTTTGAAGAGCTTTTGATCAATATATAGTACATAACTATTCAATGGCTTTACTGTCTGTGGAAGGAGCTAGGCAGGTTTTAAATTAGCCAAAATTTGGCTAAGGATTCCTGTTGCCATACTCAGTGAGACTGGTACACAACTAATGTCCTTTTAGCCCAATTTGGCTAATTCCAACAAAGCTGTTCTTCACACTCTTAGGCTGAAACCAAATCTTGGCTAAATGAATGCTTAGCCAAAATTTGGCTAAGGATTCCTGTTGCCATACTCAGTGAGGCTGGTACACAACTAATGTCCTTTTAGCCCAATTTGGCTAATTCCTACAAAGCTGTTCTTCACACTCTTAGGCTGAACCCAAATCTTGGCTAAATGAATGCTTAGCCAAAATTTGGCTAAGGATTCCTGTTGCCATACTCAGTGAGGCTGGTACACAACTAATGTCCTTTTAACCCAATTTGGCTAATTCCTACAAAGCTGTTCTTCACACTCTTTGGCTGAAACCAAATCTTGGCTAAATGAATGCTACACATTTGCCTTTCACATGGATTTAACAAGTGGTTTTTCTATGTACATAATAATGATGTTGGTGGGAAATAGACTCACCCATAGTATAAATATTATTAATAATAATAATAATAATAATAATAATAATAATAATAATAATGAGGACTTTGTATAGCACCTAATCTTTAGAAGCTCTAAGCATTTTACAACATCTATAATGATTTGACCACAAAAAACACATGAAACTATAAAACAAAAAAAAAACATGCTGAAAATATTTAAGATAGGAGACAACATTAAGTCTTTAAGTTTGCTTTTTGCAGTTGACATGTTTTTCAGAGTTTTAAGAGACTCTTAAAAGGGATTACAGCGTCTTTGTGTCTAATTTCATTTAGCAATTCATTCCAAGTTGTTGGGCCCTGGTATGCAAATGAATGTTGTACATATGACTTCGTTTTCATAGTGGGAATAATGAGTATATGATTGCCAGAAGAAGATCATAAGTATCTTGCTGGTTTGTACACATGGGAGAGGCCAGATAGGTAATGCTGGACTGGAGTCCATCAGTGAAATGTAGCAGTCATTGTATGGTACAGAGCAGTGGGGAGGTTTGCTTTATTGAGATGTGTGTTCTGATCATGTTACTCTAACATGGCACAGTGTTAGTACATAATGTACATTAAGCATAAACCCACATACAATGACAGTGCTAGGGCCTTACTTGTTAGAGTTGGGTTAGAAATAAATCAGTGAATGAAATGACTGTGTATTTTTATCACACCAATGATTTTCGTCATTGAAATTGATTTAATCAAACTAGTATTTCGGCAAAAATTGTAACCTACAAACTTTATCAAGTATTTAACAGAGAGATGGACCAACAGGAAGATGGATGTGTACAAAATCTAAAGAAAACCAAACTATTAAAACAAATATTTAAATATATAACAAATTTTATTATTAAAGAACATATGACTGAAATGGTGTACATTGTAACAACTTTTACTTTAACATAAAAGATCTCTTTTCAATAAGTCTTTTTATGCCTATCGGCAATTTTCTTGAAGCAGGAAATTCGAATTCCCCTGGTAAAATATTGCTGACTGATATTGTTAGCTGTTTACATGATGTCAGTGACACCTTAAATTGCTTTTGTCTGTATAATCTAATTGTAATATCAGCAGGCGCAACTTCCATGACCTGACCGATTTGAATGATAGTTGCATCTGCAAGGTACAAAACATGTCTCTCAACATCATATCTTTTTCTGTCTGCTCGTTCAGCTCGATGTCTGCCTGAGACTTGTTGGGTTATGTATACCTGAAAAATTTGGATCAGTAATTTTTGAATGAATTTTATTTATTTTAAACTAAACTAAGCAAGTCTTTTGAATGATTGTTTTACTGTCATAATAGAAGAAATTAATATAAAAAATAATAAATAATGTTCAAATTTCATTGCAATTTAGTTGGAAAATTAACACTCAGATTCTTCTTTTTAAATATCATAATAGGTATCATAATTCTGTGAGATATAATTGAGAGTTGCACATTCAATTTTCATTAATTCTTGCTAAATCAACTTTCTAACTCATCATAAACCATTAGAAGTTTACTGGCACATTTTATTTGAAACATTAACTCATTGTATCTGTATTGTATCAATATTACATAATTGTTTCAATGTAACAGTCTTCAGAGGAAATATTTTGAAGTATTCACTCCGGTGCTTTTATAACTGGTATTTCCAAGTTTAACATGACATTTCATTTAAAAGGAGAAGTTGAACAAACTATTTATTTGCTTCTTATAAAATATCCATAAAACAATGTATGTCTTTCAGAGATAAATGTTTAGGTACTAAACCATGTTTATTTTGGAACAATTGCCCATTACATTTGACTGTAGTGTTTCATGAGAACAGATATTTGTTTGGAAAATGTACTCTTCAGTTTGTCCAGATGACTAAGTAATGATTAAAATCTTTAAAAGAACACTATATATATAATTTGGTCTACATCTCCCTCCCCCACTCAAGTAAATTCATATTTTTAAAATTGATTTGAATTGTATTAAAAATGGTCTGGTCATAAACACATACCGAAAATCATACATGTTTATTTATATTTGTCCAAAAACTGATGAGCATCTATGACAACTAGATTTTGATATAAACTAAGTCTCAAATGTTAAAGGGCTGATTTAACATTTAAATATGGCTTAAATTGTGTACAACTCTCTTTATCTGATTTCTGATGCATATAACATTCCTTCAGATTTAAATTTGTCAGATTTATGGTGTTATTGTAATGGTGCTGATGGATATGACAGTTTCAATGAAAACACTAATCTTGTTGTGTACAAGGAAGGTGTCTGAAAATAACAAATATGACTTTATATTCCATACATACCTGCATACAGTCTTGTCATTGACCTTGAAAGTCTGTGTTTTTGTATGTTTATATGTCACTGCACATTCTCGGATGATGCTAATGAGTACTGTCATCCGTTTAGGTCCTTCAGGTAGTATATGCATTTTTTGTCGCCAGACTAAAATGTCCTCCGTTGTAAAGTTGTCATTGCAATGACTATTGCACCCACATGCCACAGATTTTTCCTTTTCAATGAAAGTTAAATCTAATGCAGCTCTTCTTCTTTTCACATTGAAATCTGCAACATATGGCATTTGAAATTGTCTTCAGATTTTAGTATGCAGACAGATTTTAAAACAAACATTAATGTTATGCATATGATGACGCTAGTAATTTTGTGATGTTTTCATACTAATGCATATATTTAAACTGCTTAATAATTTGTATCGTTCTGTTTTTCTTTTAATATAATTAAGCTACAGAGCTTTATTAAGATTCAAAGAAGATTTACTGAAAAAGTCAAATAAATTTAGAAGAATTAATTAATGATACTAAAATGATTTTAATGCAGTAAAATCAGGGCACTTAAATAATTAAGCATATAAACATCCATAACTAATTAGCCTCAAAGTTATTTTGGCGGAGTAGGTGAATAATGCATGACTGAAATGAAAATATGTTTCACTATACCATTTCAGTGCTTTATTTCCATGCTTTAAGTTTGTAATCTAAGTGGCAATTACTGTAGTAGTAGTAGTAGTAGTTACTGTTCTTGCTGTGTAACAAATACAAATTGTAATTTACCTAAATTAAACATACAAGATGACAACCGTTTCTGAACAAATCTTGTTGATGGGAGACCGATATCTGCAAGATAAAAAATTTAAGTCTCAATCTGTTAGTTCTTGCTGCAGTCTTTAATTCACCTAACATACCTTTTAAAAGTTGCGCAACTATCATTCTGAGTTTTCTTTTCCTACTGCTGATTATAACCAAATATTTGAATGCATTTATGCCAATAGCATTTTACTTATAAAAATACTGATATCAAGAGTATATTCTCTATTATTTTAAAAGAAATACATAGTAATTATTCAAGTAGACATCTGGACCAGAGAACTTTTGATAGCCAGTAAGTCTAAGGCTCAATAATCAAACTGAATTCCATCAGTGGTCACCAGGCAGGAATTTTGTGATGGAAACTAAAAATACTATTAATTTTTTTTTTAAATCTTTGCAGTGAACTGAAAGATAAATAATTCCCTTTTGTTATAGCATTTTCCATCAGAATCTGAATCAGATTTATGTTCAAAACTTGCTGTTATATTATAGTATGCAGAGAGAAAATATTACAGTGGGAAAAAAACATTTCAGTACTTGCAACATAAAGTTTATGAAGACAAAATAAAATCTACTAGTTTAGGAGTGAATATCTTTAGTCAAAATATGTAAATCTACTGGTCTGAAATATTTTACATGTAATGCTAAAAATATCTTTAGAAAATTTTACACTTAAATTTGATAAAATGTAATACATGCTCATAGGGTCAACTTCACAACATAAATTTACAAAACTATGCCAAATCTAATTCATACTGAGTATGCTCTGATTAGATGTGGGCTATGCTTACTGAATGGAATAAAAATCCCTGAATAGTTTAATAAAAGTGCCTAATACTAATAGATAATTTAACATAATATAACTATGTACTATTGTTTATATTCTGTTTGTTTTATTAACCTATAGAATGTTTATAAATTAGCAATTTAAATCTATACACACCTTTGTTGAACTCATTTCCAAGAAGTTTTCTGTACAAGTCCTTGTCCATTGTCTTCACACTTTGGACATATCAGTTGAAGTCTCTGGTAGCAGTGACTGACTTGTTTGTTTTATAGCTGCAACCGTCTACTAGAGACATATGTGCAGCTTTTATAGACACCATATCGGTGTCCATTTTTTTCCCTCGAGGAGGGAACTAACCTTATTTATACTGCTGTAACTGGTTGAATGCCTTCTACCAGTTCTGCCTCTATCAAGGCTATTACATGCCCAGCAGGCAGCTTTTAAGCACTCAGCAAGATCAATGAAAACCTGTCATGATCAAAGGAATTTTACACCAAGAGCATGGCCTGGAGAGAGCCATACACTGACTCAAAAATAAGGCACTTGATTTTATGAATTGTGTCACTTGTCCAGCTATCATAGTAGAGTATGCAAATTCCATGATAATACAAATTCAATAATGTTAGATGTTTAAATGCTGTTGATCATACCTATATTTATAGGCATATCCTTAATGACAGCTTCTGTGTAGACTGAAAAGCCAAATGTTATGGCATTTTCTGTCATTCCAAGTGTTTGAAATGTTTTCAATATGGCACCAAAGAATCTGGTGCAAATTTCAGTAACCTTATTTTAAGTCTCTACTTTTTTCATTTGAAAAAAGGATCAGCTTTCTAAATATTTTGTAAAGTAAATTATTGCATCCACTATCAACTAATCCTAGCCAGCCAGACACACAGAGATATATCATATTCCACATATTTCCATCAAATTTGTGTATTGTGAGTCTTTCATGATTAATTTAGATAAATGCTACTAAGTTCATGAATATATGTGGGAAATTATCACTGAGAATAACGTTAAACTAATCATCAATCAAGTTATCATGGATGGAATATCCTCAGATATTATATAGTAATCACAATAATGTAGATCAAGTATTATCTTAATAGTATAGCTTTACTGTTCCAGAATTTGTTTCATTACAGCCCATTCAAAACTTGGACATGATGTCTTTTTATAAATAAGCAAAACTGAAAAAAATGAAAATACTAGTAATCATGTAATTTACACAACTGCTGCTAGACAATACAAATATATGTGCTGCTCTTTAGCTTTGGAGGCAACACAGATAATAATAGCATGATCCTATTTCCATTCATGTTTTCAACCTTAAACAGTTAACCAACCCACCAATAAACATGGTCACATTTTAGACTGAAGTCTTCATAGACCTGATTATAATATTCTATGGTCCATCCTTGTATCCCACGAACTTGCATCAGCTAACTACTGCATTATATGCTATCTGAATGTATCAGTTCCTTCACCTTTACTTGCTATTAAAAGACACCTCGATGTGATAAATAGAACCAAACTAATGCATGACATCCAAGCGAACCTAACAACTTGCTTACCTCCTACAGTAGAAGAACTCGATAACTGCCTGTGTTCATTGCTTGAAAACATCTCAGCCATCAAGTGCAGAGTATCAATTCAAAAGTGTTCTCCATGGTATAGCAGTGTTAGGGACCAACTTTGCGCCATTAAAAAAGACCACTGTGAAGTGGAGAGGCTTTGACTTTCCAACAGACTCACTTTCATAAGCTAATCTATGAAGCTGCCAAGAAGAATGTCACAAACATAGTCCATTTAGCCAAATTATCCCACTACAGTATTTCAGGGACAACAATTAGAAGCACATGGATTAATTTCTGATAGTTGTGATGATGAGTGCACCAAAGTCATGTGAACTTGATCTAATTCTAACATCACTGCTGATTGAGTGCTTCGATCCAATATTGCTTTTACTAACTGAGGTTATTAAAACCTCTCTCTCATTAGAGGAATTCCCATTATTTTTCAAAACTGCCAGTATAAAACCTTCTGCTGAAGAAACTAACATTCAACTTTAATGCTTTAAAGAACTACTGACCAGTTTCTAATCTCCCGTTCATATAAAAAATCTTAGAAAAAGTTGTTCTGACCCAGCATATATCTCATCTGAATTCAAACAGTCTTTATAGCAATGTACAGTCTGCATATCTCCCCTGCCACAGTACTGAAACTACACTTCTGAAAGTAGTTAATGGCATTCTCTCTGCTTTGGATAGCGGAAAGATTACATTCCACACACTCCATGATTTGTCTTCAGCATTTGACACAACAGACCATGATATATTAATTCAATGTAAAAAGCATGTATTTGTCATTCACAACACAGCCATTGTTTGGTTCAAGTCTTAACCTAGAAAGCAAGCAACCTATCTTCCCAGATGTGAAAAAGCTTCGGGCCTTGTATTGTTTATATACTTGTAAGGTGCCCTGTTATAAAGTTCTGGTGTTTATATGATATGAACAATTCAACCTATTTTTTTTCACAACCCATATCAATGTTGAGTTTATAGTGTTTGCATTGTTATAGTTGAGATGAGCAGTTGAGAAAAAAAAATAAAGTAACGTGTATTTATAAAAGGAATTAATTTTATAATTTATCTGCAATCAATATTTATCAACACATTGCATTGAAGACAGTAGTGCAGTGGATACTCATCCATGGGTGTAAACATAATAACATATTTCTCTAACAGGTGTTGAAGTTAACTACAGATTGTACACACTTTTCAAAGTAATTTTTATACCAATTGATCTGATTGCTACACCTGCCTCTACTGGGAATTTCATAATGCCTAATTATCATACAGGATAATTTATTTTCTTATCATGTAAATATTAAAATAAGCCTATGATGCATTTGATAAGTAGATTATTAACATATAGTTCATAACATTATCAGACCCACTTTAAAATTACATTTGTTCCATGAATTTACATGTCAAGATTATTAAAATATACATCTACAGTCCTTTCAAATATTGTTCAATCAAGATTCAGTTAGTTTGTTTATTTACTCATTCAGCTACCAAAAAATTAGCCAATGTGAATTGTAGTGAATGTTATGTGCATACAAAATTTGCACCAAGATCTGTACATTTAATCTTTTCCCTTGTGCTCAAATTTGATGAATTATGATTATGTCAGTGTACTGCTTTGTCCGATCATATGGATATATGAAAATCCATTTTAATATCTTGACTTTGTTGTGACATGCATATAAAGTTATATTTTAAAAATTGTAGAAATTTTCATCTAAACCAAATCCAAATAATGAAATAATCTATGATCCATAACTTTGTTCAGAGACTGTTAGCTGCAAGCAAGTGGTCCATAGGGAATCATCAAAGGCTTGTTTGGCTATAAAGCCTTGCCATCATGATTAGATTATTCAAATGTGTAATTAACCATGCTCTCCCAAGTGATTTTGGCTGTGAAATTTGAATTAGAGATGGTGATAATCAGGATGACCCTTGTTACATGTCCAACTGTTAGCACTGGGCTACATGAAAGGAAAATCAAAATGAAACTTGAACAGTAAAATTTTGTTCTAAATTTCTTGTGTTCCAAGTACTTTTTGAGTCTCTTCAAAATAGTTATTGAAGAGCCACTATGGGTTAGATACTTAGTTAATAAATAAATGGTGGATTATTATACTGTCATAATACAAATTATAATACTCAATCTTTACTTATTTAAAAGATAGGTAGATAGATACGTAGGTAGGTGGGTAGACTAAATCAAGATAAAAAATTTAATGTCTCGCATAGAAATACATGCAGAATGCAAATGATTTTCAAAGTTAACTTTTGTGCATTTATGTGCAATTAATGAAATTGTGAGAGTCTGTCTTTAAAAAATTGTGGGAAGTAAAATCCCAAAATGATTCAATATGTGATTCTTACTTATTGTACATTTTGCCCTCAATATGTTTGACCCATTAACATAGTTTTGAGAAAATTGGAATAGTGATGCATATTTCATGATATATTCTTATTTTCATCAGTTATATATTTCAAAATTCTAAAGTTTTTTTTAATT
>JARLTB010000113.1:22915000-23075000 GCA_030141615.1 Unio pictorum | reverse complement strand
AGTGGGGGGAAAACCAGCTAGATAGATCTGCCCCCCCCCCCCCCCATTTGTAAAAGGATCCATTATGTTGTGGTATCTCACTTATATGCTTCAAGTGTATTACCAAAGGGCGCATTAATAAAAATAAATGAATTGGTTGAATGGGGAAAAGAATGTGATAGCTGAATCTACCCCATTTCCAATTGCTAGCAGACTCATTACATATATACATGTTGCATTCAGCTTATTACTAAAGTGTCCATGATTGAAAAGAAATTAATTACTTTAGGCAAGGAAGTAGAAGTTAGAACTAGAGGGGGAAACTAATGAGTTGTAAGGGAGGTGGAAATAAATAATTAGGGGGTTGGGGTGGAAGATCTTGATGTTACACTGTCTATAAAAATTGCTGGTTAAGAAAAGGAAAGTGGAATAAGCTATACAATTTTTTAAGATTGATGTTGCATTATAATTAAAGGATTTTAAAAACAATGATTTGTACATGGTTATAATTTGTGCAAATTGTGAGATCAGCACTTTGACAATGGGCATTTCAGTATTATATAATTTGTTTATCTTGTACAAAGCAAGATATCATCCAACAAATCATCACTGATAATCCAATCAGCATAGCTTCAACAGCTCCTGTTCATGGCCATTAATATCAAAGACCAGACTAATAAGCCATGTGATCCAACTCCAAGATCAAAAGTCAGAAGTTCTATACAGACATTGTACTAAGGCATGTCTTTGAGAGGTTAAATATTGTATGCCCACCTAGAAATGCCAGTAGTAGCAGCAAACACTTGAGCCAGGAAGTAACACAGTTTAAGAATGTCATCAGTTTATGATTTTCATGAAGAAGATGAAACAGAGAAGGGGCATGAAACAGTAGAGGCTGGTGTGACAGGAAAGAGTAAGTACAGTTAATATTGTTTTTAATGAACGCTATATACAACAGAATTTCTTAAAATATATCAATTGAGACACTTCATGATTAAAAGCCTTTACACAGAAAATAGAAATTACTGAACTATATTTCTACCTGAAACAATTTTAAAATAAAGATTTGTTTCAGTATACTGTGTCATATAAACAAGCAAATTAAAGATGATCTTTCATTTTGAAATTTCAATGAAACGTTTAATTTTCAGTAAATAATAATAATTAGTTCAGGATAGATACACAAGGAAACAATGCAACAATCAAACAACCAGCCAGCATTTTTTTGCACTGTAATAAGCTATTTCAGCTCCTTAAATACATTTCTAATTGATTTAAAATCCACAATATGTTAGTAAAATGTTCAGGTTTTTTCCAAGAAACTGACAAGGTTATGTATTAAGTATGTTTTTATTCATTTTTTCTTATAATAATAATAATAATAATAATAATAATAATAATAATAATAATAATAATAATAATAATTGTACTGTAAAGAGAAAGGAACATTTTTAATGCTGTTATTAACTGACACATAAAATATCTCATTTTTTTGTAGGGTCTGATAGCTGTTATATCTACACTAAGGATCTGCTCTCCTTCAGCACATGGTCTTTGACTCTCAGCAGACAAGGAAAGATTTACATAAATCTTAATGACACAGATATTGATAATTATGTAAAAGTGAAATGTAAGTATATTTCTATATTTTACCAGACAATATTACCAAAATGTTTTTTTTCTTCTCCAGATTCTAGAAAGGGAGATAGAAAAATATTGTGTAATGTTATTGAATTTTGTGGACCAAAAACAGTTTTTCTATTGATATGTATTGCTGTTAAAACTGCAGATTAACTGGAAATGGGATTAATTTTTACCATGACAGAAAATATTCAAAATGTCTATCCAGACATGCAATAATGACAGAATTATATTATGTTATTATTTATTGACGGGTTGTGTGCAGCAGTTCTAATCTCTGCTGAATACTTTTTCAAACCATATTATTAAGTTTTGACCAAATCTCATATATATATATATAGATGTATGATATATTTTTACACCGATATGCAATTTTGTGAGCCAGAAAAATTCAGAATTCAAATT
The DNA here is from genome assembly GCA_030141615.1 of Unio pictorum. Lineage (NCBI taxonomy): Eukaryota > Metazoa > Mollusca > Bivalvia > Unionida > Unionidae > Unio > Unio pictorum. The sequence continues at coordinate 23,072,975 of JARLTB010000113.1, read as the reverse complement.
GATTCATTGCTGAGTAGTGACTGAGAATCCAATCTCTGAAATTAATTACACCACTGTTCACTAGTGAATCAAGTTGCTGTTCACTTGCTGACTGTGACTATGTACATTCCAAAGAGTCAGGTTATAACAGTCTTAGTTGCTGAGACCTATATTGATAGTCACACACACACCCTCCAAATATTGTGTGAACATGATCACCTTTGAAGTTCACATTGTTAAGATAATTAATTTTTGATACACATGTACAAAAATAGAAACACTAATCAAAACTAATTTTATACTAGTATTAGAAAATTTAAATATTCTATAATTGATTATCAGTTGCCAACATTATGTGTTTGTCAAAAACTTGATCTGTCATTCACATCAATATAATATATTGTATTCAAATTTCTCATCTCAAATGTGACTATACAACACAATTAATTATGAATTCAGATTTGTACAAGGAACATTTTGACAAACATAAAAATATAAAAGTTATGCATGTCAGGTTAAAGAAGTCTTTGGTTTTAAATTTGACTTAAAATAAATCATGTTCATTTTAGTTGGACTTTGCAGAATTGTCAATATTCTAGTTTTAACAGTCAATCTCCTGATTTATCACATGAAATATATGCATGAAAGAGATTAAGAGAGGGTGATTTAAGAGAAGTTGTTTTCAGATAGTGTATGTATAAGTTTAGAATTGAAGATGCTATTAAATCTTTTCTTACAGATCCAGATATAAATTACAAGTTTGGACCAGTTGAAGAATGTGGACTTAGTAGTGATGAAACATGTATAAAGGTAATTAACAAAAGCATATTAAATTCTCTTTTGCTCATATACATTGCAAACTCTCTTGTTTAAAATGGTCCATACATTAAAACAGTTTGAACTAGACAATTTATGATCAGTACATGTATATTATATTGTATACTTGATGTGAAGAAGCTGCACACCTCTTTTCATGGGTTGAGCCATTAGCATGTCTCCAAATTTCATTGAATTATTCATTTTTACATTTCATCAATGATATAATTTTTATTTGTAACCTGATAGCAAAAATGCCAGTAATGAAGAATAATTATTTATAACAGATAATGAAATTTAAGTAATAAAAATATAGATCAAATTTGTATATTTTTTTAATGTTTTCCTTTATATTGATGTATTAGTTGGAAACAGAATAATGAATAAGAGTTAATGGTGGACTTGCTGGTGGATACATTTATAATCTGGGAAAGCTTTGTCACAAATGTATATGGTCACAAACTGACCATTTTACATCAGTTTATTAATAAATTTTATACAATTAAGATCTGTAATAACAGTTTTCAAGGTGTGCATTTTTGGAAACTAAAATGTGTGGCAAGCAAAACTGAACTGTAATTAATCCAATCTGCAAGTAGTTAATTCAATAACTACTTAGTGTGTGATTGATAGTAGGTCATTGATTCCTGAGAATATATAGAGAACATGTGCAGAAAAATATGACTCAGTCAAAATTGTATTAAAAACCAGTATTAACATGCATTTTCCATGTTGCCATAATTTGATTTTGCGCAGCATTTATAATACCTGTGTTATATTTACTTTTCTAATTCAGTGGATAATAAAGGATTGTTAATATGGAATACTTTGTGTATATGCTTTTTGTGGATTTCATTGTCAGTATGCAAACAAACAAAAAAATTATAAATTGGCTCTTATGTGCATTTATCTTTTTATAGTGTATTGGGGGTGCTGGATTTACAGTGGAATTGCTTTGGACAGATCATGTCACGAGTACTACGCTGTTTTACAAACAGTTGGACTGCAGCAGTGTCACATATTTCTGTGAAAGTCTGAGCACATTTTTGAAGGTAATATGCTTTTTCATCAGTAAATACAGTGTCTTTACATTTGATTTCTGTAATTATAAAGGAAAGTAGTCACAATGAACTCAAGAGTCTTCCAAACCTGATCTCCATAAGTATCACACCCACTGAAAAGTCTGGAATACAAAATCGGTTCCATCCACCAATAGCTTAAATCATCAGTACATCAATAAGAGTACCATATTTTGCTAATATTTTTAACTTTATTAACATTGATAAATATTTTTGAGGTTGCCATGAAAACAAGTTCCAAATTTTTCAAAATCTATTTGTGGCTTTTATTTCAGTCTGATCTTGTTAACTTATTAAAGTTATTATGCGGTTTGTCACACACACACATGCATTAAAACGGTATTAAAGTTCTAGTACAGAGATTACCCCTGTGTGACAAAATCACAATGAAACTTTCAACAAATTTATCCGACATGCTTTGTTACAAGCTAACATTCTTGTTAGCATTGGAGTTCCAACTGAACCAGTGGCCTTGTGGTTAGAGCATCTGCCTTGGATGTGGGAGGTTGTGGTTTTGAACCCTTGCTGAGTTATACCAAAGACTTATAACAATGATACTAACAGCTGCATTGCTATTGCCCAGCATTAAGACATTAGTGTTAGAATTCATTGGCCTGGTGTCAGGATAATGTAAATGCCACATGTCTTTTGTATGATGGCCCAATAATAGAAATCACTATAAACTGTCACACACCAGACATCGTAATGATATGACTGAACAATTATTAAAGATATGTAAAGCATTAAAATCACGCAAACACTCTTTGGAATTCCTATTCACTTATTTTTTTAGTTCCCACCCACCCCTCCAACAACCATCCCTGAAGATTAACTGGTTTGTCCCTAACATATATTAAGTTTTGACTAAGATTATCCAAATTTAATGAGTGCACTGTACTTTTGTAAATAACTTAACATTTTACAAAGGGAATTCAGCTCTGTGTGATGTTTTCGCTATATAACCTTTCAGCAACATTGACAAAAATAGTAAAAGTCTCTTTCTCAGACTATTTTACATTGCCTTTCTGCATGAAGCCTTGGTAGCATTTTTATAGGACTTCTAACTCTAGTCAGATGAGATTTATCATGAATATTCATGCACATTTATAGAAGACTATAATTCGCTGATGTATTGACTACATTATCTACTTCTCTGAAAAGCTTTATAATGTTTTCCATTGGTAGGAATTTGAGTTTCTTTCAAAATACCAAGAAAGGCATTTTAATCAAGTTATGATTGCTTAGCATGTTTTTTATTATCTGCAGTGTGATTATGATTTTCATTATCTCCAATGTGATTATGTTTTTCAGAATGAGTAGAATGTTTTCATGCATGCGGCTCAGTCAAAGTTTCTTGGAACATTTGAGGTTGATATACAGACCCTGCATTGTTCATCAAGCAAAACTGCTGTCAGAAGCATTGATCATAATTATGTCTGCAGGTTGTATATCAATGCAGAAGTTCTGGTACAAAATGGAAACTTCAAGGAATTTCCTCCTGCAATTGGAACTGTAGATGTTGGTGATGACTCATTAGAATTGAATTTCAAGTCTGAAGGTATTGTTGATATTGTTGATGGCAACCATACCTTAATTACTCAAAACAGACTCTGCGGAGAGTTCAAAGACATACAGAACCTGAGCAAAGTTTTACACAATTAATATGTGCATTTGAACTTGAAACAAAAAACCCTTATGTCTATCTGACCTAATTAACATAATCCAATATGTGCTTCCCATCTCTTTTTATGAAATATTCAAATAAAGACATAGTACCAATTACAAGCGTTTCATTTATTCATTTACATTCTTATTGCATAGACAATTTGATGGTTGAAGAGATTATATATTTTAGCTGAACTTTATTTTTGTGCTGAAAAAAAATGTTTATGGTTCACTGAATGTCAAAGCCAATTAAGCTATTTCTTACAAAGATTTATATATACAGGAACACATTGGCCAAAGCGTACTGAATTTTAAAGTTCCACAAGTAATGTCATGACATCATTTTATGGCAAAACTTGACCAAGCACAGATTGATATAATACATTTCAGAAAGACTAGTTCTAAATTTACATTTATAATAAGAATTTCTAAATGCCATGTGATATTATCATTACAAATTTGGGTATTTAAAAGCATTGTGGTACAGTTTTCAAAGACCACCCCTTCTGCCAAAAGAAATGGTCTCTCAAAACAGGTCTCAATCCTACATAATCAATAAGTCTGTGTATGGAAATTATGGTCTCTCATAACAGTGGTATCAAGACAGGTTTTACTGTATTATTATTTTGATTCTCTATTCATTTCCTTGGGATTACAGCTCAGTAAAGGTGTATTTACTAGACTATTCTGATTCTCTAACCTTATAAGAATCACTGGGATGGTTTGGTAGTCTCCCATTCATTAAATTTGAATGTTACACTCTACGTTCTATGCTCAATTATGTACATTTTCAAATTACATGTAACATTAGTAGCCCAACAGATGACCTTATATGCTGGATCAGTGCCATGTGCAAGGATTTAAGATATAGGCATGAAACAATATAATGAGAGAGGAAATGTGAGAGGGTGGCAGCAGATAGAGAGAAAGAGCAGAAATAATAGTTGGTCAAGTACATATAAGAAGATGGATATTTAGAAGGATTGATAACATATAAGGAAAACAAAGTACATTGCAAGATTGCAATTAACTGAACCATATACATGTAACTATAGACAGTTGTTGAAATCAGTTAGGCAGTTGAGATTGCAAATATATTGTATTAAGTGTGACTGATTAGTCCCATGATGGGGAAAGAAACATGCTTATATAATCACTTCAACAGTACACAAGGATCCATGGGAGAAAAACAGTGGTCATTGATTAGGTGGTCAACATCTGCAGGCAAACTTGATAGAAACTAGAGCAAGGAAAGGATGGAGTTTTGAAGTAGGTGGCCACTAAACTAGGTTTTGAGTGCTACTCCATTTGCAATTAAAAGGGTGCCATGCAGCATGAGTCTACTGTATAAACACTTGTTCTGAAAGAAGGAAAGATTATTTTTCTATTTTCCAAGCTTTGATTTTAATTTTTCCAAATGCTGGCTGATCATCCATTTGCAAAACATATTTCTCCAAAACTTTGGTTTTTGCCTAGAGGTCATAAATGTACATTATGGTATGAGACATTGAGGTGAATAGCCAAATGTTGCTAATTAATTGCTTTTATGCTTTTTGATTATAACAGCCATACATGCAGCTTGTACTAAATGCTGTTTTTCACACTAGCCAAATTTTGGCTAAGGATACATTTATTCAAAATCTGGTCTTTGCCTAAAAGTCATACTGAACATTATGGAAAGGGACAATATTGCAGTTAGCCAACTTTTGGCTAAGCATTCATTTAGCCAAGATTTGGTTTCAACCTAAAAGTGTGAAGAACAGCTTTGTAGGAATTAGCCAAATTGGGCTAAAAGGACATTAGTTGTGTACCAGCCTCACTGAGTATGGCAACAGGAATCCTTAGCCAAATTTTGGCTAAGCATTCATTTAGCCAAGATTTGGTTTCAGCCTAAGAGTGTGAAGAACAGCTTTGTAGGAATTAGCCAAATTGGGCTAAAAGGACATTAGTTGTGTACCAGCCTCACTGAGTATGGCAACAGGAATCCTTAGCCAAATTTTGGCTAATTTAAAACCTGCCTAGCTCCTTCCACAGACAGTAAAGCCATTGAATAGTTATGTACTATATATTGATCAAAAGCTCTTCAAAGATTCTCATTATGTGCCTTTTCTACTTTGGGTTAAGAGATTTTAGCCCATAGCAGAGGCCTGATTTGAGTAAATGGAAAAGCTCAAGTGAAATCGGAAGCTGTTTAATCTACATGTGAAACTTTCGCTTAATGATCGTGAACTGGAATTCTACAATGAGCATAATCATTCGCTCAGGGATCTATACTGAATTACATATTCTCCTTTGTAAAGTTTGTACTGTAACAGCAGTGTTGATTTGTCTTTTATTTTATCTGACTTGAATTGAAGAATAAAAAGATCCAGCTGTTCTACCATTTTCCATCTGGCAACATGCACAGCTAACACCATAAAGTATTCTGCTTAACATCAAGTGCCATCTTTAAAATTCTAGACTGGCATACCAACTAACTAGCTGCCATAAAAGTTCATTTTTGAAGAAATCTATCTAATTAATATGATTGGAATCAAGGAAATGATAGTGAAAATGACAAAAACAACTTTTTATTGTTTTATTTTTACTTATTTTTCAATGAACCACAAAGAATAATCAATATATATTCAGAATTTGGTGAATGACTATACCAAAAGCAGAAAAGATGGCATACATGGATATCATGCTGAGGACAATACATGACTTGAATGCAGGTCTGGCCAGTGAAGTCAAATGGTAATCCAGCACATGGGAAGAGAAAAATACAGGTACTCACTGGGATGCTAAATGATATTATAATTATTGTCCAATTCACTCATGGACATCTTTGACAAGGTAGTTGTGGTAAGTGAATCATTTATGACTCTCATGCTTGATTGGAATTGCTGGTTATGACATTGCTAGTATTTGTAGACAATTCAACATCTGCATTGTTTTTGACATGGGGGGGGGGGATATAAGGCAGGTGGTGATGGCTCATTTTTCAAATCTCTTTATTTTGACTTTTAGAAGAAATTTGACAAGCCAAGATTCCAGTTTTCATATTACCCAAAATGTCCCCCTTTCTCAATAGACTTGTCATACCATGTTGCTTCACTTGAATTATAAATTCAATATTGTTCAATAAGGGGTTTTGATGTAATGCAAGTGTCAATAGTGTTCATAATTATTACACTCCATAGAGACTGGACGGTACAGGTGTTCAAACTTCTCTGAGTAAATCTTGGTCAGAATCAAGCTGACATATGCTGATATGTTGTTTTCAGTATGTGTACTTAATTATTTGTCCCATCCACACACCCTTATTTTATCATCTGGCATTGTTCACAAGGAAAAACTCTGTCAACCTGTAGTTCTACAATTAATTTTTGGCTGGCTTTCCTGATAGCTAATTGCTTGCTAAATCAGCTCCAAAACTGCATCACATGAACATTATTCTGACAAATGAAATTCATTTAATACTTGCTGTAAAATTCGACTTGAAAGGAACTTTGCAACTGTTCACCAACTAATCAAAAATCTATAATACATATGGCTTAAACATTCTCATTCAAGACAATGACATGTAATAAGGTCTGCCCTCCTACAAGCATAAAAATCTCTTTGATTTACCGATATTGGGTTGTTCTACTTCCAGATCTTACCTATGCAAATTAGAACAATGGGGGAACCCACTCCAGTTTCAATCATGCCTCACTTGCTTTTTCAGCCAATTAAGTCTTTATACCTGACTTCTTTGCCTTTTAATTGCTAATTAAATTTCCTGAAGGATAATTTTAAATTATATCCAGTCCTAACTGTCTGCAATTAATATTATATGCCATATGTAATGGACATATAAAGAAAGTGGTGTTTTGATTTACTCTCTATCTTCGAGGTTTTACTGAAAATAGAGTTTTCTCACAACACAACTGTGTCAAGGAATTTAGGAGTACAAACTCGTGTGTTTAGCCTGACTTGCCATGTTAAAACTTGATTAGGACAGCGGTAATCTGATTTTAACCTAATTGTTCTGATTATCTGAGCTATGGCAATCATTGAAATATAAAATTTAACACATAAATTTGCATTTTACTGATTGCTATTACCGTATTTTCCAGCCTATAAGTCAATACTTTTTTTTACTTGAAAGTCAGGTCTTTGTCTTATACTCCGAATTGACTTATATATATATATATATATATATATATATATATATATATATATATATATATATATATATATATATATACACACATTCATAACTACAGGTATAAAATGAACTACAACATGGATGTGCTTTCAATTATAATAAAACAAGTATTGACTGTTCATTCAGCTGTGTCAGTTGATAACAGAATATAGCAGGTATTTGTTCAGAAGTAAAATCACAAGCATGTTAGCATCAGAAATGCAATTTCACGATTGCCGATAATATGGAATATCATACAATGATACCATTACTAGTGTAAAATACAAAGCCAAGATACTGACCTGGCCTAGTCTTATACTCCAAATCGACTTATATATGGACAAAGGATGGAAAATTTACAAAATTGGTGAATTTGACTTATACTCCGAATCTACTTATTGGCCAAAAAATACGGTACATGGACAATAACAAACAGTATGATAAATGCAAAAATAATAAATAAATTCATTGGAAATCATGTAAATGTGTCTGCATAATGCATAACATTTTGACTAACTATGCAAATGATAAGGTTAAATGGATGGTTGAAATTAAGCCTAAATTTAGATAAATTCCTAGGAGTCACTGTTGACAGCAGCAAATGATAGTTTAAAAGGGTTGCATTTGGGATACCAGTGGACACCTAGTGGATATGATGGGTAGTTAACCTATAAAAGTTACTTCCCTTTGTCAATATATTAAATAGATGGCAAGTCATATTTGCCTTACACAGACAGCAGGATCTAGAGTTAGCAAAAGAAAATCCAAATTTAATGTGATCAGGTAATGTATTTGATTGAAAAATGTTCATTCATTTACATGTCAAGATTTTCATTAACAAATGTTATTAAATTGCACATAACTTATTTTAATAACTTCAATCTTCTATGATTTAAAATACAAACAAATAACACACGAGTGAGTCGACTTGGATAACAAAATGTAATTATAACAAAACATATTTTACAGACCTGTAACTGAAAGAAATATTGGCAAACTTTCTGTGCTCCCAATTGTTTCCTTCAGGGAATGCAATGTATAATATCCCATGTCATGCAAAGATAAGTTTTTTAGGAATATACTCGTTGCCTCACACTGTTCAACTTTGTTACTGTATAATGGATTCACAATAAACCTTCTTGATATTTCCATATGGCAATATGTAACATAATTGGTGGTAATGGAAGCATTTCCTTTTCTGAAGATCCACTGAGAAGTTAATATAGATTCCTGAGTCGATTCGTCTTTTGTCATCAATTGCTTGTTTTCACCTGCACATGCCTTTATTGTCACGGGTGGTCCTGTATTGGGAAGTGTTCTCACTGGTGGTCCTGTATTGAGCAGAAAACAAATAAAGATTACAAGATATACCTTATTGTACAAGTCATTGGGTAATATATGCACATTTACTGACATTTTAAATTAAATATAAATTGTTCTTTTAAAATTAAACACTAAATTTATTTAAACAAAGTCTATTCAATCTTGATTATTGAATGCTCTGCAATTTAAATATCACTAAGAAACTTCCAGACAAAAATTATCAATCACTACAGAATTTTACAATGATGGCCATGTACAACTCCTGCAAAATGGAGTTCTTGAAATTATAAATAGTTCATGAACTATTCTTGAACTGAACATGAATTTTTCTTTTAATCCTTTTTAGGCCGTTCATGAGCTTCAATTCTTGAATAGTTCATAAATAACTTTCAGAAAAAGGAAGCACAATTCAAGACCACTAACACATCACAAGAGTTCAAGAACTGTTTATTGAATGAATTCATGAACATGTCAAGAACACTCAATGTAATAAACTGAATTTAAATAGTTCATAACAACTCATGCATAGTTCTTGACAGAAGTCTCGACCTTGTCAGAACAGTTAATGTATTAAAATGAATTTACCGGTAAATAGTTCATAACTTATGAATAGTTCTCAACAGAATTCTGGACCATGTCAAGAACAGTTAATGTACTAAAATGAATTTAAATAGTTCATAACTTATAATAGTTCTAGACAGAACTCTGGACATATCATGAACAAGTTAATGTACTAAAATGAATTAAAATAGTTCATAATTTATAAATAGTTAAACTGACCTACTACATTTCCGTAAAAAAATTTGTTCCAGCCATTCCCATTTCCTTGCGTTTTAAAGAAAAAAAACTTTAAACTTTTCGTGTCATCATCTCTCAACTACTATGGACGCCATTTTTTGCATGATGAATTTAAATTATAGTGCTGTATCATCCACTTGGGGCATGTAACACTGTTTTAAGTTTCCAGCAAAGCTGGATATTTAATTACTCTTAGGGGAAGGAATGGTGCCGCTTCCCCCAGGCATTTATGTACTCAAGGAGTACTATTTAATTTGGTCGTCAGGTCGGGGTTGCTATTAAATCAGAATACTCTTTAATATATGGAGCGAATACGTTACAAGGGTCGTTGTGGAATGGGACTGAACAGAACAGTTAAAAACCGGAGGAGAAAAAAAATCTTGATCGGACATGATTTTATAAAACACACTATATCAAGAAAAATCGGATTCAAGTCAGGAGAAAAGCAGAATTCTGCTTTAAAATGGAGAAAAGTCATGTAATTTAAGTTATAGTCTTGAAATTTAAGTTATAGTCTTGAAAATTTGGCCATTTAATGTTCAAGAACTACTCATGAAATGTGCATGTAGATTTTATGAATTGTTCATAAAAAGTGTTCTAGAAACAATTTATGGATAATTCAATTAATTATATAAAAAATCCAAATCACCCACACAAACTTTTCTAGAATACTTGTGTCATCAACTACCATCCAAAAGAGAGAAAGAGAATAACCAAATCGATCTATTCACGATGATGACAACTGTCCTGTGTTAAAACTGAATATTAATCTTTGCCTATACAGATTTTGTGTGGAGTCAAAGAATAACCATCAGAATTATCAAAGTTTTAATCAATTTGAAAATCATAACTTGTAACATGTCCTCTAATTGATATGGAAATAATTATATAATTACCAAGTGTTTCAGAATACAAGATTAAAGAATGATGTTGTTGTTGTAGGGTTTAACGTCATTTTTCAGCACACGATAGGCTAAACATGGCAGCCAGTATTATGGAGGAAGAACCTGGGGAAACCCCCGGAAAGAACCAATGACCCACGAGAAGCTACTGGCAAGCTTTCTCACATAACTATATTAGCCAAATCTTAGATTTGAACCCACGCAGACAGAGGTGAGATGGCAGTGATCCGTAACGGAAAGCGTTTTAGACCACTCGGTGATTCAGGGCCCTGTTTTTAAGGAATGTACACTGTCAATGTATTATTGATTGAACAGAAATTTTCATTAAAAGACCATCTTCTCTGAATGCAAAAGCTCAAACATACTCAAACTATTTATTAAAAAAACAAACAACCTCTATCCCAATAACTCATGCACATCCGAGTCCAAAAGCATCGACTGCACTACAATCAAAGACATGAGTTACCCAGGGAACTCACAACAAATTATGCTAGACATCCAGAAAACTGTGGGGTTTGGGTGGGAAATGGGCTGCATAATGAGTAAATCCTTCTTTAATAATCATGTTGAGAATAATTGGCAATAAAGCATGTTTTCTGATGAAAAAGATTTTTATTCTGAATAAATAGCATTTATTTTCAAAATGTCCAACATCTGAAAGATCATTAATATCAGGGGTCAAGCTAAACCTGAATTTTAGGGAAACGTTACTTCTTTTGGATATATATATATATATATATATATATATATATATATATATATATATATATATATATATATATATATATATATATATAAAAGATAAACAGTTTTATTACCATTTTTATTGTGTTACTATAATGCACATTTTAAAAATAACAACACAAAAGACATAATATATACTATTGATGAATCTTCAATATTTCATCAGAGTTCAGTTTCTTTCATAAAAAAATTATTATGGTGTGCATAATACGTATAATGAAGCATTTCATAAATAATTATTCATATTATATTGAGAATTAATTTAAAAATGCCCTTTCATATTTAAATAATTAGTAAATTTATTCTTATATTAGTTTATAAGTTATTTTGTAAATTAGAATAATATACAATTATTGTTTACTAGTTGTAAACAAGGGACATAAACAACAAATAAAAAAGACTAATAAATGTCATACAGTGTTTTGGAATTTAGACCTTTTGGATATGTCATATAAGATCGTGTATCTAATAGGTTTCCTTTAGTAGATGTGCCATCTCAGAATCAGCTATAAGACACGGTTATTATTATTATTATTATTATTATTAATTATTATTATCATCGTTATTATTATTACTATAATAGACAACAACAACATATTTGTACAGCTTTGAGTGGCTACTGCCATGAAGAAATAAATGAGATCAATCCATTCTAGAATTCTAGGAGTCATAAAAATCTAAGAGTGTGAAAAATACTAGTAATAACCAAATACAGTTGTACAGTCCCATTATAATAGGATGACTTCCTATTATTGTAGTTATAGGCAGAAAACAATTTATTTTTCTGTAATGTATATTTTTTGCTGTATATAATTTATAATAGGGCCAGTTGTGTTACATGGCCTTTCTTCAGATACTGTATAGTAACTGAGGTTAACAAGCAAAAATATATAATCTACTTACCATCTGTTCCTTTCATTAGAATTAGAATGAGTATTGTCAACATTCCCATCTTTCCTCTTAGAAATTTCATATCTGTTATCAAATTCTGAAATGATACAGTTGTTAAAATTAATAGAACTCTTGTGTTGTTTATTGTCAAGTGGAAGAGAGCATTCTTTTACTTATGACACAACTGTTTAATAAATGTGTACCTACATGAGTATGACTTGCATGAAAATCTCATCATGCCTAAAAAAAAAAAACTTCAGTCACCATTAGAATTCTAAACTTAAATTTCTGTCTAAATGGGAAGATTAATAATCAAAATATAAAACCTTTGGAGAAACAAATCACGCTTTTAGAACTCATTTACATCTATTGTCAAACACACAGCATCAAAGAATTTTGCTTAACCCTTTCATCACTAAGTAACTTTCAGACTTTGAGCCCCAAACACTAAGTAACTTTGACTTATAAAGTAGAATGAGACGTGGACTTTGAAAGAACATAACTTTGCCGATTTTAAAGATATCTTGCTGTATTTGGTATCAAAATAAAGGTTAGAAGTCAATTTGTATGAATAATTCAACAAAATGTGCATATATATTAAAACATTTAATATACGGGAGCAAACAGGTAACACAACAGGTAAATGCACAAGCAATTTTTTATTTACCACATTACATGAATGATAATTTCAAACATTTCGACTAAATCAACGATTTCAAAGTATTCCAAAAGCTTTTCTAGAGCCATCTAACACTTCGGTGGGTCCAACTCTCTCAGAAAAGTGAAATAAATCAGTCTGGTTCATTGAGAACAAAAACACGTGGAGTTCACACTTCGTCTGGTTCAAAACCTTCAAAGTCCTCTTCACTGTCTCCCAAAAGCACATTCAAATGCATCTCTAGATGTTTTCTCTCATTTTCAATCAACTATGTTAGGTCACAACAGCTAAATATTTTGATAATTCATAATCTGACACTACCTTCTCATCTTGTGTCAAAGTCCGCCATTTTGAGTACAAATTCACCATTTGGAAAACATGCTTAGAATGTGCCTGCTTGCCTCGAGATTTCTAGTTGAATTTTAGCTTAACTCGCGAGATAATCCAAGTATAATATCTACATTACAATAAGGAACTTCTTAGAGATATCTCAAAATGTATGTAGTCTGTACTCTGTCGTTAAATAAACACACTACCCCAGACCGGTAAAGCGGTCAGCAGGGTTATAAACTTATTTCCCCAGACCGGTTTTTTGTTTGTTTGTTTGATTAGGATTTTTAACGTAGCTTTAACAATTTTTCAGTCATATTGCTACGATGTCTGCAGTGAGGCAGTTTATAGTGATGTCTAGCACTGAGACATCATGCCGCAGACATGTAGCATGATGTCTCACCCAGTCACATTATCCTGACACCAGGCCGACAAGTCCTAACAAACCTCTTAATGCTGAGCGTCAAGTGAGGCAGCTGTTAGTACCATTTTTTTAAGTCTTTGGTATGACTCGGCTGGGGATCGAACCGACGACTTCCCGTTTCCAGGGCAGACGCTCTAACCCCAGACCGGTAAACAAACAAAAGTTATAACTTCCAATATACAGAGACCAAAAGAAAATTAGATCATCACAAAATTAATGAAATACTTTTGTATATAAGCCAATTAATTATACAAAAAAGTAGTTACTTCATGAAATGAATCAGTTTCTTTACTGATTTGGTAATACAAATTGTTTCAAATCTTTTATCATATTTAAATGACTTGTGTTCAGGCCCAACTCCATTATTCAAATTAATCTGATTAAACTGGCATGATCTGTTCATGATCTAGATTTGGTGTTTGGTTTTCACACCAAATTTGATGGAGTGTTATCTTTCTGTTTCTGTTTCTCCAATATTCATTTTTACAGTCCCAGTCAGTCTCATGATTCCCTGATAAATAAGTCAACATGTCTGTGTGAGTTATTGTATTTATATGTAATAATTTAAAAATCAAAATTTGATATAATCAATAATATAGGATGATGTTCATACATATAACAGGAAAGACATGTCTGGTCTGAACAGATCAGGAAATTTCAATAATCTGGTAAGTTTTGGTCTCCAAAGATGAAGGATTTTCACTTTCCCAATTTTAACTTGCAGTATATTAACTTGAAAATGGACAAAAATTTCAAATACTGAACAAATTTACATTTACTTATATTAAAATATGCACATCATGTTACCAAATCAGTCCTTTCATATTAACATGTTTCCATGTATACTTTCCTTTTTATTCAGGGATTTACAATTCCATGTACCCAACTTGCAGGGCAATATCAAATTCACTTTGTGCAGTTTATTTTGTATAAGCTCATGGGCAAATCAAAATTCAAAGAGAAATATAGAACTAAATTCTATTTAATTTATTTAACATTGACAGTGTGATTAAAAAAAAATAACACATTTTTCAATAACAAGTTCCTTATGTTTGATGTTCTGCAAGTTTTATACCACAATACATGTTTCAGCACCTTTATTTACTATGTATATACCGTGCCTTCTTTATCTTCATGATGCAGGCTACATTTTCATCAACTGCATTTCCATCTTGTGGTGAATATCAAAGTTAGTGTCACATTTTCCTGCCACAGACTGATGTAATAATATATTTACTATTAAAAGCATGCTTTGACAAATATGGAATATTTTAATTGATTTGTCCCATTGTACTCATAATTATTAATAGTATGTATGAGGAATTCACTTACTTTCTGGGACCACATTGTTAGCCAATGACTGGACAGATTGTCAGATTGCAGACTCTGAGGTGGCACTCTACAGTTTTGTATTTTACATAGGGTTAGAATTATAAAGAATAATCCCCAGCTTTCCTCACTGGTTATACTGGCTTTTTAAAATGGCCTTGTATATCTTAGGTATAGTTCGAAGAAACTCTAATTCCCTTTATTTTCTTGTATGACCGATGTGTGCATTATGCGTTATACAGTATACAACTTGACCTTACTTAGATGTGAACCTTTCAAAAAGACATGCAAGCTCCACTTGGTCATTTTCATTTCCTGAAGTTCAGAACTGTATAAAAAAGTGCCAATAACATTTTGTAGATTTTTGGAGATGATGTACTTTATTGGAACCATGTTTCCTCCAGAGTCCGCTTGAATTTTCCTCAAAATGGAAAATGTTAAATGTAACATCAGCACTGGAATGTACAAGGTTAGACAGCTATGTCGAGTCCAATAACAAGTTTAAATTGTTCCTGCCATTTTGCAGATTCAAATGGCTGACTGCTTTCGATAGCTGCTCAAAATTTGTAGTCTGATCTAATTTTCTTCACGCCAAGCACAAACTCCAACAATATGGCATCACAACTTTTGTTTGTTTGTTTCATTAGGATTTTTAGCGTAGCTGTAAACAAATTTCAGTCATATTGCTATAATGTCTGCAGTGAGGCAGTTTATAGTGATGTCTTGCACTGGGGCATCATGCCACAGACATGTAGCATGATGTCCCACCCAGTCACACTAACCTCTTAATGCTGAGCGCCAAGCTAGGCAGCTGTTAGCACCATTTTTGTAAGTCTTTGGTATGACTTGGCTGGAGATCGAACCTACGACCTCTCAGTTCCACACCAAACACTCTAACCACTAGGCCACTGGAACAGTCACACGTTTGTAACTTTAGGCCTAATTGGAAGAACTTTTGTTGTCACCATTGTCATCATCACCACTTTTTTAAATGACATTCATAACCATAATACATCAATCACTTGCCAGATGTGAAGGACACCTCATTGATCCCAGGCATAACAGATTACAATGACAGTTAGCAACATGATATTTAGTCTGACATACATTCATGTCTACAAAGGATTAAATCAAGGTATTGAGACATTTATACATTTTTGCCATGCAGTGGTCCATAGTAATGCTGAATTCTGAACTCCCAGTTAGACCAAAGCTTGTTGGTTATAGGTCATGATCTTCAGGTAATTAATCACATTTATATGACTGTCATTATTATTATTATTATTTATATTATTATTATTAAAGGTCTTCCATTAGATTAAGTTTCCAAAGCATGCAAGGGTTTTGGGGTCCTCTCCAATGAGGATATTGTTTTTTTTTTAAAGTAGTAAGATGAAAAGTCAAATAACCGGTTAAACCACCTTGATTTGATTTTTCTATTACAATTAAGACTATAATTTCTTGTGAAAATATGTGATTAGGCTTAGCCTGTTTGGATCAGAAATTTTCATGATTTTCTATCTAGAACATCATTTTGACCAGACTTGAAAATGATCCAACACAAAATATGGTAACTTTAAAAGCTTGTAAATAGTGTCTCAGCAAGTGAAACTTTATACATATACTTTTCTGATATGGCATGTTGCCATTTTTGCCACCATCTTTGACTAACATTATCTCAGGACTTCAAGTGGGAATCTTATATTATCAAATGCACCAAGAAAGCAAACATTACACTAGCATTTCCAAAAAGAAACCTCAGACACTGTCTGCAGACATGTATATGAACTGCCTATCTAGCAGATCCAAGTATGATTGTGTTGTCTGGATCCAAACTTCATTAAGGATGTTGACAGAATTGAGAAGGTTCTGTACATGGCAACAATATTTATATCTGGTGACTACAAAACAAGAGATGTGTCACCAAAATGTTAATTGACCTGGGTCTATCAACACTCCAAGATAAGCGTATTAAGATTAGTTTGATATACCTCCAAATAAACACTCAGGTGTTCGTGCCGGCTCTCGTACCAAATATATTTTTGAAACCGTTTAGACAAACATACCATATTAAAGCCAAGTTTTTTCCAAATTTAAAAAGTATAAGCTTGGTAGAAAAATTAGTATCTATTAATATGTAGATGTTATTAGTTGATTAATGTTGAACAGAACAATTTAGTAATTCTTTCTTCATAAAACCACTTGTGGACTGGAATCAACAGAATGAAAGTGTAGTGTGCACGCAATCAGTGCAGAGCTTCTTGATAGCTCTTGAACAACACTACTAGCTTTAAAGTTGTCTCTCACTTCTGGTGGAAATTTATGCCATAAATGGCATTGCACTGTATACATTCAGATTGAGATAAAGGAACCTGGAAGAGCCAATACATCAATGATTCTGACAATGATTCATTACTAATGGAATTGCATTATAGCAATGGTACAATCAACTGAGACTACAACACTATACAAACTTTATGGCATCATGCACAATCAAAGTACGAGTTACATGGGTCATGTAGGCATTCAACTCCAACTATTTCAGTAACTGGTGTCATTTTTTAGAATCTAATTCTTCATACCTTAATGCAACAAGTATTCACATCGTTTGGATTTATATAACGCCATATTTGTTTAGAAGGTCATTATTTAGATGCCCTGATCAGTGCAACCAGCAAAATCAATGTTAAAGTACAAAGATTGTTTTGGATGAAATGAAGAAAACAAAGGTGTGATCCAGTACAATCTGATTTGAATGTCACACTCTAATGTCACAATGAAAGCTATGCATATTGTTACACAAATCTGTACTACCCTCGACGCGCTCTTATTTTGGCCCAAGTTTAGTACATGTCCACCACTGTAAAGGTCCATAGCAATAGAAAACTTTCGTTGGGAAGTTTCTTGGCGACAGTTAAGGTGCAAAACATTCAATAATCAGTACTGAATATACTTTGGTTAAAGAGAATTTGTGTTAAATTTTAAAAGAAAACTTTATGTTACATTTAAAATGAGTAAATGCGCATACGTGAGACTTGTACTGTAAGTGTACAAAGTGAAAGTAGTCCAAAATTTTCTTTGACCATTTTTTTAATATTTGAACACTTATGCTGGTGTATATGTCACCCCTATATACAGGTCCAAATATCAAAAATGAATTGGGATGTAATTCACCCCAACAAAATTATCCCAATATCAAAAGGTTGTTTTTTCTTTTAAGGTAGAGCAAATCTTGATGAAAATGTTGACTATGGCTATGCTTCGCTGTCACTCTGTTCACTGATTCCATGCAAATTTTCTAATATCGTCTGTGCATTTAGCCAGTTATAACTTACGCTTCACTACAGGACGAACCTTTCATCGATACAACTTACTGATTGTGTAACGGCCACTTGAATTTTCTTCGTCGTTCTTAGTGGTTTTCTGCAAGATTCGTTCGGTTCGAGAATGTCTATTAATATTATGGCTCACTATATTTATTAGTCTGGTTCCCTGCCTTGCCTTCCGCTATACAAAATCAAGCATACTAAAATATGCAATAGTATCAAAATAACGTTGTGTGTACTCTTCTTCATTCATCTTTGACTACTAGTAAAAATATTGTAAAACTAATTATATGACGAATTGCTTGCTAGTTAAGCTTGAACGGTTACCGTTACGGGTCAAAACGGACAGCAGCAGAGAGGGTGAACAGACCACGTTTTCAAGCAAAAATAAGGCTTCCAGATCATGTTTTCGAGCAAAATATGGCCTATAGACTACGTTTTCAGACAAAAAATAAGACTTCCAACAAAATCTCATTTAACCAAAAAAAAAGTCTCCATTTTTGCAAAAACGGAGATTTTACGATTTTTTAATCAATTTTGCTCGCAACGATGTGGTCATCCACCCTCTCTGCTGCTATGGGTTAACAAAAAATAATAAATGATTTGATCCAGTCCTTAGGACTTTACAAACAAACTAATCGCTAACACCTCTTCTTGTAAATCAATCAGATTATTTGACTGGTCGGTGAGTTTGAAATTAATTCTCGTTAACGAATTATTATGGCATCGCATGTAGACAGGATTAATTGGGTTTTCAATAATCAGGAATCCTGGAGGAGCTGTTGGTGCAAATGAATAAAGAATATATCCCTGCTGAGCTTGATTTGATTGCTCTAGATTAATTTGATAGCTTCCTTCGATAACATCACATACTAAATTGAGCGCAATCACTGAGGATATATTTACGTTGAACGGAGCGATATGCCTACCGCCACCATCTGGATCATTATTATGTTTGAGGATTTTTATTTCCTGTGATGCTGTTTTTTTCCATGCATCATGAATTATTTTAAAACCAACATCGATGGTGTCACTGAGAAGTTTTTTTAGTTCCGGTACGTTATATCCCGGTAGTTTGAATGTCGGAATATTATTCACGGGAAATTTATATTGTTTTGCAAATTCTGTTCTCGATAGGGGATTATCGTCATCTAATATATCCTGAATAATTTTTAGGTTAAATGTTTCCATATCGTCGATAATTTTATTGCATGTTTCTACGACGCTGATAAATTCATCTCGGGTGAGAGAGCCGGATTTAAGAGATATTAACAACAGCGATAAATCATTATTCATTGCTGTGAAATTTTTAACGATTTTAGGTTCTTCAACAAAATGATATCCTTCTATTCTATCCCCTGGCTTCTCTCTTCCAGTTGATCGGTATCCGAAACCAAAAAAATCTATAGTGAATTGGTGATCTTTATAACTCTTTATTGGATTATCGGGTTTTATTCTGTCTGTGATATAATCAGTTTTTTGTGGTTCTGGTAAATCAACGGTTTTCCCCCCGGGTGGTTTTTCAGGCCATCCCAGTACGGTTCTAATAGATCTCTGATAGATATCTACGACGTATCCTTCTGTGCTTATCTCAATTGCGGATGATAGCGTCGGCTCATGAACTGTTATAGCGATTTTTGATTCTTTTCCAGTAATCGATTTTATTCTACGCGCGAATTCATTATTGATTTGTTCGATTTGGTATGATCCGGTTGGTATCGAAACGACGTTCCAATCTGGGGTTCCGTCGGGTTTATTCTTATTTGCAAACACTAAAGAATTATTGGGTTGTTGACCACCAAATGATTTTGATCTGATATTAGGCCAACTGTGATACACTCGTAGTTTTGCTAGCGCTATCTCCTTCACGGAGACTGGGCTAGGGAAATTCACACTAAACTCGGGTTCCGTATATGTTATTGATATCATGCTTGTTTGTACTGGGTTCGTGTTCTCCACTACTCGTTGAAGTAATTCCATCGGTGTCGTCATTGTTATTATACTCATGTTGTATTTCTAATTTTGACACCGCGGAATCATAAATACTGACCATCACTGAGAACTCACAATCTGGTATGGTTGAGATTATTGAGATCATTTTGGTTTTTGGGTTTGTTTTTGGGTTCGTGTTTTCTGATTCCATCGGTGTTGTCATTGTTATTATATTCATGTTGTTGCTCTAATTTTGATATCGCTGAATCAAAAATACTGACCATCGCTGAGAATTCACTATCTGATATAATTGTATTATCGAGTGACGACGATATCATCAGGGATAACTGCGAATATGCGGTTGATGCAATATGAAATTGAATTAAGTAATTCTGCAGTTTACTCTGGCTGCATGATGATATCTTTTTTGCTATCCCGGTTGATATACCCCCGATTGTAGCCACCGCAGAAATGCAAATTGGAACTACGACCGGGGCAATCATTGTAACCGATGCAAGTATTATTCCGGCGCCAGCGAGAACGCTTGACACCGAGTACACAATAACATCAATTGCGGTGATTCTTCGTCGGTATTTTTTTATTTTTATTTGATACTCCTCAGTGAGGGTTTTGAGTCTATTTTGAAATTCTCTGACCTGATCATAGCGACATTGCGTTGATGAAATCATTTTTATTTTAAAAATACTAGTGTTTTCAATTGTGAAATCCGAAGGATTTTCCTTTCAATTTAGTTATTTACTTAAATCCGCTACGAATTCCACATACCAGGTTGCTGAAACCCCAATCAAATTTTTATCAGTAGCTGTTATAGTGAACTTTTCAGTTGTATCCTTGTCGATGATCGTTGAAATCGTATTGTTGACCCCGGATGAACTCGACGATGAAATATTAAATTGAGCCGTTGTCACCAGTGTTAATCGATAAATACCTTTAACGGTTGCAGTGATATCTAATTTGTTGTTTGTAGGTGTCCAGGCAAATGATCCGTGTTGGATTGTGTACACGACGTTGTTGGTTTTCTCATGAGGAATTTTTGTTTTTTCAATGATTGTTATCATCCTCGAAAAATCACCTTTGATGGCTTCGATGAATGTTTCCGTCTCATCGATGGATTTTTTAATATCCGGGAGTTTTATTTCAATTTTATCTAACGGGGTTCCAATAAATTTATCAATGATATTTCTACGAAATGATGTAAACTGTTTTCCGTGTTCTTCAATTTTAGATTGAAGTGTTGCTAGTTCTAACAGAGAATTATTCAACTCATTGTCATGGGTAGCAATCTTATCAGTGATCGTAGACACAAGTGCACCTGGTTTAAGTCGTCCGTCGCTGGAATACAACGCAATAGAGTTTTCAGTGGCGTCTTGCTGCCGTTTTAAAATGTCATCCGCGGATATATTACTGGCTTTAAGTCGTCCGTCGTTGGAATATAGCGCAATAGAGTTTTCAGCGGCGTCGCGCTGCCGTATCAAAATGTCATTCAATGACACATCACTGGATTTCAATTTACCCTGTTTGTCCTGAAATACAACTATTTCGTTCGGGTCAACACTTGCTAAATTTAACGTCTCAGCTATTTCATCTTTGATTAGTTTTTTTACATCACCGGTTGCAGTGTCATCGGGTTTGGGTTTCAAAGATCTCCCCCAAATATCAATCATGTTATTGTAAAACTCTTTCTCTCTCTAAAATCGTTTTTGACGACTTCGTTGAAAAATCTTCGATTTTCTCCAGCGATTACTAGTGTATTCATTCACGATAACATGTGGTGGTTTTCCGCTTGGGTTACTCAAGGAGTTAGAAATCGCGTTAAGGACATTTAATACTTCGCTGCCACATATTGGTGGGTCAATCATCGTTTGTGTTGGTAGCGTAGAATACCAAGTCTTCATTGGAAGGGTTTTTATATAACGCATAAACTCTTTTGGTGGGGCTAATCCATATGAATCAAAATAGACAATCCCACGTGGATCAATAGCGTATGCAACCCAGTGAGTTCCGGGTCCGGTGCTGTTATCTAAATTAATGATTCCGGTTTCAACGCTGTTTGGTTGATGTGGTAATTGATCTTTCATAAAGACACCTCTGAAGTTTTTAATCGCGAGTTTTTTAGCAGCATCGAGTAAATCAAAATTGGACATGGGAACCATCATAGACTCTCCAATTAATAAACCGGTCCTAGTCTTAGACCCTTTCCGCTGTACCACGAATACGGGGTTCCTGGTAGTCTTAGACCCTTTCCCTTTTTTTTATATCCTTTCCCAGTTGCCTTCTTTAGTGCCATTCCTGCTGCAGTACCAACGGCTCCTAATGCTGCCGCTTTAGCCACCGCTGGGGCTGCTGCTGCAATCAATGCTGGAATCGCAGCTAACAACGGAAATATACCGCCTGTTTTAATCATATTTTTGATAGCAGCCGCAGAAAGAGTAATCTGAACACCCTTTTTTGCTACTAGTGCATCATTGAAATGTTTCACCTGACGAGTTGTCAGCGATAGTTTATTTGCACCACCAGTCATTTGGTTGGGTTTCAACGTGATTGTGGTTCCGCATTTTTTAGCTGATTCCGATTGCAATTTTTTGATTTGACCAGGAGTTAACGCAACACTAATAACACTATATGACATTATACATAATTGATTGATTCTAAATCGTTTACAATTTCAATTACATGTTTTCCACTGGGGCATCTACCACTCTCATTCTTCCACCAACACCTTCAAGTAGCATTGATTTATCACTGAGAATGACAGCAACCGCTCTGTAATTAGCAATAGCACCACGAAGCACATTAGCTCTAAAGTGTATATCAACGACAGATTGTCTCATCAAATCGAGATGTTCCAGTGAGAAGTAATAGATCGGATATAAACTCTTAAAGTCGTATTGTGATATTTGCAGACCAGTATCGACATTTAGATCACGTGCCATAAACGACAACAGACGATGATACACGCGAGCAATATGATTCTGACCGTAATCGAGTTGTACATCCTCGGATGGTTCCTGCTGGCCGTTTATTCTCAGTGAGACGTCCTTAACACCTAATTGATCAAATATCATATGACTGAAACGTTGATCGCCAACTCGTGTGTTATCCTGTAACGCTACGAATATATGACGTGGCGCAGCAGTGCCCTGTTTTGATGCTAGATTCCAGGTGAATACCCCGTTGATATTTGATAGTTTAACATCTGTACTCACGGTTAGCCAACTTAGTAATGATTTTCCTCCATGGTCCATAAATGATAGTAATCGTTCTTCTGCGGTGATTGCTGGAGTCAACACTGGCATCCACAATGATATTTTTGTTAAATTGACTTTACCGGCATCAGCATTTGGATTTGCATTGTCTGCTGGAATCCTCCAGATTGCGTCGTTATCATCACTCTTTCGTACAAGCGATACTGTATGCTTCGCCCCGTAGATAACTTTTCGGACGTTTCTACAGAATCCAAATATATGATGCAGTGGAATCGCGCATGAAAATGATTTACGCGCTCCTTGCAACATTGAAATACGTGTTGCAGCTCCTAGATTGAAATTAACATCGTTGTTTATAATCATATCTTCGGCATCAATATTAGCGGTGCCAGCATTATTCTTTGGTCGTCTTACAACAAATTGTTTTCCTCCAGCGGTATTTGTAGCATCTTTTGCAAACATCATAGAAGGTCCTGCTGATCTTGTATAATCATCGGAATATCTCGCTAACCCGATTATTGTTGTAGCCACATCAACATCGCGATCTATCGCCTCAATTTCTTTTCCATCAATGAGATATTTTGCACTCTCAAATAACGCCATGATACCATTATTGACAAAACCGACTTGAGTACCAGCTGGATACGGTTCTGGTACAGCAGGAGTATCAGCAGCTGTTACAATTTCTCCTTCTACTTCAATAAACGCTTCACAGGGTAGAAAGTATTTACTGGTATCATGGACTTGAAGTTCAATTCTTGCTCGACTATTTGGGTCTATTGCATGATAGGCGTAATATTGATAATCGCGTACAGAATCATTCTTGGGGACTGGGGCGTCTATATCAAACGCTGGATCAGGTGACTTTTTGAACATTTTATTCTATTTATCAGAGTCTAAATCGCGATTTTCCATTTTCATCGTCGTAGTTTTTTAAAGCCACTTCCTGCTATCATATTTGCAATATTGCTTTGGTCGGGGGTTAAAATCATCGACGCTAATTTTTCATCTACTGCGTTATTTATAATTCTACTAACACTTGCAGGCATTTCCGCTGTAGACGGTAACGGTTTTGAAAATCCTTTGGATTTCATCCGTGATTTCACTAATGATGTTAATTTATTCTTCGCAGTTGAAAACGCTTTTCCAGCAAGATCTCCAACAGCACCAATACCCTTATCACGAATAACATCAATTGCTTTCATTCCTAATTGTTTAGCCAACGGCATCACTTTTGGAGCCATTCTCGCAAATAACCCTAAAATGGTATTACCTAAACCATCTCCGTAGTATGCTCTATAAACCGGAAACCGTGAATTAACTACGTAGATGGGGGTTGGTTTATCATGATTGTAGTGTATGATCATTATTTGAAATCAGAAACAATTTTTCAATTGTTATTTATCTAATCGCAAAAATCCAAGGGATTTTCGACTTCGTCATCAGATTTTTCAATTCAGTCACTATGATACCCACTTTCCACTAACTCGCCAATGAAATCTCGATATGTGCTGATATCCATGATACCACCCTGAAATAATCGTCTACAGATATCAGCTGCTTCATTAATTATTTCCGGTGAGTTATTTCCGGCTCGGAACCCTCCTACAAGAACCTCTAACCGTGATATATCACTGAGAACACTACCAGGACATACCCCACTTTGGGGTCCACTGGAATCTCTTAATCCGCTTCCGCTATAACCAGTTGCTTCATTCTGTTTTTCTAAATCCGTTTCTTGTAAATAACTATCATCATCATCATCATCAGGTGGTAGTTGTTGTTTTTTAGGTGAAAAAGATATTTTCTTTGCAGGTTGCTGTCGCTTTTGCGTTTTTTGTTTTTCATATTGTTTATACACTATATCCACCGCATTGATATATTCAATGTATGATGCACTATCTGTCTTAATTTGACTTTTTTTAGTTTTGATTTTGTAGAATATATCAGCCCAATGAGTGAAATTCTTAACATATTTATGATGTTCTGGTTTCAACATTTTTTTTCTGTTTTCATAAGTCATAACAACAAGCGCAGGAATTTCTGGTGGATCAGTCTTATCAATTGCTGCTAACCCTTCCTCGTTAAATCTCACGCGTAAATCATCTACTGTTCTTTTTGATTCCATTTTTTGTACAGTCTGTTTTGTTTGTTCAGTTTTCGCTGCTATTTTTTCAAGTTCACCGATAACAGATTTCCCCGTCTCGGGATCATTCCCCCGTATAGCACGCTCTACCCCGTACGTTGCTGTGGTTACTGGTTTAAACAATTCTTCAGATCCCGCAGCAAAATCAGTCTGAAGACTCTGTCGTTGTTGTAGTTTATTCCGTACAGAGTCACGAATTGGTACAAATCTCTTAATTGCATCTAATCGTTCACGAGCCAATCGGGTTGTTAATGCTTCATTGACCATTATTTGAAATCAGAAACAATTTTTCAATTGTAAAACAATTTTTCAATCCCCACCTAACAGACGAAAACACTTTTTGTTACATGTCAGACATGTCAGTTAATTTTTAACACGATCATAGAAGCGTTATTTCATCCTATCAATGATGGCGAAAGTATCATAATTGTATATATAAATAAATAATACTGATAGTTTCGCCATTCTATTTTTGATCAATCCGAACCAGCCATCAATTTTTTATTCACTGATTTTGACATTGTCAATCAAAAAATGCTAAAAAAAAAATGAAAATCTCTTTGAGGGTCAGTCACAATCAAATAATGATAAATGGTCGGTCAATCAAAATTGTTCATTTTCTTGAATTAACGCCCGTAGGTTTCTAACTTTAGAATTAACCTCCTTTTTCAATTCGTATTCGTACCCCAATTCTTTTCGTATTCGTTCTACGATGGTATACAACGGAGCGAACACACTTACGTCACTGGAAAATGCGAGAGAGTCCCGAATAGAATTCTGAATTCTCTTGAGGAGCGCATACTTCTTTGGTAGCATATACTTGTTAGTGCTAACTCCGTATTCTATATCCTGAAAATCAGACATGATTTGATCAGGATTTAACCCATCTGATAGTTCAATATCCCAACTTTTCAATTTTGAAATCTCGGATAAAATGCTATTCATGTTTTCAGAATTCATTATTCTATAATAATGATATATTTCTAAATGAAAAATATGACGCATTAGACGTAACTAAATCGAATTTTCTGTCCAGTCCCCTTTGAAATCGCAGATCGATAAATCCCCTCTGCAACTCTTCGTACTGAGGGTCCACAAATATCGAAGTGCCTACCGGCGCTGGTTATTGATTGAAATATTTTTTCTTCGTTAGTTATCGTATTCAAAGATTTCACAGGTCTCGCTTTTTTCGAGTATTTCCCAGTCCCCCCTCGTTTGGTATTCTCACTTTGTGTGATAGCCTGCAGATTTGATAAAGAATTGTTCTTTGGATTAGAATCGATATGATCAATAGCAAAATCATCCTCGATCAATCCATAAAAACACTCAAATGCGAAACGATGATTGAGATAAGTTTTCGTTTCTTTTCCCTCCCTAACAGTAAACATCAAGTACCCTTGATTATTCACAGAACCAACTGGTTTCTTCAGTTTGCAGTTTCTTACAACACCATCACTGGATGCTTCATAATTTGTGATCACAGGGTGTTGTCTGAATTCTTGGTTCATTCGTATACATAATACTATTGTTTGTCTAATTCATTGTTTGGTTCAATAATGAATCTTTCAATGTAGTCTTGAGGGGTTCTTATGATTTTATCCTTGATGTTTTCTGGGTCAAGGACCTTTTCAGGGTCAAAATTTCTGATTGATTGTCCATTTTTTATTCTTTTATCATAATAACGCTTCAACTCCCTATATCGCTTTCCACCGCAATTTAGACACAACTGAGATTTTCCCCTGACCCCAACTCCACATAGAATACAAGGTAACGGACCAAGGCTTCCACGTCGAAAGCTTTGCATATGATACCCACAAAACTCATTTCTGCATGATTTGTTACACGGGGTTATTGATCCAATCATAAGCCACTTACAGTGATTCATTATACATAAATCCTTCATTTAAATGCTTGTTTTAATTATAGCATGAGGGAATTAAGGAGAACGCCTTCGAAAAATGCTGAATTCAATGCTGATAAGGAGTTTAAAAGATTATTAAAAATTAGTCCTAAATTTAATATCGATAGACCAAAAAAACGTAACAAAATTAATCTCAAACGTCCAAGAGACGGAAACATGAAAGAGTTTAAGAGATTATTAAAAATTAGTCCTAAATTTAATCTCGATAAACCAAAAAAACGTAACAAAATTAATCTCAAACGTCCAAGAGACGGAAACATGAAAGAGTTTAAGAGATTATTAAAAATTAGTCCTAAATTTAATCTCGATAAACCAAAAAAACGTAACAAAATTAATCCTAAATTTAATCTCGATAAACCAAAAAAACGTCCAAGAGACGGAAACATGAAAGAGTTTAAGAGATTATTAAAAATTAGTCCTAAATTTAATCTCGATAAACCAAAAAAATCGTCCAAGAGATTACCCTGGAAAGATGCTCAATTCAATCTCGATATAGTTTCTAATACACCAAAGAATACAATTCTTGATAAAGCCATGATTAGTAAAATCAGAGACTGTTTTAATGAATTTAAGCGTGATGGAGCATCTTATTGTTGGTCAACATTTCGAATTGATGGTATTGTTGACGCTACCATGACTGATGAAAAAGCAGCAGTGATAATTTCACGTGTTGGGGAAAAACGGTATTTTTTCCGAATCAAATTCATTATCGAAGTCGATGGCAAATGGATTATTAGGGATAAATTTGAACCAATCCTCAAGAATAAAAAAGCTGTCATTGTGAGTAGAGATTCCAAACCAGGAATTCTAACCGGCATTGACAAACCATACTACGAAAGATCTTATCCCGTAACAGCAATGGTTTATGGGATATATCCGTTAAATGATAAACCCGATATCGCAAAACTAGCTCCTATGAAATATTCTAGTTCACTGAATTGTGTAGCAGAACGAATAATAGAACATTTCACAAATGCGTCCCGGGGAAATAAACTAACTGATCTGCGACGTAGGAAAATAACCGAATGGGAACTGACAGTGAAACAGCATGGTGCAAAGATTTCTGATATAGCTAAATTAGAAGCATCATTAAAATTCCCAATATCAGTAACAACAATAACCGGAGAAGTATTATACGAACCGAAATATCAATCGCGAGGAGCCCCAATACAGATTATTGATCATAACAAACACGCGTGGACACCTGCGGTAACAGTATTTCCACGAGAACGAACCGTGAAATATATCCCTAAGGAGTTCGTCGGGGATGTTTTCTATGAAGAGAGATTATTTGATGCTATTCATGCGTTGTGTAAAAATGATCCTGTGTCAGTGTGGTTACTTAGAAGTGATGAAGATCCCGAAATAGGATTCGATCAATTTGTAAAACCAAATGGTGAATTATATCGCGTTGAAGAATTAGATAATAGAATGAGAAAAATCGCTAGTGATTTTTCACCGGAGAATTCCCATGAAAAACTACTCACGGATAGTTTTACTATTCCATCAGTGGTAGCTCACTTCGCAAGAGAAAAAAACTCATGGCGTCCAACACGAAGTGATTTTCTCGAGGATGTTAAATCGAGTTGCGTCGATTTGGTCATAGAGGATTGTGGAATACGAAATACTCACGTGATGGTATGATTTCAATTGATATAGCCGCGTGTTATCCCGGAAGTTTTCTCGGGTATGGAGAATGCGCTGAGTACTTCAAACGATTTGGACACCCCACGCATGAAATGACTCGTGTTGCGATTAATGGACCATTGCCTAATTTTGATTTAACCGGATTCGCTCGTGTGATATCATTTGAATTAGCTACAGGGTTACATCCGTGTAGTTATGTTTGGCTCGGTAGACATCTATCTGAAAAGGCCTGGATGCCAATAGTGCTATTGAGATATATGATTGATTGTGGTATGCTAATATCGTTGATTGTTTCCGAGGCTATTATATGCTATCGAGCTCAGAAAGAAGTTTGGCTACCACAACCCGATCTAGATCGTATAATCAACGAACTACGAAAACAATTCCCTGATTTCAATGAAGAAGAAATCATAAATTGGTCTAAGAAGTTATTTGAAATTAAAAAAGAACAAGCAAAGGATCTCGGACGAAGAATAATCGGTAAATTTACCCAGGGTGGACGATACGACAACGCAAAATATTCTTCGCGGTTGATCATAGATGTCGCTGAATACGATTTTATTGTAGCGGATTTAATGAAACAGGGAAAACTTGTATCCCGTAAGGATGCTTTTCTATCCAATGGTGAGAAAATGGGTACGGTTGTTACCTACTGTGATGGATATAATTCCCAGTACACACATTTGAGAAGTTCAATGCTAGCCTATGCTTCTATTAATCTATTTTCGATGATAAATAGATTTCCTAATACCGCGGTTAGAGTGGCCACTGATTCGATGTATATACACAATAAGTACAAATCAGCTGTAGCTAAATTCACAGATCCCGAAGAAAATTGGGGGCGTTGGCGATTTAAAAAGGAGATGCTACATGAGTATTGTGAATCCGCAGACGTTGCCATGGATGATAAATATCTTTGTTGTAACCGTATTGAAAATCAATCAGAATTTTCTAATGCACCACCGGTATCTGATCCAGTATGTAGATACAAGACAGTTTATTTAAACGGTTGTGGTGGGTCAGGAAAGACAACTCGTGCAATTGAATTATTTCGTCGGTCAACCATGATTGTGCTAACACCGACTCACAGACTCGCCAGAGAGATGATACAGCGAGGGGTAAATGCCTGTACTTACCATAGTTTTTTTCGATGGAAGGGTGACAAATGGACTCCTGAGCGTATGGGTGATAAATTCATTCCTGAAATCATAATTTGGGATGAAATATGCACAGTGTCATTAGATGTATTACAAACATTTCTCGAGTGGTTGTTAAACAAAAACACAAAAGTCGTTATGTGCGGTGATCACGGCCAACCACCACCATTTGTCGGTGCATCTCCACATGAATGGCTAAAGGGTTTTGTAGACTACTATGAAGAAATCACCACTGATTATAGATCACTTGATGAACGATTACGAGAATTCAAAGCGCTAATTAGACTACAACCGGACAGAATCCAATGCGAAATAGCGCGTGAAATAATTTCAGAAACTCCATTAAAAGATTTTTGGGAAACGTGGAGACCAAACGATTTGATAATTGCAAGTAGAAAAATAGTCAGAGACACACTTCAGATGAAGTTATTTAAATTGCATAAAGAAAAATTTGCAACGCTTCCAGTACCCCTTTGTTATAGGCCATCGGATACACGAAAACAGAACATTGAAGTTGATATTCCAGGACAGAGTGAAAAACAAATTCTCGTATTAAATGATATTGTGCTGGTTGATATCAATGTCGTTGAAGATGCATTGCGTGCTAATAAATCCCCGTGGACGCTAGGATACGCAGCAACAATACACTCTTCACAGGGATTGACTATATCGGATACAATTGTTTGGATGGTGGATAATCACATCGAATGGTCGAATTTAGTCTATCTCGCAGTATCCAGAGTACGAAAAATAAATCAACTTCGAAGAATTGTTTTCGATGATAATGACACAACAATGGATGATATTGATGTTAAAATTATTGATAAAAAACTCTCCGGTTACAAACAACAGGATAAAAAAAAACAACGAGAATTTGATATTGATGCTGAATTAATAATTACGCTGAAGAAACAACAGAATAATCACTGCGCGAGTTGCAATTGTATAATGCGTTGGCAGTATTCGGATAAGGATCCTCGCCAATTCACCGTAGACAGAAAAAATAACAGTCTCGGTCATGTCAGAAATAATGTGATGTTGACTTGTCTTGAGTGCAATAGACGCAACGGCGCTAGTTAAGACCATGCGGTGGCAATTGAGTATCCACGGGAATTACCTGTAGTTGTTGTCGAGTAAAACCCCGCTGAGGGGCAGTTGAATCCAGTTTATAGATTGCTGGTCTACCAGTTGATCGTGTTATAGTAGATATCTTGTGTGCAGTAACACTCCAAATAGGATCAGTAGCCCTTTTTCTACTCCCTTCAAGCTCTCCTGGTTCATATA
This sequence comes from Unio pictorum, assembly GCA_030141615.1. Classification (NCBI taxonomy): domain Eukaryota; kingdom Metazoa; phylum Mollusca; class Bivalvia; order Unionida; family Unionidae; genus Unio; species Unio pictorum. The sequence goes on along the minus strand of JARLTB010000113.1, from coordinate 23,041,226 downwards.
AATACCTAACAGTGACATTACTATGAAGAATTGGTTCTTTGAAATCTTTTTGTGGTTGTACGGGTATTGACTTGTTTTTAATCGCGTTGATAGGTTTCATGTTGATTGTTCTAGTAATCTCGTTATTCAGTGCAGTAATCACAGCTGGTAATCTTTTGACCCATTCACGGGATCGTTTTTCTTGGATGAATTCTTTTGCGTATTGATATCCAAATAACCGCTCAGCAATCGTCCGATTAAATCGTTCTACAATGGCCTGATCGCGATGTAGCGCAGTATGCCCTCGTCGTATGGTGACATTATGATGTTTCATTGTAGATAATACTGCACCCTGAAATTCCTTGCCAGGATCAACCTGCAATAGATTTGGCCAGTGCAGAGGACCTCGTAGATAAATCCTCTCAAATGCAGAAGCGACTTCAGTGGCTGATTTTGTTTTTAACGGTTCTGCTTCTTTGTATCGACTTGCAATATCAACTACGGTTAAAGCGTATTTGTAACCACGATCATGTGGCAGAAATAATATATCAGCCTGATGAACTTCATTAGGAGCGGTCACATCAAAATGCGAGAATTGAATTTGTTTAGGCGGTGATAGATAAATTTGCCATAGTGCCTGTTTGGATAACCAATTAGCCGCAGTGGTTTTTTTCACTTTTGCAGCGCTAGCGAGTTTATGGACTGCTGATTTACCCCTCCAGTATCCTCTTGGGGAATAATAAATTGATTCCATATTATTAATTACCGGCACCTAACATCAATTTACTTTTCATAGCCGATTTTATCAAAAATGAAGCCAATTTTTCTTTGAAGGATTTATCAGGAATAGCATTTAACGCATGAATTAATTTCACATCTGCGAGATGCCTGTGTTGCAGATTGCTGCTTTTATAAGCAACATCATGAAGGTGACAGGCCTTATCAATGGCGTTTATTGGTTCTTCACCGGGTCGGGACTGATTTTGATCATTGAGTCTGATATCAAGTCTGGTTCCCGGTCCACAGTAGCTATATCCTGGAAGGTGCTTTTCTCCGGGGTACTTTGCCCATGGGGTTCCAGGGAGCTTTGCCAATTTGGCTGCGATATCACCTCCTCGTTTTTTTTAAAAACATCTCCGGATTGTAAAATCTTTGATTTTGTAGAAACAAATCTGAACTTCTTAATACCACATGTTGCACATCTACCAGTAAGTGCTGATCTGTTATTTTTAGTTGTAACCGTCGTCACATCATTTGTGCTAGTACGCGTTTTACACTTCATACAATATAGATCCATAATTTATGTATAGAAATATGGATATAATTGATTTTTCAGCGACTAAAACAAGAGAACCAATTAAGCATCATGCAGCGCTACCAAACTCTATCCGGATGATTATAATCGGGCCATCTGGATCCGGTAAAACGCAATTGTTACTCAATTTAATAATGAGATGGATGAAGTGGGATAAGTTGTATTTAATTGCCCCTAGCGTAGATGATCAACGATGTTATGAAGTGCTAAAAGATTTTAACGACAGCGCGGTAGAAAAATCCGGAGAGGGTATTATTGAGTTTATAACCGATATCGATGAAGCACCGAGCATTGATGATATTGATGGAGATATTAACAATTTAGTCGTATACGACGATATAATGTTAGATAAACAAAAAAATCCTGCTAGGATCTTTTCCCGGGGGCGTCACAAAAACACTGACGTGATATATGTCACTCAACGCTACACTCAGGTTCCAAAAGTCATCAGAGATAACTGCAATATTCTTTCTGTATTCAACGGCGTTGATACACATACGCTACGAAATATTTGGCAGACATGGTGTTCTGATATGGACTTCAATCAATTTCGAGATTTCTTTAGTCATGCTCAGTCGACTCCGCACGGATTCGCAACAATAAATCTACATGATCCTCGGACACGATATCGTATCGGACTGGATCAAATATTTGGTTAAAATCATTTATTATTTTTTGTTAACCCATAGCAGCAGAGAGGGTGGATGACCACATCGTTGCGAGCAAAATTGATTAAAAAATCGTAAAATCTCCGTTTTTGCAAAAATGGAGACTTTTTTTTTGGTTAAATGAGATTTTGTTGGAAGTCTTATTTTTTGTCTGAAAACGTAGTCTATAGGCCATATTTTGCTCGAAAACATGATCTGGAAGCCTTATTTTTGTTTGAAAACGTGGTCTGTTCACCCTCTCTGCTGCTCGGACCGGTACCAGAACGGCACACGACCTAAACGGAATAGTGCTTAAAAACCCTGGTCCAAGAAGCCCCGGCCCCCGAAAGGCCCGTTTAGGTATTAATTAATTACTACAGTACCAGTCTAATAAAGTAACTAATACGTAAATATCAATGGGGCAGGGTCCAGTTATTATGTACAAATTTAATGTCGCATGCACCTGCCTAATATAAAAATTCATTCAAAATATAATACGTGAGCGAGGTCAAAAAGGTCCATATTTCTGGATAGGTATTAGGTCGCGCAACATAATCATATCACACACTTGACATGACAAGTCTGCTGAAGTTCTTAGAATAAAATGTTTATGTACCCCAACCCCAATTTTATACATGCATTTTTCACATCCGAAGGCCATTTTTGACAGCATGTGGTGCTCACAGTGCAAACGCAAGGCCTTTCCCTGGATGAAAATTTTGAAAAACATTGTCTACTAAATAGCTTGATGCAATTCATAATAGTTGTCATCCAAGCCGTTTTTGAGATATTCTACTTGCCTTGAACCCACGTGTATACTGCTATGGGAGGCTAGCTCTTCTTCCTAGCCGACTATTGGTATTTCACTATCAACATACTGCAGAGTAACTATGGAAAGTGTACACGTCTGACATCATTTTCAAGAACAACACAAGCCTGAAACACCTAGTTCACAAATTTATCCATATCTTTAATTATTACACAATAGTAGCTCAAAAACTCACACCATACCCTTAAGTTAAGAAATTTGCCAGGGGCCAATTTACGAAACTGGACCCTGCCACCTCAAATCCTTGTTTTACTGGTGAATGTCTATAAATAATGTGCAGTAGAGAATCATGGTGCAGTCACAGTTGCTCAAAAATGCGAGCTTGATGTGAAATATAAAAAAAATCAATAATAATGATAAAAATACCTTAGATTACACCAATGACCCATTGTGACATATGACCCTCTCTATCATATTATATAGTATAATTAGTATGATAGAGAGGGTCCTATGTCTGAATGGGTCATGGGGGTAATCTGAGGTATTTTTCTCACTCTGTATGATTTTTTTCTTTAGATTTTTTTTTCTTCTTCAAGTTCCCGTCAAGCATCTGTGGGTGCAGTATGTCACAATTGTCCGTCATATGATCATGCCAATAATTGCAATGCTACTACATGTTCTATGTAAAATGAAAAAAGAAGGCAATAATAGTTGTGTTATAAAACAATGCAAGCAAATCAATAATATATTTGTTATAACATGTGAAGACTGAATACGAATTCGTGTTTCCCACGTGTGGGTTCACATGCCAACTATAATGATGATGCCTTAGTACAGTAATGACAATGTAATTTATATGATGGATTAATATTTTCATTTGCGAAGCCTATTGACTCTTCCTGTTTTACATACATCCAATATCATTAATTCATGTGTCTGCGTATTTTATTTGTGTTGGTAATTATGCATGCTTTCATTAGATATTTGTTATATTCTGTGTTTTTTAGGCACCGTCTTTGTGTTTTGGTTACTCAAGTCACAATTGGAAAATAATAAATAAGTTGGGATTTTTTATTAAAAAAATTACATAAATTTGTTTGATGGCTTATAAAAAGAAAAAGAGGAAAAGATATGTGTAATTAGCATAAGCAAAAGAAAGGCAAATGCTAATGCCATTTCAGATTTATAAATTTATTAATAAGAACAATCATTATTGATAATACATGAATATTAATATCTAATTTCAAATATTACAACAATATTGCTCATAATGTCTGTAAAATTAATTTAACAGTAACATATATTCAGTAAGTTTACAATAACAGCTACAAATATTCATCAAACCACAAAAACATGCATATATATATATATATATATATATATATATATATATATATATATATATATATATATATATATATATATTGTAAGGGCCAAGCCAGGTCCTAAGTAATATTACATTGGAGTATGGCACCAGGGATGAGTTGACGTCTTATCAGCTGACTAAGGAGGGGAGAAAGAAGTAAATTTGAACTCTTGATGTCTTTTCAACCATGATGATTCATTTATGAAGGTAACATTGAATAAAATCAGTTCATAACCATGACAGTATTGTTGTTTATGTACAAAGCCAAAATATTATGATTGTCTTGAGGTACAGTATGACATATGATAATTTCACACATTAGCACTACACTGTTAGTTAATTACATTATTGCTTCTTAATAAGGTCTACCATATTTGCATTTAGTTGCAATAAGTTTACTACAGAAGAGAAAATATAACTTGATTGTAATTGTGAAATGTAGTAATGTGCAAGGAAAACACTTGATTGATTCTACACTTCAGGTATAGCATAATACTTATTTGAAATGAATTGATATAGATGTAAGTAATTAAACGTTAAGTCAGTATGGGAAAGACTCACAATGACTCGGACAACTAATATATTATAAAATAGAAACTAACTTATGTTTTGTAGATTGCTAGAATAGTCAGTGAGGAAAACACTCACAATGACTTAGAATTTATATTTCCCTAAGAACTTTGTTGTACCCATAATTTAAGAAAAATAACTAAATATTTGAAAATTACAGAAATTTCTGTATGTCTTTAGAGTCATAAAACTAATCAAATAAAGAAAATAAATAAATAACAGTATCGGTATGTGAGGATAACACTCATTTGACCATATTAGTGAGTTTTCTAAATAGCAAATGATTCAACAATATTTAGTTTGCTTGTAAAAATAAATAAATTACCAATGACTAGAATGCATATAATTTGAAAAAGAGAAAAGAATTAAAAACAAATAAATTCCTTAAATAAATACTGATAAACGTTAACAAACATTTCTTGTCCAAAATATTGCCTAAAGTTTCATAACTCTATAGTAAACTAAATAAAACAAAATTAATATATATATATATATATATATATATATATATATATATATATATATATATATATATATATATATAAACTCACAATAACTGTGATGTACCTAGTTTGATGGCTGCTAGCGGACTGAAACAAATGAAACATCAGGGACTATAAAAACAATGAGTAGGTACTGTACAGTCCTAAACGGTTCACTAGAAATAGTCATTAATCAAAATATCAAGGATAGAAGCCGCCAGCATGCTACACCCTATTTTCGTTCCTTCCTAACATGTAGACTATATCAATTAACTATTAATCGACGAATTAATCAAAACAGAGCATCCTAGAAAATATTAATGTCAACTCATTTTAGCAATTCTCTGGTAATGCACTAATTTTAACAACCACACAAAAAAAATCGAGACCGAATTGGACGGCTTGTATGAATGGTGTTTACCGTATTCAGACATGCACACCTCACCCCTAGACCAGCTAACTTGGTCTCTAAGCCTTTTTTTTTATATTTTGAATTGACGGCTCAGTCTAACCTGGTCCAAGCTGGTCTAACCTCACCCCCTAAATGCAGGTTATCACAATATATATATATATATATATATATATATATATATATATATATATATATATATATATATATATATATATATATATATATATATATATATATATATATATATATATATATATATATATATATATTTATACCACATACATTAAAAATAACATGGCATTTAAAGTGTTGGTATAAAGCAAATCTATATACCAATACTATTGGTATATCAAATAGTGATCCGCCCATAGCGCAATAATACGAATATATAAACATTCTTTCTACCGTAGGCCTATAGCTCTTTGAAGAATTTCTACTCATTCGTTAATCATAAATGACATGAAATTAACGACACAAATATTAATAGTCCCTGTTTTCTAAATATTAAAATGGTACACAATTTCATCGGAATCCTGTCTTTTTCCTCTCCCCCTCTCATGCAAAATAAGCACAAATCTGGAGTGAGAGAGAAATATATTGCGCTGGACGAAAACATTAAAGCTGAACTTGTACCAAGTAACCCACAGTACTCTGTTTCCTCGTAAACCTATGCTTACGCTTTCCTTGGGATTTATCTATAGTATTCATAATATCAATGATACATAGTTGCAATCGTCAGACGACACACAAGGCCTACATGTTAAATTTGTCGGTTACGATGCGCACATACTGTATTGTGTTTTAAGCCTTTGTTGTTGTTTCTGAAACCCGTTTTAATCGAGTATTAATAATTAAATATAAAACTGTCCAAATGGTCGCCAGCCCCCCCCCCCCCCCTCTCTGGAGCAAAAATACACGAAAATACAAGCGTTGTGGATTTTTGCTTGTGTCATACGACGATGTCTCTGGACCTATGAATGATGGCAATGAATGTTAGTCAAGACGTACAGAGAGAGAGAGAGAGAGAGAGAGTGAGAGTGAGAGAGATGTTTAGTCAGTAGAATCGCTAATTAAATCAAAATGATGACTTAGTTGAACTGTCAATATATTAAAATATTTTAATTACCTCTTGTTGGTTCGTGATTCCAATTCGTTAATATTCCACGCGAATTTCCATACGACAGTAGGTCAATGACAGTACATGCAAAGTCTATAATAAGATCACCGTATTTGCAGTGCACTACTTTCTTCATTAAAAAAAACAACACAACATATTTTATGTTTAAATAATGCGTGTGACTTATATTGATTTAATAAATGTGAATAAAAAAAGAAAATGAAAAAGAAAACAATCAACTTATCAATTTGAATATGTGATTGTGATCAACAAGAAAATCGTAGAACTAGATTTTGTAGCAGACAGCCACTTGGTTGTGAGGAGGTCATTTACTCGGGCAATATATCAGGAGCACATCGTAACTCCAACTTGCAATGTGCTCCTGATATATTGCCCGAGTAAATGACCTCCTCACAACCAAGTGGCTGTCTGCTACAAAATCTAGTTCTACGATTTTCTTGTTGATCACAATCACATATTCAAATTGATAAGTTGATTGTTTTCTTTTTCATTTTCTTTTTTTATTCACATTTATTAAATCAATATAAGTCACACGCATTATTTAAACATCGTAACTCCAACTTGCAATATGTCTCTAGTAGACGGTTGCAGCTATAAAACAAACAAGTCAGTCAGACTCCAACTTGCAAATATTTGTATTTGTATGTGATATAAATAAAATATATGTATAGTATGTACGCTGTATCATTGATATACCACTCGTTGTATAAATTTTTCATTAAAAGGAAACTCGGGCAAGCCTTGTTTCCTTTTAATGAAAAATTTATACATCTCGTGGTATATCATTGATACATCGTACATACTATACATATATTCTATATATATATATATATATATATATATATATATATATATATATATATATATATATATATATATATATATATATATATATATATATATATATATATATATATCGTCACATAGCTAACAGATATATTGTCTCCATTACAAAAATGTGGTCCCCAAGAATGAAAGAAGCTGATAACAAGAACAGAACACAATAATTAAAATATATGCGTTTTAAACATGTATCTTTACAACTCTCAATGATTTGTCAAGCATTTATGGGAAATAGTCTTGTGTTAAGAGAACTATCTCTCTATAACAACTATAAAATTTATTTATGTTAATGTAAATCACAAGAAAATGATGAATGCTGACAGATTTGCATCAAGGCTGATTCGTACCATGGCTGATACAGTCCATATTACAGGTTGATTCAGACCAGGTAAAATATGAAAATGAAGACAGTGGAACAACTGATTTATATATTAATAGGTACTACTGTTTTAGCACGCATAATAACAAACTGTAAAACGAGTTTTCACCTAGTAAATTTACATCATAAAGTTATTAGCATGTTTCTAGTCAAAATAAAATCAACACAAATATGAGCTATCTCATGTTGTGTTTTTAAACATAATCTTTTTTCTCCATTCCAACAATAAATAAAAAAATATAATGTACACTTTTACGAATTGAGCAATTTCAAAAACGATTGAGTATAGAATATATTTTATGTCATATATTTTTGTTAGAGTGTTCTTTGAAATTATAGGTCAATTAAATATTGATTAACATTCATTATCATATATTCGTTATGTAATTACATAGACTCAGAGTTACAGTTTTAATAATCCAATTATTAATGCTAAGTATAGTTAACGCTAAGGTGTTTAGTGGTGTATTCACAACTATTGTGTTGTATCGTTACACATAGATGTTGCAGTGTGATATTGTTGTATACGTGTTAAAGTGTGAAACATTTTTCTGATATCATATTCCTTAATTGATAACAGTGTATATTTTCTTTGTAAGTCTTCTTTCCGTGCTCGTAAGCACACTAAACTAGAGCAGTACCCTATTAACTGTTTCGAACACACCGAGGGATCATCAGCAGAATTAAATAGCCAAATGAAGTAATAAAATTATGATATTTATATTCTGTATACACCGTAACTTCAATCGGATAATATTTATGATGTCTGCCGTCATTACTATTTTAAAAAAAAAAAAACATTTATAGCTGCATTAATTAATATAAAGCACTATCAGAAATATGTGAATGTGTGGGCTATTTGAAAAGATTATAAATAGAGTACTTTATAGAAAAAATTCGAGCCCTATCTCACCTTCAACTCATAACTGGCTGAACAATATTGATTGTAATTTAACTTGTATAATATTATATCATTTATAGGTTGCAAGATCAAAAGACCTAAATAAATTGACCGCTGCTGTTGATAGAGAACTGCTGTGAAGCAAAATACAGACTTCCCAAGTGCTGATTCCATCGCTGCATATATCATGGCCAACTACGTCAACGATGTATATGGTAATCCCATAACAACCACAGGTGATGGGAACTGCCTGAATAATGCTATTTCTATACTACTCTTTGGCAATGAATCTCTTGCAACTCAATTGAGATATCTAACATGTATACAGTTGGTGAAAAACATGGGTGCATAAATGAATCACCCAACTAGCAATTAATTATACTTGGTATCCAGCGACTACGATGAAGCATCTTTTGATGCTGGTATAAGTGGAGCTTTTTCAAATGCTTGTCACTTCCTCGCCCTTAGTGATGTCATCATACGCCCAATAAGAAGCATATACCCAAATGTTAATGGTGAGAAAGATGGTGCCCGGATCTACCTCAACAAAATATTTTATCCAAGCAATCCGCTCGAGTCCGCTTCACCATTGACAGTATTGTGGTATTCGAATGGAAAAATGCTGGAACCAAATGTGTATTACAACATCAATCACTTTGCGGCAGTCACTGACGTTACTGAACGTGGACTAAATACGAAGCAACAACAAAGTACAAAACGCAAAATGACGTAATGAGCCATATAGGCGAATTAATCCAAGCAATTTAAGAGAAGCTGTACATGATATGCGAGAGACAAAGGCTACAGATAGATATTTGCAGATGAATAAGGAAATTAGCTTTACTATACCAAAATCTTCGAGGCAAATTCAAGACAAAATTTAGAAAGAAAAGAAAATCAAATCATCTGAACCAGGAAGTTAAAAGCTAGCAGATGATTTATTAGAAATTTTAGGTGAGCTTCACACAAATGAATATGTTCAGGAAGTGATTCTGAAAAAAAAAGAAAAAGCCCGGTCATTGTACTGTATTCAACCAAACAAATTTTAGACTTGATAAAAAATTGTTCAGGACATGATAAAAGCGTTATTGGAATAGACAGAACTTTTCACTTGGGTAAGGTTTTTGTAATTGCAATGTCATACAAAAATAGAAGCATTGTAAACAGGAAAAACTGATGAATACACTATTTTATTAGGTCCACTATGTCTTCATTGGGAGTCAGATGAAAACATATTACAAATTCTTTTCACATATTCGCGAAAAAATTGGAGACGGTAAGTTTATATTTGGTAAGCATGATGAAAAAGCTTTGACAAATGCTCTAAGATCTAGCTTTTGTAATGCAGAATGTTTATATTGTACTAAGCATATTAAAGACAACATTCGGCACTCTTTGCATAAACATGGATGTGACGATCTTGTCACAAAACCTATATTTCATATGCTCTTCGATGAAGACAGTGGTCTAATATATAGTCAAGATGACGCTGAGTTTGCTAAACAAGAAGATCTGACAATGTATTTAAAACAATATCCAAATTTTGCACATTACTTCAAAAAGTTCATGTCACAAAGTTAAAATGTTTCTTGTATAAACAACTAAAAAGCAAAACTATCACAAGTCTTTGGATAAACAGCAACTCAGAATCTATCAATAATTAGCTTAAGCAGGTTGCTGATTGGTAACAACACAGGATTCCCGAGTTAATTAACAGGTTATATAGTGTAACTCAAGATCAGTTGATAGATTTGCATCGCGCACTATATGGCTCCGGCAATTATAAATTATTTGGTCCTTTATGTTCATATATTATTGATGAAACCATTTGGCACACAAAAGCATCAGCAGAAAATATTGGTAACAACACAGGATTCCCGAGTTAATTAACAGGCTATATAGTGTAACTCAAGATCAGTTGATAGATTTGCGTCGCGCACTATATGGCTCTGGCAATTATAAATTATTTGGTCCTTTTTGTTCATATATTATTGATGAAACCATTTGGCACACAAAAGCATCAGCAGAAAAGACAAGAATCTTTACACAGTTTTTACAAAAGCAACTAAATTACAATACTTATAATTACATCATTCATACAATGAAAAATTCAAATGCATTCGGCCGAAAATAGATGCTGGACGAAAGCCTGGGCAAAGTAAGTGTGCAAAGTTGGAACGAACATTGCAAAAGAAATGGCGATAAAATTTGGTCTAATGTCAATACATAGCTATGCATTTCCATTGTTACACTTTTTTAACTAATTTCATGTAAAAGTCTTTGCAATGCTTATAATTTTTATTGAATTTGTTGCATATATTACATGTATTATTTTGATTTTAATAATGCTTTGCTCTAAAATATGCAAAATACAATCGAGTTGAACTTCATTAGTTTCCTGTTGATACACTTTATTTCATGTTTTCAAACTATGTTTGATTAGACATGGAACAATAATCTTAGTACATATTTATCCATTTTTAATAACCAGTGACAAATCTAAAATCTATTATAAAGAAATAATGTGGTACTTTCAGTTGTTCGTTGTATTGTAATGTTGTATTAATCGCATTTGACAGTTATGGCACTGATAGGCAATTATTTACTTCAAATGATTCTAAATAGGAGAATTAAAAAATGCACAAAATACATTTTATTCCATTCCATTACATGCTACTTTGTTTATTGTATATGATTGTCAGAGTCTCGCAGGTCATGAGCGTTATTTGTATAATATTGTATAAGTCCAACTTGTCAAAGGGTAAGCATTACATCTCATTTTGTCAAAGGGTATTGCACAACATATGATAACAACACTCTAACCCACTCCCCTCTGATTCTCGCTATCTAGGAGATGACCGCCCACGGTATAATTGCCCGGTATGAGTATAGAATGTATGGTGGTAAGCTGAGCTAATATATTGAACAAAGAAACTACGAGCCCCCGTAAAGATAAATAAACAATTTAATCAAAGACATACACAGTGAAATTTCATTTCATTCGGAATACACGTAGTTTTGGAATTAAACTTTCACCGAATTACAAATAGACTGAAAATAGAATTAAACAAATTTAGCCATTCTATTACTGATAGTTAACTTCATCAGAGAATCGAGAGTTCAATCAAATTCATCTGCTTGTTCGATTGTCATAACCTGTTATCATCGAACTGCGTTCTCTGCTCGATCCAATGTTGATCCAGAAGTTCCTGTCTCTCGAGATACTTTTCCCTCGTGGATGTTCCGCTCGAACTCAGACTTGTCCTCTGTATCGATGTATACATCTCGCAACCTCTACTTCACAGTCCCCTTTTCACGTACTTGTACGTCCTCTATTTTCGTACTGCACGTCTCTCCAAATAAAAAAACTATTTTCTTCCTTCCTTCCAAAAGAAAAGTAAAACAACCTAAGTCTCTTATTACACGGCAACAGCTGAAAAGATCCATTTTGCTGGTTCGAACAATCAGATATTACTATCAGCAATAACAATTTTACGGCTAGTAATTAACTACACATTTCTTCAGATCAATACATCTAAACCACCTGTTAATTCGGTTTGCCTTGACCTAATACATTATACACTGTCGCTAAATTATCTACAACATCAAAATTCGGTGAATTCACATGTATTCCTGTAATTCATTAATTAAAGTAAGACATTAAATCTTAGAACACAATCAATATTCAAACAATATGATAAATTCAAGAATTAACGTAACACTTTCCTATCATAACTCCACATGGTGTTTCTTTTTTACGACATCAATTAACACTACGTCATTCTTAACTATGAATTAAGGTAACAATTCTAATTCATAAGTCAAAAGCACATTACTAAATTAATGTAACAAATGAAACTAATCATACAAATGTATCAACAAATCATGCAGATCTGTAACGAAGAAACATTATATCAATTACATCACAATAAGCGTGGATTTGAAATAAATACCACATGTTTTTGGTGCGGTTCTCAACCTTTGGTTTTTGACGGTTTTTCGATCACGCTTCCTTAACGAATGGATTTCACTCAAATCACATCCGCAGTCTCTTCCAAAATAATACTACCCTGGCTTTCTTGCAAAGCACCTTCCAGAAGACTGAAGTAATTTTAACTAGTAAAATAATATATTCTAAAGATTTCTCGTGTAAAACACAGTGACCAATCAGAACAAATATATTTTCTCGCGCTTTCCTTTAAAAGTCGCTTACATCAGCGTGTCAAGATGACACGCTTTGGTTTTAAGCAACAACCCTGTCTGTTTCAAATCAAACATGATTCTTTCGTCTCAGGGCGGTCAGTACTGCTCTAAACAAACACAGTTAATTGGTGAACCGGCCACATTCTATTATACCAGTACCTCTCTGTGCAGCATATTTCTCATAAAATTTAACAAATGGCTACTGGCTAGAATTAATAGTTATTTAATAGATTCGACCGAAAATTTGGCACTTCACATTGATTTTGTCCAGAATATAGTTCAGTTCTGACTGGTGATGAATATAGATAGTAACATTTGTCTCCCTTGTTTGAATGTTTACTTCCAAACACAAAAATTAAGGCAATCGATCGTGTTACCTGTTTCAACAAATTAATACTGTATCCAATGTTTTCTTGTGAATATGAGTATGATTAGTATATATATATATATATATATATATATATATATATATATATATATATATATATATTGTTACGGCTATTGGATTTAGATTTATTTATTTTTTAATTGTTAAATCCAAATTTGTTATTTAGGGTTTAATATTCATTAATTGGGAAATTATTCTGGAAAGTTTAGGCTGACCTACACTCTAATTGTAAACAAGTTTTGACCTTGGCTTGTGGATCTAATTCCCAACCTTGCTTTCGACATTGTCAACAAGTCTCTAACACTATTGGTTAATTTCAAGGACAACATTTTATTTTTAGTTTTTAGGGTAGGAAATATCTAGAGTATGTGATTTTTAGTGAAGGCAGTCTCTTTCTGTGACCTTCCATGAACCTCTATCAATTTCTAGACAATCACGTGATCACTTGTTTACTTGAAAAAAAACAAGTATAAGAACTGTTGTTTGGGATAGAACAAATCAGTAGAATCTCTGGGCGGTAAAGTTATTAGTTGTGTATTTATGTTTGAGTTATAATTATCTTGTTCTGGACTTTGTGTAAATTTGTTGGAGAAGAAGAATTATTCTATTTATTTGGGAAAAGGACATATGTTTCATAATTTCATCTGGATGATATTAAATCAAGAACTGCATCACGTGACATTGTCAGCCAATTTGGATTACATCGTCAAGATTCGAACCTGGAACTATTAGAACATTTATTTATCAGGACTTGCAATTCCATTAGTAGATTTTTTTGTGAATTCTATATTTGTTGGATTTGATTCTCTAAAACCGTAAGTTTATTTATTTTATGAAAATAATTGTACTTAATAAAAATCATTGTTAAAGTTTTACAAGCTTGTTAGTTTTCACTCTTTCTGTGTTGCTGCTTATTCGAGCCTAAGCACGTAACATAGAATTGGTGGCTATCGTCTCGGGATTGAGATTGAGATTTAAATAAATTAGAATTTAAATTTGAATTTCCCCTAGTTTTTGAAAAATTTAAATCTTTAGTGAGACTAACATGCTTGTATCAAAATGACATCTAAGGTAGAAATATTTCTTTCTAATCCTACCCAGGAGCAATTAGATCTTTTCAAAAAAGACGAGTTGATTCAACTTGCCAGGAAATACGATCTTCTTTAACGAAACAAGATATCAAAAAGATTTTGATCCAATATTTGGTAGAACAGGATGTTTTGGAACAAAGTGCTTTGATTCCAGTCAGTAAGTCTGCATCAGACTCTGACATTAAACTAAAGGAATTAGAATTAAAATTCCAGATGGAATTAGAGTTGAAGAAGCTGGAGTTTCAGGAAAGGGAGAAAGAGAAACAAATTGAATTACAAAAAGAGCAAATGCGGATTGATAAAGAGAGAGAGGAGAAAGAGAGACAATTACAATCTGAAAAAGAGGAGAGAGAGAGAGAGACAAGAAAGGGAGAAAGAAAGACAATTACAATCTGAATTAGAGTTTAAGAAACTGGAATTTCAGGAAAGGGAGAAAGAAAAGCAATTACAATCTGAAAAAGAGGAGAGAGAGAGAGAGAGAGACAAGAAAGGGAGAAAGAAAGACAATTGCAATCTGAATTAGAGTTTAAGAAACTGGAATTTCAGGAAAAGGAGAAAGAAAAACAATTACAATTTGAAAAAGAGGAGAGAGAGACAAGAAAGGGAGAAAGAAAGACAATTACAATTTGAAAAAGAGGAGAGAGAGACAGGAAAGGTTACAAGAAAAACAAATTGAACGAGAGAGAGAGAAGGAATAAAGGGAATATCAGTGTACAATGAAAGAATTAGAGCTGACAAGTGAGAATCACCATCATACTTCAAATCAAAATTTTGATTTAGCAAGGAATATTAGATTAGTGCCCCCATTCAAAGAAAAGAAGTAGACAAATATTTTATTCTTTTTGAAAAAGTTGCAGAAAATTTAAAGTGGCCAAGAGAGAATTGGACTCAGTTACTACAATGTGTACTTACTGGTAAGGCTAGCGAGATTTACACTTCACTGTCTGTTCATCAAAGTAGTGACTATGATGTAGTTAAAGAATGCATTTTAAGAGGTTATGAGTTAGTTCCTGAAGCTTATCGACAAAAATTTAGAAATTACAGAAAAGAAGCTGGACAAACTCATGTCGAATTTGCTAGACAAAAAGAGCAGTTGTTTGATAGATGGTGTTTAGCCAAGAAAGTCGAGCAAGATTATCAAAATCTCAAGCAAATTATATTAATTGAAGAGTTCAAAAACTGTGTCCATAATGATGTTAAAACTTATCTTGATGAGCATCAGATTGAAACCTTGGAAAATGCTGCTCGAGCTGCTGACGAATATTCTTTGACACAAAGTTCCTTTTGTTAACAAGACTTTTACTCAACAATTTAATGGCAGAAAAGTATTTCCGCCTAATTCAAGCCCTTCTAAAACTCAAACTAACACAACTTTCAAAAATCAGACTTCAGAGAAGTTTGATTCTAGATCCTTGTCTCTTCCGACGTGTAACTTTTGCAAGAAAAAAGGACACGTTGTTTCTGATTGCTACAAATTGAAAAATAGGCATCAGAATCAAGATAGACCTGTTCCAAATGCTCTTATTTCCAAGAAGTCAAGGTCACAGTCATGTATTGAAAGCAATACATTTGTTGGGTCTAATAAACCCCGGTCAGATTTTATTATGGAGAATTATGAACCATTCATATCGATGGGTTCTATATCACTCTTGGGTGATTCGGCCAATCCCCCACCCCTATTAAAATTTTAAGGGACACAGGAGCTTCTCAGAGTCTTTTATTATCAGGTACTTTGCCTTTATCTGAGAAGTCTTCTTCTAATGAAAGTGTTCTTATTCAGGGAGTAGAGTGCGGCTTTGTTAATGTTCCTCTCCATTGTGTAAATTTGTCATCAGACTTAGTGTCAGGACCTGTGAGAATCGGAACAGTCTCGGTTTTACATGTCGAAGGTGTAGATTTATTGCTAGGCAACGACTTAGCTGGGGACAAGGTTGTGGTTAATCCACTTGTAACTGACAAGCCTAATTTGGATCAGAAAGTTGATCCAATTGAAAAAGAAATCCCTGATATATTTCAAGCTTGTACAGTTACCAGATCTATGGCAAAGAAAGCTCTTGAGAATGAAGTTGAAAAGGGCAGTATTCCCTTATCTGACACCTGCGTGGGTCAGGCTTATGTTATTGAGGGCAGTATTCCCTTATCTGACACCTGCGTGGGTCAGGCTTATGTTGTTGAGGTCAGTATTCCCTTATCTGACACCTGCGTGGGTCAGGCTTATGTTATTGAGGGCAGTATTCCCTTATCTGACACCTGCGTGGGTCAGGTTTATGTTGTTGAGGGCAGTATTCCCTTATCTGACACTAGTATAGGTCAGGCTTTTGATGAGGTCACTTTTACTCTTGGTTTGGATCAATCAGAAGGTATTGATCATAGTGATCCTCTTTTGACAACTCATTCTCTTTATTCTAATCAGGGTGATGATCTTGAGAATGATGTTACAGGAGTCAGCATTCCTTCAACTGACGCTTGTATAGGTCAGGTTTTTGATGAGATCACTTTTACTCTTGGTTTAGATCAATCAGAAGGTATTGATCATAGTGATCCTCTTTTAATAACTCATTCTCTTAATCAGGGTGATAAACGACAGTCACTTGTCGTCGAACAGGAAAAAGATCCTGAGATCTCCTGTTTGTTTCAAAGGGTGATAAATGAGACTGAAGTTACTGAAGTTCCTGTCTGTTATTTCATTAAAAATAGAATTCTTATGAGAAAACGGAGACCTCCCGAGGTACCTGCTGGTGATGAGTGGTCAGTGAACTATCAAATAGTAGTTCCAAAACCTTACAGACAGGAAATACTTAATCTGGCCCATGAAACTCCTTTGGCTGGTCATTTAGGGATTAATAAAATGTATCACAAGATCTTAACTCACTTCTATTGGCCAAAAATCAAAAGTGATGTTGTCAAATACTGTAGATCTTGTCATACTTGTCAAATGGTAGGAAAACCCAATCAGAAGATACTTAAGGCTCATCTGCAACCTATTCCTGCGTTTGATGAAACATTCAGTAGAATTATAGTAGATTGTATAGATTTCTTACCCAAGACCAAGTCAAGTAATCAATTAAAGTTAAAAATGAAACTATGGTTTGAAAGAACTGAAAGGGAGAGAACTTTTGAGTTTGATAATGGAGTTGTGTTACTCTTGTTCATTCTTCTTACTTTTCTTCAAATTAGATATTACGGCCCTTACAAAGTTAAGAAGAAAATGAATTAGTTAAATTATAGTATTAGTGCTCCTGGGATCTAAATAAATTATAGGAGTACCAGTATATTGAAAGAGATAGCCATGTTAAATATGTAATTAATTTAGTTGTACCAGTCCCACTTAGTGAAGGAATATCATCAGGATTCGACTGATATTGGAGCGACGAATTGTTGGAATTCAGAAATTATGAAAAATCTAGACCAGAAACTTTCACATTTGCAAGTGCAAGGAAGAAATGAACTAAAAGCTATTATTATTATATGAGCACTTATGTCCAGATATTCTTACAAGGACAAACAAAATTTTCATGACGTTGAGATTGAGAATTCCATGCAGGATGAGTCCACTCGAACAGGAATATTTGAAAAAGGAAATTCAGTATTTGCTGAAGAATGATTTTATCAAGCCCAGTTAAAGTGATTGGAGTTCACTATGCATACTTGTTCCTAAACCAGATAAAACTCTCCGTATGTGCACTGATTATAGGAAGATGAACAGAGTGACAAAAACATTCATTCCCAATAACAAGAATTGACTATTCTATTGATAAAATTGGGAATGCCAAGTACGTCACCAAATTCTGACCTTCTGAAAGGATTTTGGCAGATTCCATTACGGAAAGAGCAAAGGAAAACTCAACATTGCGACTCTAAAAGGACTCTACCAATATAAAGAAAGTCCATTTCAACGTCTCATAAAAATGTTTATCTCTGGTCTAGAGATTTGTGACGTCATCATCTACAACGACACCTGGAGAGAACATCTAGCAACAATTAGAAAATTCTTTGACAGACTCACTAGTGCGTGTCTGACTGTTAATTTATTTAAAAGTGAGTTCTGCCTTGCTAGAGTGGCTTTCTTAGGACATTTAGTGGGACATAGACAAGTTAAAAGGTTGAGGCTATTTCTTGATAATATAATTGTAGACACTCTTTCCCGTGTATAATTTATTATATTGTGTAATTTGTACTAATTCTTTTAACCTCAGATGTAAAATTGGTTTGTGATAAAAAGAAAGTTTTATCATATAAACCTTTCTTTTTATTTTATGGGGGAAGGTGTTACGGCCATTGGATTTAAATTTATTTATTTTTTAATTGTTAAATCTAAATTTGTTATTTAGGGTTTAATATTCATTAATTGGGAAATTATTCTGGAAAGTTTAGGCTTACCTACACTCTAATTGTAAACAAGTTTTGACCTTGGCTTGTGGATCTAATTCCTGATCTTGCTTTCGACATTGTCAACAAGTCTCTAACACTATTGGTTAATTTCAAGGACAACATTTTATTTTTAGTTTTTAGGGTAGGAAATATCTAGAGTATGTGATTTTTAGTGAAGGCAGTCTCTTTCTGTGACCTTCCATGAACCTCTATCAATTTCTAGACAATCAGGTGATCACTTGTTTACTTGAAAAAAAAACAAGTATAAGAACTGTTGTTTGGGATAGAACAAATCAGTAGAATCTCTGGGCGGTAAAGTTATTAGTTGTGTATTTATGTTTGAGTTATAATTATCTTGTTCTGGACTTTGTGTAAATTCGTTGGAAAAGAAGAATTATTATATTTATTTGGAAAAAAAACATATGTTTCATAATTTCATCTGGATGATATTAAATCAAGAACTGCATCACGTGACATTGTCAGCCATTTTGGATTACATCGTCAAGATTCGAACCTGGAACTATTAGAACATTTATTTATCAGGACTTGCAATTCCATTAGTGGATTATTTTGTGAATTCTATATTTGTTGGATTTGATTCTCTAAAACCGTAAGTTTATTTATTTTATGAAAATAATTGTACTTAATAAAAATCATTGTTAAAGTTTTACAAGCTTGTTAGTTCTCACTCTTTCTGTGTTGCTGCTTATTCGAGCCTAAGCACGTAATATATATATATATATATATATATATATATATATATATATATATATATATATATATATATATATATATATATATATATAACTGTGGCTGCCGACATTAATATTATATTACGATATAGGATATAATCCTGGGATAACAGGGATATAGTTTGTAATGATGACCATATTTGGTGTTGCCGTGCGCCATATACATATAAATAAGCACGCAAACCGCCCATTTCAATTCCTCTTAGCCACGAACTAGAAAAGACTTGTCTCTCTCATTGCAGGTAAGAACTGTATATGTCGTAAAATTGTTTTAGAGATAGGCATTTTTAATGTTGAGATTTTAATGGTAAGTTCATATGTTTGCAATATATGCTCACTGAATTCTTTAATTTATAATACATTGTAATGGAATGTTTAATTGTTTTAAAAATTCATATTTAATTATATTTATGCTAATTTTTATTTTAAAAGACAAAATCTCTACCAATTTAATGTTTAGATTTAATGTTGAAATAAAGTATTCCTTAAGTAACAAAGAATAATATCTAGCAACATATTCCAAATAAATATTCTATTTTAAAACGAGTAAAATACATTTCTTTAAATTGATTGTGCATTAATTGCAGTTATTACATTTTATACTTTGGGCTATCATGAAATTGATCGAGATAAAACAATTCGTATTATATTCTAAACTACAGAAATTATACAAATGAATGAAGTTGGAAAGCTTAAAAGGAAAGTGTAATTTTATATGTATTTCATGTATTTTTAATATAAAAGATATAGATGTGTTTCTAGAATGTAGTAATAGATGTGCGTTGATTATTTAGATAAAATTCATCTCATCCAGAAGCTAGAAAAGACTTGTCTCTCTCATTAAAGATGTAGTTGTGTCTCATCATCGTGACGACACTTCTTTTAAGAGAGCATGAACTCTTTCTTCTTCTTCTCTCTCTCTCTCTCTCTCTCTCTCTCTCTCTCTCTCTCTCTCTCTCTCTCACCATGTACACATACATTCCTTAACTTACGAGTAATTCCTTCTCATAGCAAGAAATGAGAAGAAGGCTATGATAAGATGATAAGACCCTCACAAACTTTCATAACATGCTTTTCATAACATTTTCAATGTACAAAATACACATTCTAATTTTATTTTGCTATATTATGCTGCTACGTAGGAACAACATCGTGAATATAAATTATGTCTTGTTTCCTTTCAAACCTTAATTCTATCGTATTCTATAGCAATATGTCAAAGAAAGTAACATTTCCTTTTACAGTGTATATATTTAAAAAATGGGGTCATTGCAACCGTATATCAAAATCTTGGTATGGTAGTCGCTTACCAATGGGCCTATAATAGTAACTTACGTTATATCGACTCATCTCTGCACGAACTTTATAGGAAAATTATTTTCTGTCTCAGAAATAGCATTTATTATAAACATTATGTCGTTAATGGCATCGGAAGTCCAATAGTCACGTGGTTACACATAACTACAGAAGTTGTTCGCGAAATACTTTAATTTGTAGAATTTTGTATTATTTCATTGGTGTATTTTTATTGCAACCAGTGTATAATTTTAGATTTTAAAAATATTCTCTACAATTTAAGAAAGTGCCGGTTGTTAGATTTATGTACTCAGGCCACTAGAAATGCAAATTGCAAGTACCATCTCACATTTCATCAACGACTTACTTTGATCCTGTCTTTCCGCAGAACAAATGCATGACAATTTCTGATAAAATAAGTGTTATACTCATTTTATGCTATTTTCATTCAATCTAACAAGTTTAAAAGTTTTTTTTAGGCCATCTGGTTATCAGCAACGTTTTGTCACTACCATGTTAGAACCCGATACATTTAGCTCACGATCAGTTTAGTTTAGTTTGGGAACCCTGTATCATTGCTTGCTACAGTGTTTATACTAACACTCTAAGACCATACAGCTCGCCGACGGAGCTATAAAAAAAAACTTCGAGGTTTTGATATCGTGCTTCATTTATTGGTCACAGTTATTATTAAGGTTATTAATAAGCTGCTTACCTCTTTCGAAGTCCAGTACGAATCCTTCTAACGATACATGTCTCAACCTTAACTGCAGAGAACGAAACACCTGTTATCAAAGAATTGAAATGAGGTCAGTGTTCGTATTGCGCTGATCATAATCAATTTTACAGCGGTTACATAACGTCATTTACCTAACATTCAACAATGGCTTAATTATCATTTAATTCTTGGAAAGAAAAACAAATGCTGAATAAACTGTGTTGAACATTCAAAAGACATGTTTCCTTCAAATTCGAGATATCACGACGTAGTCGCATCGCAGAGAGTATTTATTTTCTTACTGTTTTTTTTTCTTTCTATCTAGCATATATCTATCCAATAACCATACTGGAAATGTCACTGAATTTTGTAACAGGTAGAGAGAAAGAAACGTTTAACAATGGCTTACAGCGAGATAGTCTGAAGTCGTTTTCTGGATTATTAGACAAAACACAAACGGTAACTGATTCTGTACGCCATTACTCTCGACGAAGGCATGGATGAAAATGAGCTGACTCTTGTCTGAATTAATGGCTCACCGTGAATCTAGAAGTTATAATCAAACTTTTTATACAAGGCTATTAATGCATGCTATTATAAATCCAAACCGACAAAATCTGTAGCTCAACAATAACTGGTACTCGTACAGCAAAAAATAACGAATACAATGTAATGATTTATTTTAAAAGTTCCATCCATGTACCACCGTTTCGCTTCTCGCAAAGGTAATAACTGGTATTCAGTTGCCAGTATGAAGTGTCTCTCCCCATCCATTCTGATGTCTGCTACCAAGAATTCGTGAGGGTTGATGAAGTCTTCATTCAGCTGTTAAAATTGATTATTGTTATGAATATCATCCAAGTAACAAGTTACAACTACAAAAAGAAACACAGTTTGAGCTATGAAAGTTTAACTACAAACTAGATATGAAACAATTTTTTTTCAACGCCCTTACCACCCCTCCACACCCCCCCCAAAAAAAAGTTGATAGTAGAAAATAAATTTAATGAGCAAAAGTTATCAAAAGTATAAATCAATCAATTAATTTAAATTTATAATAAATTTACATCTACCGAAAGATTTGTCTCAGTTCTATAAAAATGACAAACTTCAAAGTCCAACGTTATTGGTTCTTCAGGACGTAGTTTTGCTCTGGTTCTATTAGCAACTCTTTCCAAACTTGCTTTTTTTGGGAGGGACACTGTACTGGTCCCGAACTCTCCAAAGTAGCGTCTTCTGCAATTTTCAAGGCTGGTGTGAATAGTTGCTCTCTAGCAGCACTCTCACCATTGAGAAAGATGTAATGATGTTATGTCAAAAGGAGATAAACACAAGCCTATAATTAAACACTACAGATATATAACTATTGCATGTGCCACGAAAGCCACTAATATTATGAAAAGAACTTTAAATCATTCAACGAGTATTGCCTATATGTATAATCATTGTGTCATGATTGAATATTGTGTTGTGTCTAAATTGTGTTATTATAATTCAAACGTGCCTTGATATTGTACAAAGTGTACAATTATCTACCAATGTAACATGCTATGCTGACAAAAAGTTGTCTTTGCGTACACATGTGCCTTAAGCTGACGGTCAAGGGCAGCGGGGTGTGTGTGTGCTAAGCATAGCTTTGAACAAACAAGTATACTTGCTGATGTATTGTCAATGGACATTTCACGTTGCGAATTCTAGAATCGCAGCGCTACAACGTAGAGGTGACGTTATCTCGCTACAATGACAAAAATGCATGCATGTATGTCCTTGAATGGTTTTGTCCAATTAGGAAATGTAATATAATATACAGATTGATATCACACACACACACACACACACACACACACACGATTTTTTCCATCAAAACGGGGCCAATTTTACTGTAACAAATTAATGTCTAGAATGATGTATTTTACAGCGCGTTTGATACATACACGTAATCTGTAATTGGTTTGTGGTTGATTTCCAAGAAACACCGTATGACAGTCGTTACCGTCAGAACGGAGACATACAAGCATGGGAAAGATCTGTGATTGTAGAGACTTGTATTTGCGTCATAATTGTAATTATCAAAGTTTGCTGACATTAAATAGATCTTAGACAAAAACAGGTAAAGGAAGTGTGAAAAGTACATAGTGATCGCTTATTATGTTGTAATATCGGTAGTACTATTTGTATACTCGGAAAAGGTCTGCTGTTTGCTATCCGTACATTATTTGCTCTAGGTGTTAAACATCACTAACCAGTGATTTAGTCTTAGCAGCTCAGTGTTTTAGCAATACATGTAAAAATGCCATGGACCTGGAAGTAAATAGATATGGGTATTGTATAAAAGTTGTATTCTTCTTCTTCTTCTTCTTTTTCTTCTTCTTCTTCTTCTTCTTCTTCTTATTATTATTATTATTATTATTATTATTATTATTATTATTATTATTATTATTATTATTAATCTATCTTGTAAACGGTCCTTTTTAACCCAGACTATTCCGTCCAGGACCTTTCTGACCCGGTCCCTTTTCCGTCCAGTTCTTTTCTGAATCGTTACTGGCCTTTTTGGACTGGGCCATTTTGGTACCGGTCCGTTTTGACTCGTTACTGCCATAATTCAGATCAAAATTATTAGTAAAGTTCGTACTGTGTCAGTGAGAAAGAAAATATTTAAGGAATAAATGTGCCACGGTTAGATTAACTGCATATCTACATGCTAGGACATTTGTTTTGATCACGTGACAATATGACATTTGCGTTTGCCTGACTTATCATCATCATCGTCATTATCATAAGACTCTTGACCTAGTGTGGTCGTTGAGGCACTGTGCTGCTAAACATTTGACCAGTTCCCTTCACTTGTTTCGATTATGTGTCACTGCCTGTGCCTAAGCAAAACTTTTCCTGGTCCATTATATGATGTTGTCAGTCCACTTTTTCTGTCTACCTTTCCTTCTGCCACCATGGACACTGCCCTGCGGCACTGTTGTGGATAGACTTTTGACTCTAGTGACATGGCTATGCCATTTCAGCTTTTTCTTATTGACAGTGGTGAGAAGACCTTCATAATGGCATACTTTGTGTCTGATGGTGTTACGAACTTCTTTCATTTGTGATGTACAGAGACGTAGCGGGGGGGGGGGGGGGGGGCAGAGGAAGACAAAAGTCCCCAAACGCCAGACTAGTGGTGGCGCCAAAATGGGCTTTGAAATAAGTTTTATGTGAACTAATGGGTTTCAGAATTGAGGAGGGGGGGGGGGGCTGTGAACATGAATTTTGTCCCCGGGCTCCAAACAATCTAGCTACGCCTCTGTGATGTGGTCCATGTAAGAGATGCCAATGAGGGTTCTGTAGCATCTCATTTTAAATGCCTGGATTCTTCGTTGTAATTCTGCTGTCAGGGTCCAGGCCTCACATGAATACAAAGCTATTGAGATGACTAGTGCTCTCAATAGTCAGAGTTTAGTTTTCAATCAGATATTCTTGCTCTCCATATGGGTCTAAGCTTTGACATAGCTGCCATTGTTTGTGCTACTTGTGACAAAATTTCTGCTCTTGATCCCTATTCGGTGATTATGGAACCAAGATATTTGAACTAGCCCACTGTTTCCAGTTCCTGTCCTCTGACATTAATCTTGGATGAGATTTATTTGCCACATTTTGTCATCACCTTTGTCTTCCAGGCACTTAACTCCGTGTCAAATCTGCAAGATGTTTTATCCAGGTTCTTCACTAAGGTGGCAAGCTCATCTTCACTGCCTGCCAGCCCATCAATGTCGTCTGCAAAGCAGAAGTTGGTGATGTTACGCCCTCCAATGCTGACTGTCCCACAGTGGTTTTCCAGGGCTTCGCTCATGATGCGCTCTAATTAGATGCTAAAACGCTTACGTTACAAGGGACAGCCTTGACGTACTCCAACTATTTCTGCACTGGTATCCTTGACATACATCTGCTTGATGGTATTGGTCAACTTTTGACCCATGTTGTACTACTTCATTGCGGCCCACACTGCCACACTCTGTCAAAAGCCTTTTTGAAATCTATTAATACATGATAGATCTATTGTTGATGTTGCGAGTAATTTTCACACAGAACCATGAGATTGACTATTTGTTATGTTGTGCTTCTTCTACTCGGGAACCCTGCCTGTACTTTAGCGGTTATTTCTTCTGCTTGTGGGTTCAGTCTGTTCAAGATTATCTTCAACAACACCATACTATCATGGCTGATCAAACTTATAGATTTGTAATTTTGGCACAGCATGAGATTGCCCTTTTTGGAGAGTGTTATAATCAATGACTGAGTCCACTGTGTTGGCCATTCGCCTGTCTGCCAGATTTTGTTGCAGATGTTTGTTAGTAGCTCTATCACGGATTCCCCACCATTTTTCATAAGTTTAGTGCTCTTATTGCTGACTCCACCTCTTTTTTGAAAATGGAGAAATCATCTGTTGTAGAGTTTGGAACTTCAGGCACTTCTGGGTCACCTGTGGATGGATGGTTTTGAGTTCTTTACAATACTAAGTCCATTTCTTCAATGTCACTTGCTTCTGTGAGACATTTTCCATTTTCGTCTTGAATGGTACTGCCTCTTGGTTGCTTCTGTTTGGTATTGTCTTACACAATTTGGAATGCCTTTTTGCTGTTAATCTCTATCACACTCCTATCTATTTCTGTGCACTTTTGTCCAATCCAATCCTTTTTGGTTTCTTCAAGTATTTTCTGATATTCTTGTTTACTTATCCATTGGAATTTGAAAATTGGACGAAGGAGGGAATCACTAAAGCACTGCATATGTCAATGCTACGATGAACGACCAACACACGACAATGATAATTAGTTATATCGATAATCAAAAATTAAGTAATATTTAGCGTAATAGCGGAATTAGGAATTAATACTTGGATTGTCTGTGACAAACACGAAGCTGTCCTTCATAATGATAAATTGCCATATTAAGTAAAAATTACAAACCAGGAATGTTGACTGGTATTGACAAAACGTAATATGAACGAGCGTATCCTGTAACCGTGGATATCTACATAATATATCCGATAAATGATAAACCCACAGTTAATAATCTAAAACCAATGAAATTGTCAATTCGATATTGTATAGCCCAACGTGGAACATTTTACCGTTTCGACTCGTGGGAATGGTCTCAATCTATCGGATAAAAGACGTAAAATAATAAAAAGTGGAGAGAAATAGTTTAAGATACATGAGCACCTGTCAAAAATGTCACTGAACAGAAAAAAACTAAAATTTCCATTAATAATAAAAACATTAACCAGAAAATTTTTACATGATTCAAAATATTATTAAAATAGGTAGCTCCGATAAATATTCTTGATCATAATGAGCATAAGTAGATTAATGCAATAAAAATATTTTTATGTAATCAAACTGTTCAATTTTATAACGATAATATATTCGATTGTATTAACGAAATAAGTAAACGCGATCATGTATCAGCATGGCAATTTGAAAGTTATGATGATGGAAGCTATGATCAGTTTGAAAGACCTAATGGCGTTATTTAATGGCCTTCCATCATCATAACTTTGAAATAGCCATGTTGATACATGATCATAGCTTCTACGATCAGTTTGCAAGACCTAAAGGTGTTATTTATCGCACAGAATCGCCATGAAATATACAAATGGAGATGCTGAACAATTACGAAGTAATAGTTTTACAGTTCGTCAGTCGCATCTCATTTAGCTAGAAAGAGAAATTCGTGCAAACCAAATCGGTTTTATTTTCTCGATGATATAATATCGAGTTGTGTCAAATACGGACACGGTGGATTAAGAAATAGTAAATACGATTATAAACATGTTATTCCGGTTGATATGGTTGCATGTTATCCCAGAAGTATTCTTGAAATGGGAGAGTGTTTTTGTATATTTTATAAGATTTAGACATCCAACACACGAGAAGCAGCAACGAGGGCGAATCATATAACCTTTAGAGGAGTCTGCTTGTCAAACCAAAGAATCCTACGAAACCGAAGGGAAAAAAAACAACAGAGCTAAGGCTTCTAACTGTCGAGACGCATATTTGTTGTCGCACCCTCTCTGCTGCTATTAATTAAATCATTTATTTAACAATAATGGTAGGGGAATTGTTAACAACTAGAGTAGCTCGAGAGCGACTATTATCGATTATACCCATCCGTGATTCTGTCAGAAATAAATTACAGAAACGCCAAGAATCTCAAGTTGATTTTGCAAGGACTGAACAATTATTCAAACCTGTTACTACAACCACTAAATAAGTTATTAATGGAAAAGAAGTAAAAGAAGGAGAAGAAGGGAAAAAATATGTTCTTCCTGAACTTAAAAAAATAGCAAAGAAACTAAACAAACATCAGAACGTTTACAAAATCTTCCTACTCCGGCATGACTTCAATTTGGTCCGAAAAAAACCGGTGAAGAAATAGTCAAAGAATTACGTAATAAATTTACTGAGGATACTTTAACAACAATTGATAAAAGTAATCCAGATGATTGTATTAATATTGTTGCTACGCATTACGAAGATAGAAAAGGAATTTTGAAATCAGGACTAAAAACATATTAGAGATATGTAACACTGGGCTGATGTACTTTATAAAATTAAAACTAAAACAGCCGAGTCAATACAAAAGTGCACAGTATATAGGATGTCTCGGTACGGTATATAATTTATATGATCGATACGAAGAACAAAAAGAGCAAGAAATAGAAACACGTACAACAGCGAAAAGAAGAACAAAAACAGCGAAACGAAGAACTAAAACAGCAAAGACAACAAAAGAAGAGACAAAAATCTTAAAAATAAGAACCTTCCCCACCTCAACAAGAAGAAATAGCAGATGATAATTTTTTTAATAAGTTTGACAACACTGGAATCTCGCCAAGAAGAATATCGCGGTGCGCCCCGTTGTTAAGGGTGATGGATTTTCTCTGAGTGTAATTCCAAGTGGAACTCACAGGAGTGGTCTTGTTGCCTGTCCTAATAATA
The DNA here is from genome assembly GCA_030141615.1 of Unio pictorum. Classification (NCBI taxonomy): domain Eukaryota; kingdom Metazoa; phylum Mollusca; class Bivalvia; order Unionida; family Unionidae; genus Unio; species Unio pictorum. The sequence goes on along the minus strand of JARLTB010000113.1, from coordinate 23,012,611 downwards.
TTCTCTCCGATATAGATTGATTAGAAATCGAACCCACGACCTACAGCTTCCGCGGCGGACGCTTTAACCACTAGGCCACCGGAGTGGTGTTTGGTTCTTTACTATATCTTCATAGTAGAAAAAACAATACGAGGGTTTACGTTAAAGAATTGCTTTAAAAGCGTTCATTCATGAGAAAGTCATTAATGCTATTTTGCTAATTTGGCTTTCACATAAGTGTCCAAAACAGGAATCAGTCGAAGTTGCAAGACAAAATTATGAAGTGAAATCATCTCAGAAGAATCAACACTGAGCATGCACAACCGGAAAGAGCATTTTTAAAAACAGTAGTTCCAAAAATGTCTCAGAATTGTAAAGAAAATGTTTCCGTGACCTTTTGGAAGCATGAATAGTATATAGAAGAGTATGACCACCTATTCAAGTTATCTTTTAAAACTCGATGCTCATAAAAGGCTGTGTTGAGAACCGAATCAAGACATATTCTGCAGAAGAAAGTGGGTGTGATAGATTATCAATTTACACAGGCATATTGAACCACAACATATAAGCTTTTTGTAGAAAATATGTTTGTGAAATATTGTTCGCTTGAGTTGGGTGGAAGTAAATGAGCTACCAACAAGTCAAAATAACACGGTTTTTTTTTTAATTATTACAGAAGAAACTGTCAGAAATAATGTTTCTATTTTTGTACTTGTTGGCTAATGGAACTACACCACGTATCCCCAACTCAATAGCTTTTAGATAAATCTTGTCTAGGACTACTGTAAAAGTGGATCATTTCCATTGAAGTCAACCATGACAAAAAACGTTGCAGTTAGGTGATTAATCCCGTGAACCGTAACATATGATTATGCATGTTACAGTTAGTATCAAGACAACCGTTATAACTGCGCCATACTTAAGAAGCAAATGAAAATCTCAAAATCATTTATATTATTGCTATAGAACAATTACATCACGATGTTCGATTACATCAAATTAAACAATACAGAAGGGTCATGCTTAATAATATTTTCCATGACTGTCTCTGACAAATCAATCCCATTTTGTTAGAGATAACATAGCAAGATAATATAAAGTAATATATTTCACAGCCTCGATTTGAAGGAAAAAAAACACCTTCAGAAATTTCTTGAAACATGGACATGGGGAAAAACGTTTATGAATCTTTTAAGTGGTCGTTGTTGGCATTATTGTGACTTATGTTACAGTTTTGATTAGGAAATGTTCCCTTTAATCTCACAATTTCATATTTGTTCTGTTTTCATTAGTCAAAACCGTGAACAATTATTCCGTCCGGCCAAACCATTGAAACTCTATTAAACGACGATATATATTATGAGCAGTTACATGATGCATTTTGCTTCAATACGATTAACATCGCTAACGCAATTCGTTCGACTGAAACTCGATTTAAGGGAAATTAATTTTCTCTTAGAACTTTTTCATATTTCAACTTCTTAGAAGCAAATGGTTTCATCCTCATATGAAGTACAAAGCCCTCACATACAAATGTATGTAGGGGTGAACTAGTTTGAACTTTAGTTTATAGAACATTCTGAGCTGCTTGACTTTGTTGTCTTTTAAGTTTTGTGCATTTTATCTTGACCGCTCATGTGGCCTAAGTAGATAGAACGTCCACCTAGGTTTCGGTAGGTCGCGGGTTCGAATGCAGGCGAATTCATGCCATAGACAAATACAATTAGTACTAGCAGATGCCTCACATTAAAATATCAGTCTTAGGTCGGACTGGCGTCATACTGGTCAGCCTTGTATCTGTATAATGTGACTGCTGAGTGATACACGATGCCACATGTCTGCGGCATGATGCCTCAGTGCTAGACATCAATATAAACTGCCACACTGCTAACATCGTCGAAATATGATTCAAATTGTTAAAGTTAAAAATGTATAACAAAAAAAAAATCACCTTCCGTTTTTGTTTTCTTTTGGCACGTGTAAAGCATTTTCTGTACATGATGCACCTTTCATCACATGCACTATCGTTATATGCTTTTTAAGGTTGACGATACGATGTCCATTTCTCTTTTTGTCAGGAGAAACCAACATCAATAAATCAACATTATATATGGTGTGCATTTAATACTCTGTGTGTGCATTTCCTATTCACAGTAAATTATATTTTAACATTTCTATGTTGCTAAGACGAGGTAGACTTTACTTGCTGTTGGATATAAGACACATCACATTAATAAATAAGCAAAATAAGAAAGATGAACGAATTGCTTGCAAATGCATCACGCATAATACACGCTTGGGTCAAGGGATCATCACGTGCCGGATCGGATAAGATTATAAACGATGAATCAGTTTATTGTAAACCAAAAACCCATAATGCATTACAAAGTTAGAATAGGGTAAACATATTATTGATTCATATATATATATATATATATATATATATATATATATATATATATATATATATATATATATATATATATATATATATATATATAGAGAGAGAGAGAGAGAGAGAGAGAGAGAGAGAGAGAGAGAGAGAGATATGTAAAGGAAAACAAATTCTTAAGGATATCCTTCCCGTTAACAACGGATTTTATATTATTATTGTCTTGTATTAATGTTTCTTTCTGCATTGTTTGTATTTGTTTCTTTGTCATCTCTGCGCTCATTAGACAAAGGTTACCTAGACGATTATCGTCAAACTGAATATGTATTCATTGATTACAGATTGTGATATAAATATGAACGCCTATGTATAAGAAGATATAGTAGTAGTAAACGTCGTTTAAGACGATGTAAAAAGTTAAACAGCAAGATCGGTTATGGGCTTTTGAGTATTTACATTGATATTTTTACTTGGAATTTTGGGGTTTGTGAAATCTTGCAAGGACTTGACATATTTAAAGGATGGACGGTTGTTTTGGAATAGCTAGTGTATTCTATATACTGGCATACTGTAGCTAATTTTGCATAAATAACGAAATGGAGGGGAAACCGACATATGATATTTCACTCACTCAAACTCCATGTTTTCACATGTTTACACTGATTACGGAAATGTTGAAAGTTTCATATGTAGAAAAGAAACCTGTAAATTTGAACTTATTCAGTGAAAACGAAGACTATTTTTGCATTCAGTATAAGTAATGAGTTCACCGACAGCTTGATTGTCCAGTGTGACTGGTAGCCGAGTGTTGGCGACGGAGATACTATCTAGCATATACGTTTTAATATATGATCAAAAATACATTTTGCTTTACTGTTCAACATATATGTTGTTGTTGTTTTTTTCCCCATATATCACTTATCAAACTATCTAATGAAAAGGTAGTAGTGTTGATGCACGATATACTTACATACTATCACATTCGAGCATGGGTTGTACTGTTTATAGACACACTGTACCTACACAAACATACTAAAAACGGTAGGTGCGTATTGTTAGTAAACACACTATATTCCAAAAATATAAAATTAGGGTAATGCCCTTTTAGTTCCTTTATAAACACAGATATGACTGATGATGCCAACTCCATAGGTTTAGTAATGTTATTTTTTTAAATAAAAAACCTAATCATCAACGGTCCTGGAGACATGCGTCTTTTCAGATTGAGTGTTTTGGCCCTGTCTTAATGCCTTAGCTTCTTTGATTTTATGGAAAATGTAGATCCTAGTGACTTTTCTCTTGACATACATAGACGATATATTGCATTTTTGTATCGAAGAGAGTACTTAGAACTCTTGCTGGTTGCTGGAAGTGTACTTTCTGTATGCAGAAATGTCTTCAATTCGCATGAATACATGGCGGCCAGTAAAAATGAATGATGAGCCCTGGAAAATGCAGATAAGATCCGTTGACGCACGGAGAGTAGGGTGACCACATTTCTTCTCAGCCATTCCGGGACACCTTATAACTCTTAAGTTTAACTTAGTAAACAGCAGTTAGGCGCTGGGACCGGTTCATCTGGATGCGCGCTATACATACACTGTGTACGATACACAACGCAATGCCTCAACTATAATGCATTATGATTATATTATAGTACGATTTTAGACCAGATTAAAGCATCTTATATGTATTTCTTTTAATTAGAAAGAAGAAGAGCCAGAAATATCACAAATCAGTCAAATTCAAGACTAAAATTGTCTAATTTTTTTATGAATATTGGAAGCTAGATAGACTTGATAACGTAAATTGTTATGGTCTCAGCGGTATATCATGTATACAAGTCCATACAATTATTACTGTTTTATTGGCTATGTAGTCATGATTGATCTTTCAAATTATATACATAACAATAATTTTTAATACTCATTTTTTTTCTTCACAACTTGTGAATAATTATGCAACGTAAAATAATTATATACGAAAAATGAAATGTTCAACAGACTTTACTGTAAGATTAGACTAACATCACTGAGTGATAGGCAAAAATAGAAAGTACTTGATCAAGCAATATAGACTAGTGTCGAACTCTAAATGTAAAGTTTTGTCACTTGCTGCAAAACGCAACTTTTTTGCCTTTAACAAATAATAATAATAATAATAATAATAATAATAATAATGATAATAATAATAATAATAATAATAATAATAATAATAATAATAATAATAATAATTAGAATAATAATAATAATAATAATAATAATAATAATAATAAGAAGAAGAAGAAGAAGAAGAAGAAGAAGAAGAAGAAGAAGAAGAAGAAGAAGCAGAAGAGAATAGTTGTATTACGTCATTACAGCGCCACGGTTTAGGCGATAATTATAAATCATGACTGACTTGCCGTCGTAATAAAATTTAGTAAAACTCGCATTCCGGGACGTTAAATTGTCCCGGAATAGGTCCGATCGGGACGCGGGACATTTTTTTTTTCATTCCGGGACTGTCCTGGGCATTCCGGGACGCGTGGTCACCCTAACGGAGAGTTACTGGCATCTTTCTTATTTGCTCGCATATTTAGACCACTCGGCCACCAGATCATTGAGTAACGACTGGTTGAGGGGCAGGTAGAGTGATATATAGGAAAGGAAGAAATATTAACGTAAGTTGGACACCATTTACAAATAATATGCATGCTGACTGAAGATTGTAAGAAAAAAATGCTGGTATATTTGCCACATGTTTTTAATGTTAGCTGCAATCTTATTTACAATATTCAATTAGAATTGTCAAATCTGGAAAAGAAAAATTCCAAAACACATTTGACCCCTCTTGGTGGCAAGACTGCCAACACTAGTGCAAGACCTACGTATATTATGAATAGTAAATACAAATATACAAACATACAAACATTATATCACACACAATGAACTATATACTGTTGCTTAAGGAACAAATAATAAAAATGAACAAATGACAGCAAGAATAAAAGTAAACACAAATAAAGACGTACAAATCTGATTTGTGAACGATATTCAAGTTTTGTCTTGGGTGTTTATCTTTCCTTTCTTTTCAAGACTGATATTTTATAACAGAATATTTCTTTCGTCAACTGACCAAAAGCCAGAAATGAAAATAATACATATACTCATCAGCCGTATATTTTCTGTAAAACATACATGTTGCTAAACACTGCTTAAAGAGTTATATTTTCCATTTATTTTGAAAACTTCAGGTAACTTGAATTACAAATAATGGTCTCTAATTAAAACATTAAAGAAGTCGTGAAAAGGCATGTCTAAAGAAACGATTTCATTTATAAGTGTCTCTCAAACGTTTCCAAAGCTAAACAAATTGCAAGGACTTTTCAAAGCATCACGAATGAGAACAAAATATTTCTACCTTTCCACACTTTTTCATCGTCCAATCTATAGAAGGAAATGTTTGTACATCGTCAAACTGTTGGGCTGTCTAAGTAAAATAGTATCACAAAACGGTTGTTGGTGTTGATAGCGGTAATGATGATTATGCCATGGGTGATTTGGGCAATTAGAATGCCAAAGACGACCGAGATGATGTCAATTATCACGAGCACCTACATCAATTAGGATAATTTTAGGGGTAGGCTTACCTGGGTCAGAGATTTACAGAATAAATTACCGATATTATATTTTACATCCGATTTTTGACTATGTGCTACTATTTTCAATCACAATAATGTTATTATTATTGTAAATGTTACCAATCCTCATTCAATTATATTGTTATCATTACAATTTACATACAGGAACTCGATCGCTCTTTCTGTCAATATTTAGATTTCGTTATTGTGGTGATATTAAGAAGCATATGGATTTATTTAACACCTGTATCGCCTTGATAACGCACGTTAAATAACACTCATGTATTTAATTTTAATCTTTACTAAGCTTCATATAATCATATTTAATTACTCTAACTTCTAATGCAAGATTTCAAAGTTTTTGTGATTTTGCACTCAGCGGTTAACCTCACATTCATCTTGTTGATTGAAGTGTGGTAATACCTACAAATCACATATTTCTGGTTGTGTTCTCCTGCGGTAGAGACGGGCGGTGGCAAATCCCATGAAAACGAAACATAATGCTATCATTTAATAACAAGCACTCAGTCAAAATGGTACATCTTGTTTTTATGATAGCGAAAGCAATCAATAATGAAAAGATATCCGCACGTGAATTATAAGTATGAATTGTTACTACGAATTAATCTTATGATTTTAGTAACGTTCCACGATTTCAGTCATTGTGACTGGTACTAGAAAAAGCTCGATAAAACTAGTTATTACTGAGTCGATATAACTCGATACTGCTTATAATGCAATGTCTTCATGGCTCCATTATTTTAATTTAAGGCTACCTCTCGTTTTAATATCCTAACGGCATGCTCTTTGAAGAGTCTATTTTTCGGGGCATTAGCAGTTTCTTTTAACGCAACACTGCGTTAAAAGTTTTTTTAACTTCACTGTGCAAAGTTTCCGCCATATAGCCACGCATACAATTCAAAAATTGAAGTATTTTTTTATGTCTGATGAAACACGGCGAATATACAAAACAATATTTTATCCAGAGGTTAGTTAAAACTGATGACGTTAAAATTTCAATGCACTATATCAAGAAGAAATGTTTTCGACACATTTGTTAACGCGATCCGCTTATATAGCGATGTTATTCTTTTGAACCGGGCATCGCGTTATAATGGTCTTTCTCTCTCTCTCTCTCTCTCTCTCTCTCTCTCTCTCTCTCTCTCACGCACAGAACAGAACCATACCCTCCAAACCCCAGATGACTAGAAAGATCATCGTCGAATCGACGGACAAACACACACTCATCATATATATATATATAAGATATACATGTATATATAAAATTTGAAATATAATGTTTGTTTCGTAAATGTAATACATTTTTTAACTTTAACTCAAAAGGGATTTGTACATTTTGAGGTATAAATACTATATAGTTCTGTCTAAGATAATTTAATCCATTTTTGTTTGCAGTGTGTCGCAGACGCTTACTGTGATCCCGTAATTGGAGTTATATATGTCGGATCTGCTTCAGTCACATTCGTTTCTTCAACAGGACGTGAAAAATCATCAATTATTGTGATATATTTTTTATCTGTTCCATTCATGTCTGTTTCATCAAGCTGACATGTTTCTGATGGGTGGGCAAGATCACTGATTGGGCTTAAATAGCTTTCATCTGTTGCATGCACATCGGCTGCCTCAACGTGAGATATATCTGAAGAACTCGCATAATAATACATGCGGTGTTCAGGTCTTCTTTCTGTTTCTTGTGAGGTTTCCTCTATTGCATTGTATGTCGAGTAATCGTAGACCGTCAAGATGTTCTGAAAAAAGAATATGTCTTAATAAATATCAAAATGTTATTATTTCTAATTACGTAAGTTGACGGATATCGTGCCATGCTGCTTTCATAATAATATGTTTTGATTTAACGATAAGGCAAACCAGATGTCCGCGTTAGACGCTCAGATTCGGAGGGGGGGGGGAAGAAATTCTCGAAATTTGTTTTGACACAAATGCTGTAGAATTAATGAATAAAAGAAAGGAGAGCATCGTTGAACTTGCATTTTAATTTGTCGTTCTCTCTTATATTACAGCTAAAGCATACTCCAGAAAAAAGTACAAATTATAGTGGCAGGTTTACAGTTTCGTAAATTGTCCCCTGGCAAATTTCTTAAGACTATGATGTGACCTTTTGTGCTATTATTATATAAGAATTCAAGATATGGATATATTTGTGAATTTGGTCTTTCCTGCGTGTATTTTTCTTTCAATGTATGCGAGACATGTACATTTAGTCAATGCACAGTACGTAGCCAGTGAAAATCCAACAGTCGGTTAGGAAGCCGAGCTAGCCACTAAAAGCAGTAGACACCTTGGTTCAAGGCAAGTATATTATCTCAGTTAGTTGACAGATATTTTGTACTGCATCATGCTATTATGTTTACAATGTTTTTTGACAGTATAACCTACGGAAAGGACTTTTGCTTCCACTGTCATTATTACATGTTCTCAAAAATGGCCTTCGGACATGAAAATTGCATTAATACATTTGGGGTTGCGGTGCATTAGTTTTTTATTCTATGAATTTCCACTGACTTGTCAGGTCAAATTAAGGAATTATATTCTTATGTTCTGCTTTATTTTACCTATCCAAACATATGGAACATTTTACCTCATTCACGAATCTTATGTTTTAAAGAATTATTATATTAGGCAGGTGTATGCAACATTAACTTGGTTAAAAAAAAACAAGACAACGTCCCATGCACCCTACATTATCATCACGGCAGGTGGTTTTGTACTACTGTATGAAAGCAGAGCAGGTTCTTGCAGCTTTAAGCTGGTTGCTGTCTCAACCTTACACTATGATAACGAGGTCACCAAGCATATGTATTGCAATATTCATTTTGATATATTGTATGAAACGATGCCCCAAAAGGGAGCACAAGGTGAAAGGAAGGTTGACCTAGGGCTCAAAATACCTTTGCACCGGCCCTGTTCACAATACAATGCAGAGAGAGAGAGAGAGAGAGAGAGAGAGAGAGAGAGAGAGAGAGATCTTACATCGTCAATGGTATTGTATGGATCTTCCTGCAGTTTTGATCCATCATGGCTTCTTTGTAATGATATTAGAGGCTGAGAGTTTGTGCCAGTTTCATGATAATCCTTAGTAACCATGCCGCTTGTCTTTGTTCTTGCAAACCGTTGTAAAAGCCTACTTCCTTTAGGAGAACCTTCGATGCTATATGGCAAGTTGTCTTTTTCAGAGGTAATTTTGATTTTCGTAAAGTCATCTCTGATCTGTCTACCCAATATATTTGATGAGTGAGACAAAGTTTGCAAAAACATACTTTCTCTTTTTTGATTGCATACGTCTTTGTCTTGATCCGAGAGTTTCTCCAAACTCCTAAAATGTCTCTGTAATTTGGGATAATCTAATTTATTTGTTCTCCTGAACCAATCTTTTTGTACTGGTGGACAAGGTAGGGCTCTGCTATTCGCCCATGTGTTTGCTCGTGATACTTCACTGTCTGCTTGTTCTGCTCGTGCTTGAAGTTTCCTTCTTTTCTCTTTTCAATTGAAGACACAAGAAAGAGAGAGAAAAAATAACAGGGATACAATTTTATATGCAATAGCCAAGGGATGAATTGTTCTTTTATTGGTTGCCTTACACTCACCTTAGCGAATTCAAAATCCAAAATCAATATGGCATCACTGTTAAATTGAATATTATCATTTTGCTTCAGTATGTAATTTATGTAGATATATGTAATTCGTGTAAGTTTCTTTTCCGCGTACAAGGTAATCATTTGCAATAAAATCTTCATCAAATTAGTTCAAAACATTATTATATTTTCATTTCTTGGTAGAACAAATACTTTTATAATAAATTTGAGAGATAATTGAGACTTAACTGGGGAAAATACAGATAGGACGCTGAACACATAAACGCATTACCGAACTATAAACAGTCACGGTACAGGAAACATCAGTCACAAAAATAGGAGTGCAAAATATAATCCACTACTTACAAAATAAACCATGTAACTTGTCTTGAAAGTACAATTATGTGAAAACATTAGTTTGTATTTTTAAATATTTCCCTTCGACGGTCCCTTGTAAAACCTGGACTTATTTTGTCCTAAGGAGCTAAAATTCAGATCGAATGATAACACTTTAGACTTCAATACTCATATTTTCTTTATTTTTTAAATCAATGTTTAAACCTTTAGAAATGTATAAAATACTTTAAACCAGCACTAACTCCCACTGCCAGCGGTATCATCTATTTATTTATGTTCCAACGCCCACATCCACACCCACCATATTATTTCTTTTTGCAATCTAGTGTGTGGTGTAGACTGGATGTCAAGCTTCGTGAACATTTGTATAACAGCAACAAGAAACGGTATCCTAACCAGATTTACAAATGGACACAGTATGTTTCCAGTAAAACTACTGTCTGAAAATGTATCGTTAAACTTCACCAAGGATAGTCAATTGTCTCACAGTAAATGACGATATTTTTGAAAACTAGATTGAAAACAATAATCCAGGTGCTTTACGGGAGTTTTACAGATGCATGCTGCTATGGACACCGTTTAAATAGACGAGTTCCATTGTACTACATTGCGTCCAACTCTTTTAAATTTTCAGGTTTAATTTTACTGACATTATTCCCCCCCCCCCCTCTCTCTCTCTCTCTCTCTCTCTCTCAGACACACACACACACACACACACACACACACACACACACACACAGAGAGAGAGAGAGCTAAATAAATCTTTGTTTCATTAGCTGCCTTTCATTCAATTCCACTGGCAACGTTGCTACGGGTTTTGCAAAGAAAGGTTGTCATTTCCTTACTTGCAACTTGTTGTTTCAGATCGAATAGAATCTTGTAACAAACAGACTTTAATGTCATCAGTACTCGTATTTATTAAAATAACTATTCATAACACATTCATAGCGTTCTTAAATACAGGGTTTATTGTTGAGTATGATTCCGGTTCCGTATACCGGATCACGTTTTCAAGTTTTGTCGCCAAATCTATGTAGTGTGTACTATTTTTGTATCAGAATACATGTTTGTTTTGTTTGATGTTTTAAGTCCTAAAAAATATTAAAAGTTTTCTTGAACTTGCGATCATCCAAAATATCAGTTGAAGAAAAATAAAATTTTTGATTTTTTTTATTAGTCGAAACAATTTTTATTCAGATTAATATATTTCTTTTAAAATCTTCCAGGTTAAAGATTTTGTCTCACTTTATAATATAAATATAGTGATGCTACATTCGACTTCATCGTATATGCCCTAGCTGGCGGAAGTATTAACCTAATGTTAAAGATTGGCATGCCATCCATTATACTAATAATGTCTTTTCGGATTTTAGGAAGCATGTAAGTGGTAAAGATATAAAATAAATCACTGCCTTATTTCTACATATGTGGATAGAATACGATGAATATTAGGCATGGAACATGAACCTATCGTTGTAATATTGCAAATGTAGACATGGAAATCAGTGACTCAGCTACCACTCTAGGTCAAGAGACTGATCCTTGAACACTGGCTACTGGGCAAAAAACTTAACACACATCTATCATGTAATTTAGTTTTTGCAATCCATTTTAGAACGTCTGAGGATAAAATGATGACTCTTTAGAGATTTGTCTATAAAATTAAAATACTATCAGAAACTTGTTGCAATGCAATTATAATATAATGGCTACCATTTTAATGACATACTGAGTGGAATAGCCCACGATCAGAAGAACTAGGAATCTTATTGGATTCACCCCTCATAATTCTCAGACCAGGTGGCTTGAATCAAGATATCAGAAACACTTTTCCTGCTTTTTGTTTGATGCTATTCTTATTTTTGAAATATTGAATTTATTTCCTAAATATCCATTATCGGTCTAGAGGTGGTGGTGGCTGTTTAATCGCCAATACATACATATCTAACTTGATGCACTCTACAATGTCTTGACAAACAATACTCTTTGCAATGCATCGGATATTAGTTGATACACGCTGATACCAACAACTGTTTAAGTGTTACAGACACCAATACATACGGTCCGAAATTTCAAACTTCACCGGGTCAAATTTGTTAAATATGGTACCAAGGGGACTTTTGAAGGACATTTGTTCCACCAAGGTCACTATGCCCAGGTTCTTAAAAAATATAAAACAGTAAGAATAGTGACAGTAAAGCTTTTAACTGTACTGGAATCGTCTCATACTTTGATAAGTGTCTACGCTAATGTAGCGGAAATATGCAAAATAGAAAGCTGATTAAATATTTTTCCAGTAAAACGACTGTTTGAATATATATTTGTTAAATTCCACCCAGGAGATTATATTGACTCACAGCTGATGAAGACAGTTTTAAAATATAAGGTTTAAAATATATGGGATCTTTGCAGATGCAAGCTACTATGGGCACCGTTTAAAAAGGTAATTTGAACGGTAATACTTCAGGTCAAAATTGCTTCATTTTTCTCGGATTTAAGCTATTTTCATACTTTAATGTTGTTGACGTCATTCTCTCTCTCTCTCTCTCTCTCTCTCTCTCTCTCTCTCTCACTCTCTCTATCTATCTATATATATATATATATATATATATATATATATATATATATATATATATATATATATATATATATATATATATATATATATATTCTTTATCAGGTGCTTTCCAATGACTATTTTGACACATTTAGTTCCGTTGACAGCGTTGATATGCGTCTTGCCTGGAAATGTTCTATCTTTTTCTCGCTTAAATCCGGCACATTAATTCTGAGAGAAGCTGATTTAAAATTGGAGTTTCAATACCAGTCCAGAAACAAAGTTGCGATTTGGAATACACTTGGAAAATCAAATTGTCTTCAACTTAGATTTTAAGACTTGAAATTGCTCCTGCATCAAACCGCTCTGTGTTTATAGCGATACCTAACTGAAGTTAAGAAAGTACTTTACCCAACTAAAGGCCGAGCGGCTAATGCTCGACACCTCCTGACATGTCTTGTATTGGATACAAACTAATAAACGCAGTTATATATCTATGTTTTGGGAACGTTTCAACAGCTGACATTATCTGGCTCAACAAACTGGCATTGACCTAAAATGAATTTGAAGTAATAATAAATCAAAAAATTTCTTTAACTTGCAGTCTTTAACGATATGCAAGCAACCGCATATGAACTATTTAGTAAGAAAAACATGGTACCGATTCCTCTCGATGCTTTTATGCGCCAAACTGTGACAAATATTACAAATACAACGACGAGGAAGACTGGTCCGATCCAATATAGTACCTCCATTTGACCTAAAAGCAAGGGTAAATCTGCTTTACTTTGGAAATGCGATTTGTAAATTTAAAATATCAAAAGAATGGTGAATTGCAAACTTTATGGACGTTAATTATAGCCAGAAATGTAAGATATAACAATATACCCCAAATACCAGAACATACACCTTTCATATATATATATATATATATATATATATATATATATATATATATATATATATATATATATATATATATATATATATATATATATATATATATATATATATATATATATATTCAATTAGAAGATAGGCTTAAATTATGATCATATGTCATCGAGAATCAAACAGACTTTTACTCATGGCATAATCTTATATTCATATGATCAAATTTGAAAAATTATTTCTGTTAGAAACATTACTTACATAGATAAGTAAATACATACATACATACATACATACATACATACATACATACATACATACATACATACATACATACATACATACATACATACATACATACATACATACATACGTTGTTATGTGTTCCACATAACATCACAATGTTGTTCCTACCTGTAAAGTTTGAGCTCAGCGTCATATAATGTTGCTAGAAGTACCTTATACGTTTTGAATACTTCCTGTGAAGTGATCTGAGTACTTTTAACAACATTTAATGGAGCTGACATGAAAATGTACTGTGGAATGAACTGTTACATATTGCTGCTGCTGCTGACAACAACTACACGCTTTCTTTTAATACAATGCCTGAGAAACATTTCTATCAGTGCATGAGTAGAAGGTGTAGAATATTTAACGTTGATTCATGATCTTCATCAACTATTGTTCAGATTATGCTTTAAGGCTTGAATCCTAACTAATGAAATTCATACAGTCAACCTTTCAAAATCTACCACTCTTTAATACGTTATTTTTGCTAACATTCTGAATATCTTGGTTCTACTTGGCCATTTTGATTCTACTTAAAGCCTTGAATACTGCAAACTGTGATAAGATAATCAGCTTTGTTTATCTCGACAGTGCTTGATCAGATTAGGAATGCTGTAATTATAATTAATCGCCTGAAAAGCTTACCTGTATCGTCTATGTGGATGTTCGAATGTATAGTTGTAACTGAAATGAAATCGGTTGAGAAAATACAAGTCTAAAAGATTATTGTGATGAGGCACGTGTTTCTGACACACATATACAAAACAAAGCAGAGAGACTAACTGCGTGTCAGTATAATGTCGAGATAATGTGTGTGTGTGTGTGTGTGTGTGTGTATGGTCTCAAGTTGGCAGGTACTGAAGGAAATAGAAGATTACACACACACACACACATACACACACACACACACACACACACACACACATATATATATATATATATATATATATATATATATATATATATATATATATATATATATATATATATATATATATATATATATATATATATATATATATATATGAAAATGCTTACCTGTATCGTCTCCTGTGATGTTCGAATGTATAGTTGTAACTGAAATGAAATCTGTTGAGAAAATACAAGTTTTAAACGATTATTGTGAGGTTCATGTTACTAACAAACCTATACAAAACAAAGTAGACTAATTACATGTCATTATACTGTCGACGTATGTATGTATGTATGTATGTATGTATGTATGTATGTATGTATGTATGTATGTATGTATGTATGTATGTATGTATGTATGTATGTATGTATGTATGTATGTACGCACTCAAGTCGGTAGGTACTAAGGTGAATAGGTAGATAAATAATAAAATGACGTTTAGAAATATCTAAGTTGGATACATTATGTAGTTAATGTAATGTATAGTGGGAACGTAAACTCATGCATAAACGTTCAGTTAATATTACATTTATGGTAAGAGTATAACAATAGCTGCCATTTTGAGTTTTAGAATAAAACGATAGACAAATTGCCTGCAACTGTGAGATAATTATATTACAGTTAATAGTTTGTTAAGCTAGAAATTCGCTGGAAGTTTGAATACAAATAATATGTTCTTTATTATTTAATATGACGAATGCAGCTTTGTATTGATTGCTCGTTGAGGGCTGTTTCACTTTACATATAGATAGCCACTGTAATTACCTTTCATATGATGCAGAAAAACAGGTCGGGATTTTTCTGTTACATTTGTTTCTCGATTTCTTGCAATACATATGTATGGTCCAGCCTTTGTTGATTCGAATCTGTTGACTACGAGTTCCTCATTTTCAACATTCATGTAATAACTCTCCCACCGAAAATAACAAACAGGGTAGCAATCGGCATAACACTTTGCAATGAAAGTTTGATTTTCTCTTAGATAAATATTGTTGTCTGTCAGATTTAGGAACACGTTGAAGGGGCCATCTAAATGAAAATCTTAAGAGATAAAACATGTCAATTTACATAGATATGGTTATACAAGTTCTTTCATTTAAATAAATTGGAGACTTGGTGTAATAGCTAAAAATTGCTTTATTTGTCATCGCAATAACCATTAAAATTAATGTATGTATGTATGTATGTATGTATGTATGTATGTATGTATGTATGTATGTATGTATGTATGTATGTATGTATGTATGTATGTATGTATGTATGTATGTATGTATGTATGTCTGTGTGTGTGTGTGTGCGTGCATGCATGCATGCATGTATATATTATGTATGCAACTGTATATTTCATTATGTCTGTTTTCGGTTAAGTTATCAACGAAGATAATTCAAGAAAAATTAAAGCTCAGAATACTGTAGTATATTACTTACAGTATGGTCGAACTATGTAGGTATCACTTTCTGCAGAAACACAGATATGATGTGCATGGTTCGAATCAACACATTTCTCCATTCCTACCTGGCATTCTAACTTAATGGAATTGTCCATCGTTGTTAGATTAGTGAATTTCAGTTTCGATGCGTTATCACTGGTTGCATATTCCACATCAGTGCCTTTAAGTTTCCAGCGGAAAGTCAGACATTCGTGTATAAAAGAGATGTTACACGTTACCATAAAGGATTCGTGAAGAATTGGTTGTCCTATCACCATTATCTGTGGCTTATCTGCAACATACAAGACGGTTTTGTAGTTGCTGCTATGAATATTGTTTGCAATATTTCAAAATATGTATAATATCAATTAATTGAAAACATTTAATACATTTTAAATTGTGTAATTTAAGTAAAATGCTTTTTGGTTTCGCTTTCTTGTTCCGTTTTGAAGGATCCAGGACAGAAACCATGCAGTGTCAAAAAAATCTTTGATCTACATAACATTGAAACATATAGTGCAAATCCTAAATTCAGGAATAAAACTATTATATCGGCAAGATATTTTGGGGTCATGTCCATGAAAATTATCTGTATATAGCATACGACTTTTTTCATTATTACTGTTATTGCATACCTTGGTCCAGTTGGTTATTTCGTACTTTTTTTTTTAACAATGTTCTATATTTTTTACTCTAGGTATTATATTTTGAATTACATGTAGATGGTTCCTATAGCTCATATTTGAAGTAATCTGTTCATAATTAATAACGGATAAATTATATGAAGTCACTGGAATATCAATAAAAGTTATTAAATTGAATAACTTTCGGTATAAATCCTTGTTCAATACTTTTCATGCAGGAACATATATCATTGGTTCTTAGTAAGAGACACATGCTTCCTGTACTAAGGGAAATAACTCAGCAGCCTCTATCAAACCCGTTGAATGACAAAATAATAATAATAATAATAATAAAAATAATAATAATAATAATAATAATAATAATAATAATAATAGTAGTAATAATAATAATAATACCAACAATAATAATAAAGTGAAAATAATAATGAAAAGGACTTGGTAAAATGTGTACAAAATTATATCTGGTTTCCGAAAATATTTGATAACGACAATCATTAATAACTGTTTTGGAATCCAGCTTAAGTCTTTTTTAGCCAAATAAAAATAAGGCTATTTGTCTAACATAAATTCTAACAAACTGAAAAAAGTCACATGAGGTTTTCTTTTTATGTAAATTTTTCATATTAATTTGTTTGTATTTTTTCTGCCTATTGTTTTGAATTATATTTATATTTGATTTGGTTCAACGTAATTTATAACTAAAAAGCTATTCTCTTTATGTGTACCTATCACACTTAACCGCTATGAAATAGGCACCCTTTCTGCAAATCCCTTTATTCATACCTATCACAGTTAACCGCTTTGAAATACACTCCATTCCTGCAAATCCCTTTCGAATCCACGCTTTGTAGTTTCCGCTGTCGTTAATTGTGGTGTTAATAATAATCACTGAAACGAACACTTCCATATCCATTTCCATTACAATGCATTTCACAGAAGAATTATTTCGATTTGTACACTGATTTTTTTCCATTTGAATAATTGATGATCCATTTGGATTCGTGATATAAACGAGTAATTCTGACACATCATTTCCCAGATTCCACACCAAGGTTGCATTGCATTCAATAAAGACAAAGGCATCTTCCTCTGTTAGAAAAAAGATAATATTAAGCATTCATTTGTAATGTGGCATAGGACTTGAAAAAGTATTCAAAAAAATATTTTGTTTTCTTCACGGAAATCAGGAAAGCGAGTTAGACAATATTACCTGGTTACCAATCAATAATCAGGTTTATTGTACAGTATGGCACTATTTCGATATTTGCAGTAGTTATTGTTTTCCCCCTGTATGTATGTATGTATGTATGTATGTATGTATGTATGTATGTATGTATGTATGTATGTATGTATGTATGTACGCGCGCGTGTGTGTGTGTTGTTGTTGTTGTTGCAGTGTTTAACGCCATTTTTCGGCACACGATAGGATTTACATGGCGGCCAGTATTAATGGTTGGGGAAGAAACGGGAAAAACCCCTGGAAAGAACCACAGACCCACGAGAAGCTACGGTCAAGCTTTTTCAAATACTCACATTGGTTGAATCTGAAACTCGAATTTACGCAGACAGAGGTGTGATGACAGTGATCGGAGAGCGCTTCAGACTACTCGGATGTATGTATGTATGTATGTATGTATGTATGTATGTATGTATGTATGTATGTATGTATGTATGTATGTATGTATGTATGTATGTATGTATGTATGTATGTATGTATGTATGTACGTACGTACGTACGTACGTACGTACGTATGTATACTTACTACTGCACTGAGATATTTCGTTCAGGTAATACATGTATATAAATGCAACTAGAATATGAATGCAGCCCATCTTCACCAGGACATAAAGTTGTTTAAGGTATACTTAAATGGCATTATCTGCCTTGTTTCAGTAGATTATTCATCATAGGATTCATTTGTCAACGAAAACATCGGATGTTGTCAACATCCACTTGCGTTTGCACGCATGCGGCTGTTTAAAAAATGAGAATGGGACTGTATTGTATACTGACTGCATTAATCACTACCTGTCTCAAAGTGACAAAGCGCAACAATTTCTAAATTAGTTCTTTTGGAAATGAATGATTTTGCATGTTATATAAATTATTCTATGTATAAGGCATTTTTAAAAATAAAAATGTAAACGAGTTAATTCGTTTGACAAAGCTATTGACTCAGGCGGGTTTGAGCTTCAGTGTATCTGTGGTATTTAGGTACGAGTACCCTTGCTTTTGGTAATTAGGTACGAGTACCCTTGCTTTTGGTAATTAGGTACGAGTACCCTTGCTTTTGGTAATTTGCCTTATATCAACATTGTATGACTTGTGTTTGTGGCAATATATAAGCTGAGCAACAGCTAATATTTTTTGTTGCATATGAAAAGGAATCATAAATAATTTTATTTTCATTGATAATATTATATATTTATTATTATTATTATTATTAGTAGTAGTAGTAGTAGTAGTAGTAGTAGTAGTAGTAGTAGTAGTAGTTTGTTTTGTTGTCGCTATTATTTAAAGGAGTGTATTTAAGATTTACAACTTATTCCTATACAGATCATACTTTCTGAGGATATGAAAGTCAACATTTACATCCTGTCGAGCTATTGTATCAGTCTAAAATACATGAGTGTTTCAGAGTTTACGCGCTAATGTAAGTCGATTGTTCGTAGTCGATGTTCTAACAATTATCCAGTAAACTTCATGGACACGATGAATAGCTCCCAGATGAAACGGGACAACAGTATCAATTCAAGTGAAGTTTGAATTTATAAGCATTATCATGTTTCAAGCTTCACCTTTTCTGGCATTACATTATAATAGAAAAAAGGAAAACTCAGAAAAATGTTGCAAAAGTATGAACTTTACCGTAAAAATCTCAATTATTAAAAAGTGCTTATTCTTTAAAGAAGTTTTCGAACACAAACGATTCTTACCTGCAATAAGAGACAGACATTTCTGATGCTGAATGAACTAACTAATTCTGCGCAAGCTTGTTTGTAATGTATACGCAGTCCTGAACGCACCTTCACGGCCAAATTCAAACAATTTCGTCCTTTCCAACAGTCGTTGGCTACTTTGGAAAGACGTTATAAAAATTACGATGATGTTTTTGTGTATTTTTGAACCATAAGTAAAATATAGTTCTGCTCTTACCATCGATAGTACGCAACCGCACAAATATAAATGTACGTTTGACTGTTTACGTCAACATAAAGAGGACATAACGTACGAACATCTATACAAGGTGAAACAAGTTACATATTGATACTTCCAAGACCCTGGACACGCTGATAGTCTAGCTGGGCCTTATGCGTGAGATGTCCTGTACCAAGGTCAATTTAAATCCTTGCCTTGTATATTCTATCGACTGATGAAGATTTGCTTCAGATTTGTGGAAGCTAAGCTACCATTACAAATCTCGATTTGAGCAGAAATGTTACAAATTCTAGTGACATTTGTGTCGGGTAGGAGCTGGACACATTTTCAATTATGGATTTTAAAGTAAAAAGTTACATCATATTGTCAATAAGACGTTTAGCTTTTTATGTCATACCTTCACACGAGTCCAACACAATTATTTAAATGAGGTAAGTTAAGTCGAATGTAGGGATAAATGTGTTCTATTTTTTGCAAGTAACCTAGATGGTGTTTTAAATAATTGAATAAGGCGGTGTATTCTTGAAATGTTTAAAGCATGAAGTCGAAGTAAAGATAGATTATATATCTGTCCCTTTTCATTTGCAAAATTTCACTATGAGTTAATTCATTTTACTACATGAGTAAACATTATACATTGTTTGCTAGCAGAGTAAATTATATCCTTCTTTCCATTGGTTAGTCGCTGTGAATCATTCACGCATTGGGTTTTTCATTTGTAGAATAATAAGTTGGTATTTTTTTTATTACATTTGTGTGTTCTTATGATAATAACCCACTATTTGGATTAAATATACAAGCACGTATTCATAATTTAGATGCTCATTCAATTTATTCATTATTAAATTTGGTATTTATATCATCGTCAAAAGTGCTTTGTTGTGAATCCGAAAATCCCACCCAGATATCTTGTTACATCTATGTCTATGGAGTTTGAAGTTTGATCGAATTATTCGCTTACGAACATGGTGTGTGTGTGTGTGTGTGTGTGTATGTGTGTGTGTGTGTGTTAAACTTGGCGGCAATAAAAACAAATGTCAATAATTACCAATGTAAGTAACATATAGTTAATTTATTTATCCTTCTTGAAAAAGTGCATAGTCCCATATCGCATCCCTTAACAAAGGCATCTTAAATATTATATTGAAGTCCACCATTTTTTTGCTGCGTCAATAATGGCATGTTAATCATAATCATAAAATTTCAAAAATGATGTTAAAAGGTGATATCATCAATATTTCAATAATACATTACAATAGTCAATTCCGCAATCTCTAGCATCAGTGTCATAATCCTCTTATCTGCTTCTTTTCTCGCCTCCTCGTATAAATATTGTTGGGTAAAATAGCGAAGAATGAACTTATGATGTTAGATCCATTACACGTGTAGAACGTGCATAGTTACGTGCTTAGGCTCGAATAAGCAGCAACACAGAAAGAGTGAAAACTAACAAGCTTGTAAAACTTTAACAATGATTTTTATTAAGTACAATTATTTTCATAAAATAAATAAACTTACGGTTTTAGAGAATCAAATCCAACATTAATCCAATATAGAATTCACACAAAAAATAATCCACTAATGGAATTGCAAGAGTCCTGCTAAATAAATGTTCTAATAGTTCCAGGTTCGAATCTTGACGATGTAATCCAAAATGGCTGACAATGTCACGTGATGCAGTTCTTGTTTTATAATCATCCAGATGAAATTATGAAACACATGTCCTTTTTCCAAATAAATAGAATAATTCCTCTTTTCCAACAAATTGACACAATGTCCAGAACAAGATAATTAAAATTAACACTCAAACATAAATACACAACTTAACTTTAAAAAAACCAGATTCTACTGAATCTCTCTTTCAGTACAATGATTTAAATACCCGTTTTTAATATGTAAACAAGGGATCACGTGATTTTCTAGAAATTGATAGAAGGTCAGAGGAAGAGTCTACCTTCACCAAGTCACGTATTAATAGAATGATCTAGATATTTCCTACCCTCAAGAGCTAAAACTAAAAAGTTGTCCTTGAAATTAATCAATAGTTTTAGAAGCTTGTTGACAATGTCTAAAGCAGGGTCAGGAATTAGGTCAACAAGCCAAGGTCAAAACTTGTTTACAGTTAGAGTCTAGGTCAGCCTAACACCTCTCATAAAAGAAAGGTTTATATGATAAAACTTTCTTTTTATCACAAACCAATTTACATCTGAGGTTAAAAGTACTAGTATAAATTACACAAAATAATGAATTATACACGGAAAAGAGTGTCTGCAATTATATTATCAAGAAATAGCCTCAACCTTTTAACTTGTCCATGTCCTACTAAATGTCCTAAGAAAGCCACTCTAGCAGGGCAGAACTCACTTTTAAATAAATTAACAGTCAGACACGCACCAGCGAGTCCGTCAAAGAACCCTCCAACTGCTGCTAGATGTTCTCTCCAGGTGTCGTTGTAGATGATGACGTCACAAATCTCTTGACCAGAGATGAACATTTGTATGAGACGTTGAAATGGACTTTCTTTATATTGGTAGAGTCCATTTGGAGTCACAATGTTGAGTTTTCCTTTGCTCTTTCCGTAGTGGAATCTGCCAAAATCCTTTCAGAAGGTCAAAATTTGGTGACATACTTGGCATTCCCAATTTTATCAATAAAATCATCATTTCTTGGTAATGGGAATGAATCTTTTTTTTTTACTCTGTTCACCTTCATATAATCAGTGCACATACGTAAAGTTTTATCTGGTTTTGGAACAAGTATGCATGGTGAACTCCAATCACTTTTACTGGGCTTGATAAAATCATTCTCCAGCAAATATTGAATTTCCTTTTTCAAGTATTCCTGTTTGAGTGGCCTCATCCTGCATGGAATTTTCAATTTCAACGTCATGAAAATTTTGTTTGTCCTTGTAAGAATATCTGGACATAAGTGCTCATATAATAATAATAACTTTCAGTTCATTTCTTTCTTGCACTTGCAAATGTGAAAGTTTCTGGTCTAGATTTTTTCATAATTTCTGAATTCCAACAATTCGTCGCTCCAATGTCAGTAGAATCCGATGATATTCCTTCACCGAGTAGGACAGGTGCAACTAATTTAATTATATATTTAACATGGTTATTTCTTTCAATATACTGGTACTCCTATAATTAATTTAGATCCCAGGAGCACTAATACTATAATTTAACTAATTCATTTTCTTCTTAACTTTGTAAGGGCCGTAATATATAATTTGAAGAAAAGTAAGAAGAATGAACAAGAGTAACACAACTCCATTATCAAGCTCAAAAGTTCTCTCCCTTTCAGTTCTTTCAAACCATAGTTTCATGTTTAACTTTAATTGATTACTTGACTTGGTCATGGGTAAGGAATCTACACAATCTACCATAATTCTACTGAATGTTACATCAAACGCAGGAATAATTTGCAGATGAGCCTTAAGTATCTTCTGATTGGGTTTTCCTACCATTTGACAAGTATGTACAGTATTTGACATCACTTTTGATTTTTGGCCAATAAAAGTGAGTCAAGATCTTGTGATACGTTTTATTAATCATTAAATGACCAGCCAAAGGAGTTTCATGGTCCAGATTAAGTATTTCCTGTCTGTAAGGTTTTGGAACTACTATTTGATAGTTCACTGACCACTAATCACTAGCAGGTACCTCGGAAGGTCTCCATTTTCTCATAAGAATTCTATTTTTAATGAAATAACAGACAGGAACTTCAGTGACTTCAGTCTCATTTATAACCCTTTGAAACAAACAGGAGATCTCAGGATCTTTCTCCTGTTCGACGACAAGTGACTGTCGTTTATCACCCTGATTAAGAGAATGAGTTGTTAAAAGAGGATCACTATGATCAATACCTTCTGATTGATCTAAACCAAGAGTAAAAGTGACCTCATCAAAAACCTGACCTATACAAGCGTCAGTTGAAGGAATGCTGGCGTCTATAACATTATAAACCTGACCCACGCAGATGTCAGATAAGGGAATACTGCCCTCAATAACATAAACCTGACCCATGCATGTGTCAACGAAGGGAATACTGCCTTTTTCAACTTCATTCTCAAGAGCTTTCTTTGCTATAGCTCTGGTAACTGTACAAGCTTGAAATATATCAAGGATTTCTTTTTCAATTGGATCAACTTTCTGATCCAAATGAGGCTTGTCAGTTACAAGTGGATTAACCACAACCTTGTCTCCAGCTAAGTCGTTGCCTAGCAATAAATCTACACCCTCGACGGGTAAAACCGAGACTGTTACGATTGTCACAGGTCCTGACACTAAGTCTGATGACAAATTTACACAATGGAGAGGAACATTAACAAAGCCGCACTCTACTCCCTGAATAAGAACACTTTCATTAGAAGAAGACTTCTCAGAAAAAGGCAAAGTACCCGACAATAAAAGACTCTGAGAGGCTCCTGTGTCCCTTAAAATTTTAATAGGGGTGGGATTGGCTGAATCACCCAAGAGTGATATAGAACCCTTCGATATGAATAATTCTCCATATCAAAATCAGACTGGGATTTATTAGACCCAACAAATGTATTGCTTTCAATACTTGACTGTGACCTTGACCTCTTGTAAATAAGAGCATTTGGAACAGGTCTGTCTTGATTCTGATGCCTATTTTTCAATTTGTAGCAATCAGAAAAAACGTGTCCTTTTTTCTTGCAAAAGTTACACGTCGGAAGAGACAATGATCTAGAATCAAACTTCTCTGAAGTCTGATTTTTGAAAGTTGTGTTAGTTTGAGTTTTAGAAGGGCTTGAATTACGCGGAAATTCTTTTCTGCCAAAAAATTGTTGAGTAGAAGTCTTGTTAACAAAAGGTACTTTATGTGTCAAAGAATATTCGTCAGCAGCTCGAGAAGCATTTTCCAAGGTTTCAATCTGATGCTCATCAAGTTAAGTTTTAACATCATTATGGACACAGTTGTTTTAACTCTTCAATTAATATAATTTGCTTGAGATTTTGATAATCTTGCTCGACTTTCTTGGCTAAACACCATCTATCAAACAACTGCTCTTTTGTCTAGCAAATTCGACATTAGTCTGTCCAGCTTCTTTTCTGTAATTTCTAAATTTTTGCCTATAAGCTTCAGGAACTAACTCATAACTTCTTAAAATACATTCTTTAACTACATCATAGTCACTACTTTGCTGAACAGACAGTGAAGTGTAAATCTCGCTAGCCTTACCAGTAAGTACACATTGTAGTAACTGAGTCCAATTCTCTCTTAGCCACTTTAAATTTTCTGCAACTTTTTCAAAAAGAATAAAATATTTGTCTACTTCTTTTTCTTTGAAAGGATGCACTAATCTAATATTCCTTGCTAAATCAAAAAATTTGATTTGAAGTATGATGGTGATTCTCACTTGCCAGCTCTAATTCTTTCATTTTACACTGATATTCCCTTTCTTCCTTCTCTCTCTCTCTCTCGTTCAATTTGTTTTTCTTGTAACCTTTCCTGTCTCTCCCTCTCTCCTCTTTTTGAAATTGTAATTGTCTTTCTTTCTCCTCTTTTTCAAATTGTAATTGTCTTTCTTTCTCCCTTTCCTGAAATTCCAACTTCTTCAACTCTAATTCAGATTGTACTTGTCTTTCTTTTTCCCTTTCTTGTCTCTCTCTCTCTCTCTCTCTCTCTCTCTTTTCTGTTTCAAATTGTAATTGTCTTTCTTGCGCTCTTTCTTGTCTCTCTCTTTCTTCTTTTTCATATTGTAATGGTTTCTCTCTCTCTCTCTCTCTCTCTCTCTCTCTCTCTCTCTCTCTCTCTCTCTCTCTCTCTCTCTCTCTTCTCTCTCTCTCTCTCTCTCTCAATCCGCATCTGCCTTTAACTCTAATTCACTCTCTTTCTGAAATTCCAGCTTCTTCAACTCTAATTCCATCTGGAATTTTAATTCTAATTCCTTCCGTTTAATGTCAGAGTCTGGTGTAGACTTATTGACTGGAATCAAAGCACTTTGTTCCAAAACATCCTGTTCTACCAAATATTGGACCAAAATCTTTTTGATATCTTGTTTCTTTAAAGAAGCCTTGACTTCATAAAGATCGTATTTTCTGGCAAGTTGAACCAACTCGTCTTTTTTGAAAAGATCTAATTGCTCCTGGGTAGGATTAGAAAGAAATATCTCTACCTTAGATGTCATTTTGATACAAGCGTGTTAGTCTCACTAAAGATTTAAATTTTTCAAAAACTAGGGGAAATTCAAATTTAAATTCTAATTTATTTAAATCCCAAGACGAGATCCCAATTTCTATGTTACGTGCTTAGGCTCGAATAAGCAGCATCACAGAAAGAGTGAAAACTAACAGGCTTGTAAAACTTTAACAATGATTTTTATTAAGTACAATTATTTTCATAAAATAAATAAACTTACGGTTTCAGAGAATCAAATCCAACATTAATCCTATATAGAATTCACACAAAAAAGTAATCCACTAATAGAATTGCAAGAGTCCTGCTAAATAAATGTTCTAATAGTTCCAGGTTCGAATCTTGACGATGTAATCCAAAATGGCTGACAATGATGCATTTCTTTTTTTATAATCATCCAGATGAAATTATGAAACACATGTCCTTTTTCCAAATAAATAGAATAATTCCTCTTTTCCAACGAATTGACACAATGTCCAGAACAAGATAATTAAAATTAACACTCAAACATAAATACACAACTTAACTTTAAAAAACACAGATTCTACTGAATCTCTCTTCCAGTACAATGATTTAAATACCCGTTTTTAATATGTAAACAAGGGATCACGTGATTTTCTAGAAATTGATAGAAGGTCAGAGGAAGAGTCTACCTTCACCAAGTCACGTATTAATAGAATGATCTAGATATTTTCTACCCCCAAGAGCTAAAAATAAAAAGTTTTAGAAGCTTGTTGACAATGTCTAAAGCAGGGTCAGGAATTAGGTCAACAAGCCAAGATCAAAACTTGTTTACAGTTAGAGTCTAGGTCAGTCTGAATTTACCAGAAAAATCTCTCAATTAATGAATATTAAACCCTAAATGACAAATTGGATTTAACAATTAAAAAATAAATAATTTAAATCCAATAGACGTAACAGCATATAATAGCTGAATCAACAACATATGAATTACAATGGGTGAGAGGCAAATAAGACATCACAACAAAGAATAGAAAAAGTTGATATTTGAAATCCATTGTACAAAAATTGAAACACCAGCCATAAATCGGATTTAAAAATGTGACGGAGTTCAATAAATAATCAATTTATTAGTTCAGTAATTCACCTTACAGCAGAGTATGATAGACTCAGATATTGTTGCAGCGATTGATGAGTTGTTACCAATATAATTTGAAGATTGGTACACTGACCCCTCCAGCAAGCTGACAAGACAAAATCTGTCACAGATTGTACAGGCAATGGTGATCAGATTTGTGTTGAAATAGGTATTGGATCTGCTTTTGCAATATGTTTCACCTGTTGCAAATTTTAGGTGTAAAAGGAATCCAGCTGAATTATAACTATTTCTAACGTGACCACACGTGATACTATTCAACATAGAAACATTAAATTTACATACTTTGATTTTAATTCTACCATATGTAAATGTAAAGGGAAAACAGGTAATGGAAAATATAAATGTTGACACGTTGCATGAGATGATATAAACACAAATTGTTCGACATCCCTAATCTCGGCAAAAATTTAGGATATTAGAATTGAATGTAATCAGGGTCACTTCATTTTGATTTTCAATCCAAAGTGTTGTTGTTGTCATGGAGTTTAACGCCATTTTTTAGCACAAGAAAGGTTATACATGGCGGCCAGTTATAATGGTGGAGGTAGAACCTGCGAAAATCCCGGAAAGAACCATCGACTAACGAGAAGCTACCGGAAAGTTTTCTCACCAACCCTATTTTATGTGCCCGAGACTAGCAACAATGTAGACAGAGGTGAGATGACAGTGATCCGTAACAGTGAGCGCTTTAGACTATTCCACTACTCGGGACTCCGATTAAAAGTGTCAACAGCAACATGATTTAAATTGAGAGCTTGATAATTGATTAACAATTGTAGCATTAACAAAGATAAACTCAATATAATATCATGAATGAAAACAGCCATGTTTGTATGCATACTATCCTACAAACTTTCCAGTCATAACATGGAAAATATCATTGGGGGAAATATATTTGCCTAAAATATAACTTCATGATTCCAGTGAAAACAATGTTGAACGTTTATATTAAAAGATGGAAATGATATAGATCCATACTGAGTAGGTTCGAAGCGAAGCTTGATTCTACCCATATAAAAGTGTGTAGCACATACATTCATAGTCATAGCTTTTGTTTCATTTTAGTGTATTAAAACATTTATGCTTTTCGTTTCGCAAAGCGGTAAGGGAGTATAAATAAAAAGGGAGGTATATTTAGACTATAATTGAATTGAATAAAGTCTAACCGAATAATATTTTACCCCATCCATTAAATTTTAAAATAGACTATCGATGAAACTTTATTAATAATTATCAGTTTCATCGGAAGAATGAAGCTATAAACAACTTTTAACAAATACAGCCGATCATCTAGAAGACATTATTCAGGCTTAAATGAGATTTATACCGAACTTGTCAGCTAATTTTATTAAATGGTACCCTAATAATTTTTATTATTTTCTTTATAGGAATCATCAGCTTCTTGAAGTACCACCTGACATTGCTGCGCGGTATTCAGTCGATCGAGATGTTATCACTAGAAAATATGTAAGCACTTGGATAAGTCTATAATGTAGGTGTAATGGTTGTAATAGCTGTAAGCTGTAAGAGACCACAGCTTATCGATCAGTAAATCATGACTCTAGCCATGAATATTGATAAGAAAATAATGTAAAGTCTTTACAAATGTTTTTGTGGAATCCATGAAGTGATGTCTGTTGATGCCTTTCGTCAACCCATACGTCACGCCTCTCGTTGAAGGAACATTTATAATAGTATGAAAGTTATAATTAAAACCAGACATGTTTTCTACTTGTGACTGAAATAAGCCAGCATAAATTAAATGATGATGATACATTTTTGTAAGCATATATGAAAGTCATGGAGTTTTATTCCACTGTCAACCCTTGTCGCTTTCCTTTACGGCTATGCAAAGAAAACTGTTTGAATGAAGTCTACAATATATTTGGTGGAACATGTTTGTTGGACTGATCTTCGCATTTTGTTGTATAAAATTACAAGTTACTTCAAGCCGTAAAGTTGTTTATAGTTTATATGGGTATAAATTATACAATGTTGTGGCAAAGCTTAAAATAGTACGTTTTCATAACGATAAGTGGTTTATTCCTTGACTTCTTTATGCAATAATACTTGTATAATTAGAGACATAGAAGTAACATCATAAATTGTTGTGTGGATGCTGCAAAATCAGTACAGTAGTAACATAATTCAAATAGTCTGGTTCTATACGATCCTAAGAATCTCTTACAAGTTTCCTGATCTTTTTAAAGCAAATGTGTACCATAAATTAAATCATGCAATGTAAAAAAGTCCGCTTTTAGAATATACATATATTTGAAAGACCGAAAAGTGTAATTGAAATATTGGCTCCTGATAATCGAAAAAAGGAAACAATTATTCCTAAGAATACGTACCAGAAAAAGAAAGGTAGTTGAAAAGCATTTAATTATTGTTGGTTTTTTATTTAAAATTATAAAGTATAATTGCATTTTGTCATATTTCTGAACATTTTAGCATTTAGTTTCTCCACGGTTTGTGAAAACAAAGGAGCTACAAGGTCTAAACCATGGCATGTATATTTAATTTAATTATTTGTTAATTTCTTTACATTTCATTACATGTTATTGTAATTTAATATTGCATGCTGGGCTCGACCTTGTCCAAAATTGAATTCATTTCTGCTTGACCTGATTGACTTCGTTTTATTTCATTTAAGTAAACAACTAATAATAGCTTCAGTATTCTCAGTATGATTGAGCAGGATTATTATTCAGGTAAACAAGAAATGGTAACTATGTTGATTTTGTTCAGGGTTTTGAAGATGCCCAATTGAATTTAATAGGTTATTGTGTTGTAATTAAACGAGGCAAATTAGATCATTATAGAAGGCTATTTTTCATTAGGTAATGGTTGGTTTTAGAAAATGCTAAGTCAATTAGAGCACTATATATTCATGTAATTGTAAGGATTTTGCCAGCTTATTCATATATCACCTTCATGTTGTAATATGCTGTGGTCAGTTTGGGCTGAATTTTATTTTCTACAATTATCGAATTCAAGTGCTTATTTGCTCTGGAAGTACAAAGTGCTCTAGTAAAGGTTTTCAATTAAGACATTCATGGAACTTATACTGCATTCAGACACGGAATAATATTTATGTGATTCAACAAAAGACATCGGACACATCATCATTCCGGAAAGTCACACAATGTATCAATTTATTTTTGAAAAGTCGGTACAATCGTACATCATATATAATGTTAAACAACGATATCTCTATGATCTGTTCCCAGTTTGTTTATTGCATTGCATGTCCAGGTTCCTCCATACAGCACACTTTGGAAGGAGTCAATATCAAGTTCCTTTCCGCCATCTTTGTAAGTCACTGGGGGCGGTACGTAGGCGTTTCCGGAGCGCTGAAGATCAATAAGAAACATCAATGTGTTCATGCATATATGTGCATGTTTAAAAACCTATCAAATAAATTGAAGAGCATCGGAAAGAAACTGTTGCATGTTTGAAGACGTTGCAGTTTGTTGGCAGTATTATAAAAGGAATAGGACGGTGAAAAGGGGAGAAACAGAGAAGGGGTTTGTGGATTGAGTTTTGTACACATGATAGGCTACAAACGGCGGCTATAGTAGTTGGTGGAGGATGAAGCTTAGGAACATTCCGAGTAGAAAATTCGACCACTTTTCATTAAAAAAATATTACTATAATAATGAGATTGAAATTGTTTCCGGTCACGACCGCTATTGTAATAAAAATAACTCTACTTCATTATGCGTGGTGATTGTATGTATTCGTAAGCACACATTGTAATAATGACTACAATGATAAAAACTAGTTGTCGCGGCAAATAAATTTGAATATTAGTGACCATGACGTTTATACCGAAAATAATCATCAGGCAGATGCTAGCATTGTAATATATCTGAACGTATATGTAGTTGATGTTGCTGTTGCAATAAAGCAGAATGTATTACATTATCAATTGTAACTTACGTAGGCGTAGTAACGTTTCATACAATCAGTATGAGCTCTGACAATGTATATCATTAAGTCAATATAATGTGGACGGTGGGGGGGGTAGTTTCGCAAAGAACATTATTCAAAATTAATTAATTAGTAGCAGGTCAAGTATCATCTATACAAATTATTTGTGTCACCTTAGTATTCTTTGTTAAATGAAATCCGAGCAAATCTAACTTAGTAATAAGAAACAACTTTTATAAATTATTGGAAAGTGAATATTATTTGTGTCACCTTTGTATTCTTTGTTAAATGAAATCCGAGCAAATCTAACTTAGCAATAAAAAACAACTTTTATAAATTATTGGAAAGTGAATAAAGAATTTTGCATCAAAGGAATCGTTAACTTACATCTTTGTATCCCCATCTAATAATTGGTTCAGGAAACGCTAGAACATCGCACTTAAGTTTTACTGGCGCGCCCTCTGCAACAGTGTCAGGAACTTTTATCAAGGTCACAATAACTGGTGCGGCTGTCAAACAAAGAAGATTGAACAGTAAAACTCCTTTATTTCCGTATGGGTACTATAAAGACGATATAATCGAATTCTACCTTTCTATAACAGTATCGAAGCGCTAGGCATTTTTGCCTACCTTCTCAAGTTTGGGCCTCTGTGGTGTGTTCTCTGATAATAAAGGCTACATGAATACCACATTAAACATGTGTGTTTATCGCTTCATTCCTAGTAGGTATTCCAGTCTTATGGGGTTCTCAAATTATGACGCGTTTGGATATGAGGCGTAGTCGCTTTGAGGGTAATTATGGACTCTGGGAACGAAAATTAGTTGCATGAGTAGGTTTTGTTGCATACTCATTATAGTGTGTACACGGTGAGAGACTGTGATCTATATAGTATTCTCCAGGTTGGGCTTTATCCCTGTGCTTTAGGATGGAATCGAGTCACACTTAGTACTTCCACTTCAGTATGCACGAATGTATTTCTAGTCTATTTATAAAACATCGTTTGCTAACTCATTATGGTGGATATAGAAGAGTATATTTATCATTGTTGGTAGGGATTTAAAGGTAAATGTTTTTTCTTGAGAGTATGAGCTTATGGCGAGGTTGCTGTGTGCATTTTGGCGACAGTGCATATTGAGTAATAAGGCATTGGTGGTGATCCGGAAGTGTAATCTGTGTTCCATTGCATCTGCTTTAATTAAAACCTAGCCTCTCAAAAATTGCCGGTGAACCCGTGAGAATAACTTTACTGTAAATTCATATGTGAAGGTAGTTTAGATTAGCATATGATTTGAATTCATTATCACACAGTGTAACAACGTTCAGTATAGAGAAACAAAAAATGGAGAGAATATGAACATAAATATTAAATGTATTTAATGTCCGGATGGACCATTGGGTTAATGCCAGCTAAATGCCGAAATTTATAGTTTTGTGGACACTAAAATTATTACACGATGGAGATCTTAATAGTTTCCTTGTTGTTACTCAGGGGCTATTTCTATTGGGCATTGAGAGATCCCTTAATCAAGTTCAGTTTCTTGTATTTATTGTTTTGATGGCGTCTTTACACCAGTACGTGTGTAATGGATTATAAGGTGGGGATCTTAATATATTATATATTATGACCAGGGGCTAACAACATGAAGAGTAAGGAAGGACCTCAATGCGTCACCTACGTTTCCATTCCTGAGTTATTTTGAAACTTGCATCATTTACTAGTATTAAGTCTCACACATATAATTCAACTTCATGTGTATTTACAATTACAACGGATTACCTGAAACAATCACAAGGTGGTGGGGAAACAATAAACAAATTCTAAAAGTGTTGGCAGATTTTACACACACACAAACATAATTCTTATTTAGTCGAATTCCATGTTTCTATTCTTCACGATGTAGTAGGAATCAACTAGCATCACAGGAACACTAACAGACGACCATACGTACATATTAATGGCTGAACTGTGTCAACGTATCCCAGCTGTTGCAACGGAGAACGTTGTGATCCAAAATTAAACAAAATTCAATTTACATACATATTAAAAAGTTTGTATCATATTGGATTTTATAATCATAATGTTCAATAATGATAACGTTACATCTCCTTGGAAACAACTATTTGTGTCTATTTCGTTGACCGTGATTAAAAATGTGCCTTTGATAAATAATTAATCATTAGCCTTAAAGTCACAAAATGTGACTTAGTCTAATCGAAAGGAAATAATAATAATGTTTGCTTGACTTTGCTTTTAGGAAGTGGGTTGTCCACGTATATTGCACGCGCTCTGATGGCTGATAAGCGCAATACGTGACAAGCACGTCCGTCCACAGAGGCTGCAGAGAATGTCTGGGTTGTGGTGGGTGCTGTCGGTGGGTCTCAGTTTTTTCATCGACATAGTTTTAGGTTCAAGGTGGTCCGTCTATTTTGTTCAAACATGTCAGTCGCACGGTGAACTATACTTCCCTAGATTTCACGGTCAGAAGCTTGTGATGTGATGCTCATTAGCGTTGATTGATGCCACGTGTGGTGAGGGTCATTTCAAGATGTCTTAATTTCTCTTACGAGGTGCCCCTCTATCCATGTGGCCAGTGGACAGCTCACCACCGAGTGCCATCTTTCGCAGGCAATGATTTTACATCCTAGACACGTGCTCTGCCCAGTGTAGCTGTATCTGTATTAACATTGCCTCAAAGATGGTGATCCCTGATTGTTTGAGGACTCCAGGGTTGGTGACGAAGTCACTCCAGTGGATGTTGAGGA
The DNA here is from genome assembly GCA_030141615.1 of Unio pictorum. NCBI lineage: Eukaryota > Metazoa > Mollusca > Bivalvia > Unionida > Unionidae > Unio > Unio pictorum. The sequence goes on along the minus strand of JARLTB010000113.1, from coordinate 22,978,782 downwards.
TGATGTGAAGGCAGCGCTGATGAAAGCGTTTAGGGAGGTGGAGGTCGCGGCTGTACATGACTCATGATTCGGCGCCATATATGTGGTTGTTCAGTACGAAAGCTCTATAGACGCTGACCTTTGTACTTCTCTCGAGACTGGCATTGTACTACTTGTGTATAGAGTCTGCCGAAGGCGATGTTTACCTTGGCCAGTCTGCTGTCTATTTCTTTGTCAATCATGGCTTCAGAGAATATCACACAACCCAGGTAAATAAACTGGTGGACTACATTCAGCTATGTCTGGTCAATAATAATAATAATAATAATAATAATAATAATAATAATAATAATAATAATAATAGTAGTAGTAGTAGTAGTAGTAGTAGTAGTAGTAGTAGTAGTAGTAGTAGTAGTTGTTGTTGTAGTAGTAGTAAAAAATAATAATGATGACTTTGTATAGCGCCTAATCTTTAGAAGCTCTGAGCGCTTTACAATATCTACAATGATATGAGGTAAAAAAAATCAAACAAAACACCACAATGAAATTAGAAAACATAAAATATGCTGAAAACATTTAAGGTATGAAACATTATTAGGTCTTTAAGTTTGTTCTTGTAGTCGATAAAGTTGAGTTTTCAGGGCACTCATGAAAGTGGTCACTGTCTTTGTGTGTAATTTCAAAGGCCAATTCGTTCCATATTGCCCGGCTCTGGTATGCAAAAGAACATTGTCCATATGACTTCGTTTTCATAGTGGGAATAATGAGTATACGATTGTCAGAAGAGGCGCGTAAGTATCTTGCTGGTGTAAACACATGGGTGAGGCCAGATAGGTATGTTGGACTGGTGTCCATCAGTGAAACGTAGCACAGAGAACAAATTTTGTGTTTGATTCTGGATCGAATCAATAGCTAGAGTAGGGTACATAACAGCTGGGAAGTGTTCTCTGATTATGGTACTCTAAAGATGATTCGATCAGATGTGTTTTGAAGCTTTTGAAATTTCTGGAGTAGATATTGAAACGAACCAGACATAATCTAGTTACAATAATCCAGCCTTGAAAGTGCTAATGAACACACAAATGTTTTAGTGGCATCAACTGGAAGATATTTGCGAATGGAGCCAATGCATCTCAACTCAAGATATGCAGCCTTGCACATGTTCATTACATTTTGGTGCAGTGTGATAGTAACATCTAGGTTTCGTACTGACTTTGTGAATTTAATGTTGGTGATGCTGATATTTATTGTTTGAGATAAAGGATATCATTTGTTACATGTCATCCAGGATTTCACATCAGAAATGCCCCTCTCTACAACTTGGATGGTAGCAACTGCAGTAGGGTGGCTAGATTTGTATATTCGGGTATCATCAGCATACAATTTATGAGACACTGGATGAATATCTATGGCCCTTGAAGATGAAGATGCGTGGTGAATGGTACTCTTTGTTGGGTGCAGGCTGGTGATGTACCTCAGTTTTCTTTAGTCTGACCTCAAAACCAAAGAGCTGCCAAGCTTCTGCAAATCAGGATGTTACGTGCTGTAAGACAGCTTCCGTGGGAGCAATAAGTCAGCGTCATCTTCATAGGAAATTTATCTAATCAGTTATGCCAAGGTATTGGTGCGGGTCTGAACTCCCATTAGATTAAAGAAATCGGCTACAGATGCCATTTTTGTCATTAAGGTCATCTGTTGCTTTTTGGAGCATTATGCTGAATAGTGTGGGGACTAAAAAGCAGCCCTTTTCATGCCATTTACCGTGGGGAATGTCGGTGATCTTTTTGTGCAGTTGGATGACCATGGTAAGGAACGTGGGAGGACAGCGGAGCTTTTTGTGGATTTTCCACAGTCCAGTTCTTCTCACCATGTCAAATGTCTTCGTCAGGTCCACAAATGTGACGTATATTCCTTTGAATTGCTTTCGACATTTGCCTTGGATCTGTCTCAAGACAAACACTAGGTCCGTTGTACCACAATTGGCTTCGTAGCCGCACGGACTCTCTGGAGCATATTATTCGGTAATGGTGGGCATCAGTCTGTTCAGCAACACTCTAGCAAAGGGTTTGCCTACAGTGGAGAGCAGAGTGATCCCACGTTAGTGTCAGCAGACTTTTCCCTCTTGTTTTTGTACAAGGTGATGATGACTGCGTCTCGTAAGTCTTGTGGAAGTTTCCCTTGCTCCCAGCAACAAATAAAGAGCTTGTGAAGTTAGATGTGTAATGTTGGGCCTCCACTCTTCAATACCTATGGTGGAATACTGTCTTTTCCTGCAGCTTTTCAGGTCTTCAGCTGTTTTATGGCTTTTACAGTTCTTGCAGGGTGGATGTCTCATTGAGTTCCATCCTTGGTGGCCGTCGTTGCGGAATCCGATCAATAGCTGCCTCCTGGACTGTACGGCTAGTACTGAAGATGGTGTGGAAGTGCTCTGAGCAGCGGTTCAGGATATATTCCGTCAGTGATTAGCTCTTGGCCATCTGCACTAAGTAAGGTGCTCTATAGTTGGAAGATGGCCTTTACACTGCTTTGAAAGCTTCTTAGAACCACTTAAAGTCAGCGTACAGCTGGGTTCTTTATACACTTTATCCACCATTCGTTTTTTATGTCTCAGAGTTTGCATTGGAGGGAGCTGCAGATAATGCAGAAAGCTCATCCTTCTGTGGACAGGATTGTTTAGTAAGGTTGACATGAGACACTTATCCCCGTTTTGCATGCCGTTCTTGGATTTCTTGGTTGTTTTCATCAAACCAGTCTTTGCGTTTCTTAGTGGTGATCAAAGGATTTCTTTTGAGGTTTGCAGAATGGCAACCTTGATGTTATTCCACATCTCGTCCGGAGGTAGATCTGTTGGCAAATTATGTTCTTCAAGTCTAGATTGCAGGTTCTCTTGACAATCTGCCTTGACGTCAGCACACACAAGGTTTTTGATCAGGAGCTTTTTTCTCGCGGTACCTCCTTGATGTCTCGATCTAGTCTGGAAGCGAAAGTCGAGTTTGCATCTGACAAGACGATGATTTGTGTAGCACTCTGTTTATTTTTTCTTTCTCTAGGACGTTCTTGAGAAGTCTGCGCAGGTCAGGGTAGTCTTTATTCTTTTCAGAAGGACCTACCTGGAGTGTTGGAGCATATACACTGAAAAATTGTGGAATGTTGTTGGTTCCCTAACGGGAGACGCATAGACATGATGCGATCGGTGTGACCAGTGGGAAGGTTTGTTAACTTGGTGACAATTAAGTTCTTGATCATAAAACCTACTCATAAAGGTCGTTTTTCAGTCTCTGGTTTCCTTGACCAGTATAAGATATATCCGGCGCCGAGTTATCTCAGATTTCCCTCCTCTGAAAGATGGACTTTGCAAAGTGCAACAATGTCCATACCAAGGCGAGAGAGTTCGTGTGCGACTAATGCAGAGTGTCGTTCTAGTATGATGCTGTCGGTTTAGAATATAATTGTTCTGATGTTCCAACAAGACTGTTTTAGTAGTGTAAGGAGACTAGCTTTGGTTATGACACCTTTTAAAGTCCACTCGCCATGTAGAGCAAGTAGTGCTCTCCCTATGTCCATAAATAAAACTGCTTAGTCACTCTGGCTGCCGCCGGGTGATGGTGTTGTATCCGAATCAACACCAGACGGTCAAAGGCCTGAGTATAATTGGGACTGCGTCTTTTACTGACATATTTCACGTGTCGTTTTTGCCCCTTTCCCATCGCTGCAGGGCTTTATATAGCCGAACGTAAATAGTAGACAGTAGACTGTTCCTTCGTGCCTGCGCAATCGAGCTTTTAGGGGGAGTGCAGTCTGCGAAAACTGGCCTCACCCTTTAAACCTGGGGCTCATCTGCCGTGGCCCAGTAAGGCAAGACGACGATGACAGCAAGGTCCACAGGCCGTATGTTTTATATCAGTTTCATTCTCCTGGGCAGATGGCCAACCACGACTGAAGAAATATGCCTTCCCTGCTATGTCGAATCATAGCTGGTCGGCCAGAGCCGTATCCACTAGAACATATGGTGCGCCCTGGTCCTGACTAACACTTGGCCGTTGATCTGTAGAGACCTTCCGTCCTAGCCGTTGTTGGTGTTGTTGTTGTTGTTGATAATAATAATAATAATAATAATAATAATAATAATAATAATAATAATAATAATAATAATGTGGCTTGATTTTTTGCTTATGCTGCCATTTTCAGTATTTGATAGGCTGTATATAAGGTCAGTATATTTGGTTGAAAAAGAACTGGCATACGAAAGCTACAGGCAGGCATTTGAACTTACACTCTTTGGCAGTAGTATTGTCAATTGATCGATCAATCCCAGTATCTAAGGTGTTTGATCATCCTGTGTTAGAATGATGATATTTCCCTTTTATCTTTTTAAAACCATTTAACTGCCCATTCATTTCAAGTCAACATGATGTTTTTATCGTTGGCTGCAAATCCACAGCTCTTACTTACATTAGAACACAAGCTAGCTTTGTGCCTGTAATTGCATACGTTATACGAGGTGACATCCATTTCAGCAAACATTTAACATTCTTAGGTTTAATACCTTTCAAGCGAATACCATAATGCAGGTTATTTCATGCAGATACATTCATTAAAGAGAGAATCATGATAATGCTATATCATACAATAATTGGAAATATTTCGATATTTAATTTATTCTACGAATTGATACATTTCCTATTAAAGTATTAAACATCAGATATTATTTTATCACATAGCTTTCATTTTGACAAGAAAAATATTATAAAAAGAAAAAAAAATCAATGATTCTTGACCCCCTCCCACTTCATTCAGAAGTTTATTTCTTCAGTTCAGACAGCAACTGTTATTCCGGTCATAAAACAGTTGACACAAATATAAACCCTAAACTTAGATCTCCGATTGAAATATGTGTAGAAGGTTACAAAGTTCATCGAGGAGGCCAGCTGGCGTTGTTAAATTTTGCGTTTCCACCATAAAGTATATCTGTTGCATCGTACATATTCATGAGATATTTATCTCAAGGGTTCATTACTAATGCAGAAATGATACTGAATCTAAACAAATTTTGCTGGTGCCGGTTGCATTCTTATTAATATAGCAATTGAGTTAAAATGTTTTGTGACTGCATGTTTTGAATTATTTAATTTTATTGACTGCTGTGATTGGACAACAATTTGATTTTGAGAAACCAGCATTTGCCAGCATTTTCTACATAATGAAGATGTGTTCATTGTCTCATTTCTGTTAACATTTACACCACGTTTGTTCTGGGTATGGAATACAAGATTTATGATGTGTGGTAGCAGCAATGTAAAGAAAACTGTCCTCTTTACATAATATTTTTAAACGGTTTTTTTTTCCATTAATTCCGAATATACGTGCTGAAAAGCATCATGGATTTTCATTTTACCCCCCCCCCCCAACTTTGATTCTATAAAAGGATAATTTTCATTCATATATAACAATTAATGTAAATCTTTTGCGACAGTCATCCCACTTTTTCAAATGTCCATTCGGTAAACAATCAGAAACAAATTCACTACGTTATAAAAGGTACAGCAAATTTCAGTGGTCTCCTTGGGCTAGTTTGAACTAATATATATATATATATATATATATATATATATATATATATATATATATATATATATATATATATATATATATATATATATATATATATATATATATATATATATATATATATAGTACGGAACGATACATACACTCATGAAGGTTAATAAACACTTGGGTTTTCACCGTGTTGTTGTTGCTATCCGAAAGTACACATGTATATTTTCCATAGTTCTTAGAATCGACACCAGTAATAATTAACTCATTTGTTCCCATCGGATGGCTTACTCCCACAGGAAGATGGTCACTCTGAAAAGGTTACCAAACAGATTTTAAACTAGAATGTTTTGTTTTACTAACTGCATCTTAAGTATATTATGATGCATTATTAACCTAAATGTTTTGAGCTTCGAAATAAATCAAAATAAATTTTAAAGTTTATCAAATTCTTGTATGAACTTAGAGACTTATAATATGGATATATAATACAACAAAATGTGTTTTTATTAGTCTTTGTTTTGTTAGATCTCTCCAACAATTTTAATTATTAGACTTAGATTGCATTATTTCTGTAAATGTAGTATAATATATATATATATATATATATATATATATATATATATATATATATATATATATATATATATATATATATATATATATATATATATATATATATATATATATATATATATATATATTACTGCAAAGAATGTAAAGCATTATGCCGACCTCCATGTAATACCAGGTGACAGTCAAACCCGAAATGCCTGTCAGACATAATAGCGTGATGTTTTCACCAACATTGGCTTCAGTCTGACCAAATATTTCTGGCGGAACTAATTTCCCGTGCGTTGCTGTGGTTGTCTCTGTAAAAGGTAAGTTATATAAATTAATGATAATGAGCTACAATATTACTTTATAAATGCTTAACAATTTGCTTTTCAGTCCAGTTGCTATTAATATTATACGGATAGAAATTATAACATTCTTCAGTAGTTGATTTAGTAATATTAGTAACATTTATAATATTATCTCTTAGACGATCGAACATTGAAAATTTGTCCATTCGCTAATCGTCAATTTCTCTGTCAGCTAATAAATATGTGTCCTCAGATTATGTGTTCCTAGTAATTTAGGTACAGAGAAGTATATTATGTTTGTCTTATACCGGGGTGGGGTGGGGGCAGCTTGTTGATTGTCTCTGTGAGGTCATGTATCATTTAGCACCGATTTCCTAGACATGATATAGCCAACAATGAGATAAAGTGCCGTACATGTATATAACTACCTTGATTAGCTCCATGCCGGAGTTACTTTAGTTATGTATATTTCTATGGCACTTTCACTAATTATTAGATATATCCACGATTGCCTGCGAAGAAGGCGAATGGTACGTAAGTTCGAGAGACATTTTTCGATACTTCTTCCATGCAACTGAGGGTTCTTATCGATGGGCGGTAAAGTTGTGGTAGAGTTTAACGACATTTTACAGCACACGATAGGCAATACACGGCGGCCAATACAACTGATGGAAAAGGAACACGTGTAAATCTCTAGGAAAAACAAACAACCATCACACGGAAAGCAGCTGAGAAGCCATTCTAACTACCCACACTGGCCCAGCCGGGGACTCGAACTGACGACACAGGTAGATGCGACATACCAGTGATCTGTAACGATAAACCCTTTATAGCACTTGGCCACAAAGTCCCCTTTGTAAGGTACGGAAATAAACATATTCTGTGTTAAGAACTGCTACGAGTCACAGCAGAAAGTATAAACTATTATTGGTTCGAAATCGATAATTGCGAGTATTCTGAAACACTAGTCGAATTTCGAGTACAGGCTATCAGATTTGTGCTAGTAGTGCCAGTAATTGCAGTAGTTCAAGTACCAAAAATAGTACAAGCAGTTGGCGTAATAATGGTAATTACATTTTCATCATTATCATAACCTACATCATCATCCGAAGTTCGTAAACACAACATGTTTAACGTAAAAGGTACTACTTTGTACGACTCACATGTTTACACCATGTAAGAGAAAGAAGCGAAACCTACAAGTTTAGAATATACAAAGTAATATATGTATTTACATTACAAAGTGTACATTTAAGAAACTTACAACATTGTGAGTTAAATCTCAAATAATCCTAATTATCCAAATATAAGTCCAAAAGAATAGAAGCTTGAAAAATGCATACACTTGAGTGTCATAATGTACTGATCGTCTTGAATGTGCTGATAAACCTCAATTAAATAATCCGGAACGTTTCTGAATGAGTTCTCAATAACCACAGAGTAGATTATTTTTAGTCAACAGTATCAATGAGTACTTTGTAATTCCAATGAATAACTTAAATGATATATGAGCACAACTCTAAATGATTTCAGAGACTGAAAAACAGGTCGCATCATACTTTTCTTTAACTCTAATGGAAAATTTCACTAACTCATAAACAAGGTAAAGCACTGAAATCAAAATTAGGCCAAGTTTTCGTTTTTACTACTTAATGATTAAAATGGAATGAAAAGCAAAAGCGAAAGCTCCTTCCTCGTCCCTCAATAACAAAAATAAACACACACTATAGGTGGTATACCTAACAACACGAAATGAATTACACTCAACGTTATTAAATGAAATTTTCATGAAGGATAGGGTGGGGTAGATTGTGGGCGATTGCCTTGGTAATAAATCATTACGAATGGTGCCACATACACTTTATTGTATATTTTAAATTGTTACAAGGTATATATTAGACGATGTATTATAAATTGCTTTCAGTGTTTAAATATGAGATATGATTTTGACAAATTTGTGACAAAATGGAGGTAAACCAGTGTCAACTGCATTTACAGTGTTTAAATATTGTGCTTTATTGCAAACACTTCGAATTGGATTTACTTACCAGTACAATTTGAAAAGTCTACATTGCTTCCCTTGCAATTCATACCATTAAAGAGTGGAACGGAATCATTACACACCCTTGATCGGGACCGTAGTCCTCTGTAACATCCACTCCATTCATTCCACTCAGACCAGGAACCATCCACTATACAGGACAAATGACCATAATGAAATTATACATGCATATCAACAAAAGTAATGAAGACATTAATCCTTAATAACAAAAGAATGTTTTCATCTTCTTGTATAGTATAATAATCACATATTTGTATCAAATATATGTATCAAGAATTTTGAGTGGTTATCTACGCATCATGTATCATTGTCGCTGAAAACGTTATACAAACACGGTTATTAAAATATGTGTCAAAGCATATAAGACCAAAACTACTTACGTATTTATATTTACCTGTAATGTATTTCGATAATAATTTGTTTTAATAACTAGTTAAACTATTGTCCTTTGTATTTGCGTCAGTTATTACTTTTAAAACTATTTATAGTTGAACGTCATATTTCATTTTTACAGGATTCGTCAAGTTATGAAGCTTGAAAATCGATTCAAGCATGCCAGTATTCACTACGGCCGTTCATGCGGTGTATGGTCTATTTTATAGAACTTCACGACTTCATAAATCTGTGAAGAGTAGTGAAAAAGATGTTTATACGAAAGAATAGGCGGATTGTTTCTGAACTTTGCAGGTATGTAGAACATTTGATCGCATCATTGTCATCAAGGACGTCGTCAATAACAGCACCTGTAATATCAACATGTTTACTCTCCTTAAATTATCTGGTGGCCTAGTGGTTAGAGCGTCCGCCACAGATGTGGAAGCTCGCGGGTTCAAACCCAAACTGATTCATACCAAAGGTTTGTTATAATTGGTATTACAAGATGCCTCGCAAGGCGCTAGGAACTCAGCATTAAGAGGTTAGTGTTTGGACTAGTGGGCCTGGTGTCAGAATAATGTAACGGGGTGGAACATCAAGCTAAATATATGCGTCATCAATATGAGCTGCCACACTACATACATCGATTACTGCACAATTGTTAAAGCTACATTACAAATCTAAATAACACACGCTCAAACAAACACACACATACATTTAATTAAATATTAAAGATGCTGACAAGTTTTGGTCACTACTAATATAGGTAAATGAAAATATAAAGTTTCGCTAATCGTGACGTTTAGGTTGCTTATTTAGCTACCATTAGAAAATGCAACATTATCAAGAACATTTCGCGATATTACGATCAAGACTGGCAGCTTAAGGTTGATTATTATTATGCGATTGTTAAGATTTTGTACCAGCACATTGCAGGACTTCACAGCTCTCGCTGTCCACAGCCGGCCCAATACAGTCGTGTTTCTCTATCTCTGTATGATGGTCGATACAAAACCTGGCAATATACCGGGCTCCGGAACCACAGCTTGTGCTGCACGTTGACCATTCAGTCCACTCCGTCCATACTCCAGGACCTTAACGATGTCACGTCCATTATATATATATATATATATATATATATATATATATATATATATATATATATATATATATATATAATATAATATAAACGCAATCCATTACAATTGCGAGTGAATCCTGAAGTTAAGGTACATGCACTCTATCTTTATGCTAGTACGTAATGTATTCAATACTTTTAATGTTATATATATATATATATATATATATATATATATATATATATATATATATATATATATCATATCGATTTAGTAATTAATTATTGTGATTTAAACGTACATTTCTACTGGATAAGTTGACAATACCCAAATTCAAAAGCGGATAAACACTGGCATTGAACTCCATGTTAATATACAGAGTGAAGATCAAATTCCTGGGGTGGGTCTGGGGATGAAGTTTCCAAATAGACACATAACCATATCAGTACAGTTTGCTATATTGTTGCTTGTTTCTTTTGTATTGAATCATATTGTATTACTTTCGACCTTATTGCTTTCAAAAGCAAACCATGTACGATGCCCAATACAAAGCCTGATCGATACGAGGTTCTCTTACAATGAAGTAAACTCTCTCTTGTAAGGTGGCTGTAGTCGGTTTCTATACAAATGCTCATATGAACTAATCTACACATGTCTTGCGCCTATGCATTAAAATTGTTTTTAATAGAAACTATTTTTTGTTAAATAATTGTGAAAAGAATTGCTAGAACTTTCATAACCACTTACCCTCAGTCGTTGTAGTTGAGGGTGTTGTCGTCAGAGTAGTGGTTGGGACTGTAGTGGTGGCTGGAAGAAGTTCGTATCGAACACAGATTTAGCTCATAAAGATTTTGCTAATGTAAATATGCAAACTTTATTTCCTATTCATGAATCCATATATTATGTCGTGCATTTCCTTAATACAAAACCACAATAATTTAAAACGTTTCGAACACCCTAATACGCATACATCATATTTCCTGATGAAATTTAAAGATAGGTAACGCTTGAAATCACTTTTCATTTTTGTTCTTAAAAAGACATTCGTAGGATATCCTAAGCAGTGGCAAAATTTTGTTTCAAAAACTCTAACGAGTATGATTATTAGCGTGCCCCAAAAGAGTCTAGTTTCAAGGTCTTCATTTTATTTCATGCCCATTGTTAATTAAAAGTTTTTTATTAAGTCCCCTTTTTCTGAACGTTTCAATTGAAACTAAAATAAAGTTTGACATATTTCTGAATTCTCTTTTACTATAAATTTACAATCCTTCACGCTTCAGAACATCAGCTACTTCAAAACCAAAAGACAAAAGACAAAGTTTCTATATTTAGGCAGCCAAATGAGTTGCATTTTGCTGAAATGAGTTGTCGTGTAAGCATTTTGATTGACATTGATAATATGGAGATATAATCCGCCGACAAGATCAGAATCAATCATTAAAAAGCAAAGACAATTCAAGCTTGCATTCACAAATCCAGGCTTTGCTTCAACTGTAAGAAAAGCTAATAAAAACTTTTAGATTGAAACGCCAGGTCTTGTGAAACAGTATATAATTTGGAAAAAGCAATATTAAAAAGGGCGTCTCTTCTGCTGTTGCATCTGTACTGCACGTTAGTGTGACATAAAACAAAAGAACCGTTATGTAAGTCTCTGTAATACTAGTAGCAAATTTCCCATGTGATCTCAGCTCAAGTCACTAATGAGTCTAGTGGGAAGGATTTCAAAGTGCTCGACGCCCTAGCGAAGAAACGAGAAAACTTCGTTCTCTACCCTTGCTCGGTTTACGTGTGCTGGATCTGCACACACCTTGAAAAATTTCGCCTAGAATGGTAACTATTGCATAATCCCTGCCTCAAATAAACAAAAAACACTGGACACATGCGCAGAATGAATAAATCACACCTGGACAGATCATTATCCCGCATATTTGCATCTCATTCTTACTGCCCAGACAATCTAATGTTGTGTCGGGTTTGGCACAATGACGCTGTCGGACTTGATTGCCGCCATCACAGGTCGCGGTGCACGGTCTCCATGGTTCCCAGTTAAGCCACGTACCTGAAAAGAATATCACGCTCTGACGTATAAGACCATTTACTTTACGATACAACGGAAAACAAAAAATGGGCGTTTTAATTGGTATGTTGATCATTCCGAGCTCAAAAGAATAAATTGCTACAAGTACATTCAAATATGTTGAACACTAGCTTGGTACAATTGGTTATATTTAAAGAATATATAATATAATCTCAACATATAAAAGTAAGATCAATACAGAATCCTCTCGAAAGTCGTCATAAATAATATCAATATTAAATCCTTGTGAATAGACTATTTAATATTTGTTTCCACAAACGTTTAAATCCAAGTTCAAGTAAATGAAATAAAATGCCTACACTACAAACATACTAGCCTCATTCTGAAACTTGTGTTAGTAAGCAACCAACTCTCATAAAATGCAGCTTTTACTTCTGTAATAGTCAGGTAACCTCTATATGTGACATTTATGCACTCAAAGTCAAGTATCGCGCTTACAATGGCCGTCAAAATCTGAATTCTGAATATAATATTGAAGGAAGTTTGTCGGTTCGTTTGTTTTAAAAGTCAATTTCAATGCATTTATTGGTTTGTTAAACAGAGCAAGTGGAAACTAGCCTCTTTCTCTAGGACACACAGGGACGTGACCCCTGACCATCGCATTGAGCCTGGCATTCTACCAACTGAGCTACTATGTCTGACAAAGCTTGAAATAAACAATCCAACTTCTGATCCTTTTAAATTTTGCTGACGGCAATTTAGTACTGTAATTAATACAAAAGTTTATATACCAATCAGCATATTTTTCATAACCGCATAACCAATTGTCACGCAATTTTGTTTTATTGCGTATCCGAGATTGAACGCATTTGGATTACCTTAGTAATATTGACCTGCCATAAAAAATATGTTCCATGAAAGTATTCGATTAGAAAAGGGAAATTTCTCATCTAAACCCACTCTACAACTTTTGGTACAATATCACTGAACACATCGCATTCAACAGATAACTTAATCAGACCGCACACTCAAGCAAATGTTGTATTCTTTGTTTCATTGCAATGTGCGAAGTACTTCAACTAAATAATTTGAAGATTGCAATTCTCTTATTTACAGATCGATTTATTCACAATATAAAATATCAAAAAATAAAATCGGAGTTTTAGCAATCGAGTTAAGAAGTTTAGTAGATATGGAGCCATGCTCAAAATCACCAATAGGGTGGCTAATATAGATGGTGTGATATAAGTCGAATACAACTGCAGATTTTGTAAATATAGGTACACTTTTTAAGTTAAAAGTGTTGACGAGAATCATAGTATAAGGTATTAACGCCAATGTTTAAAGTCATTTTGAACAAATGAATATTTTATCTTACTGGAGATGGAAGTCAAATAGTGTATATCTTTTACAATTAGGTATTATTAGAATAATGATGTATGAAAACAAACTTAAATGGGTTTTTCATTTGCTGTATTAGTACACAGTACTCTCAATTTAGCACCGTATGCTATTCATAGCACAGATCGTTATTTTAGACGTAATCGACCACTAAAACAAAAATCACATATTACATACTTTTAAAAGTCCCATACTTGTTTAAGGCTTTTTTTTGTACTTTACAATTTCAACAAATTGAAACTATATTTTACATGTATAAATGGATCAATTCAAGTATGAAAATTGTAGACACGTACGTGGTGAGTTAGAAGACCTTCGCAGAAATACATGAGATTCAAAATTCAAAATTGTGTTTGCTACATGTGAAAAGAGAAAAGATACGGTCTATCCTACTCGTACAAATAAAGAATAACTAATTACGATGAGCGTGATTGTATATTTGAATGAAAAGGGAGAAGACCCATTTGATACCTTCTGAATTCGTTAAACCCACTATTACGTTGATATATATGGCACAGTATCACCAGACGGCTTTTAGTATTGGTCTCATAAATCAACAGCATTTAATTAGCAATAGATCCCATGAATGCATGAGAACCAGAATTTCAACGAATTTCAACGCGTTGCAAGAACTTATATACTAAATGCCAATTCGAATATAAATAACAGCAATGACATGAATTCCAAATGGCCACTCGCGACATAGCGGTTCTCTAAGATGTATGTGCACCGACATTCCTACATTTAACTGAATAGTTGTTGTGTCTAGGATTCCTAATCAGAATCAGTCGGGGTATCGCTTGCATTTAATGTACCACATGAATATCAAGACGAAATACAAGTCTGAAACTCAGAAGCACTTCAAGCTATGGTCGTAGCAGTGCATTCTCGCAGAAATGTAAGTTCGACCATCTGTTCCGCATGGCTGCAATCAAAACCAGTTGTTTGTATCACCCTGTCACTAGCTTGGGTCATCCTGCCCATCTAGGCCATGAGCAGCCTTATTCATTTCCATACCCAAGAGATGAATTGACGTGAAATGACAGTGACAGTGGGGCTCACTTATTATGGACTGGACAACAGTCCGGCGATGAGAGTAACCCCACAGTAGATTGCTTGTCTTAGCTTCAACTCCCAATACTATATCCGTCACAGTTACGAGTTATTTGTTCTGTAACACAAGGGATATAACTCCTAAATGTTCTGAAAGCGGTTGCTTGATATGCCCACTCAAATCTTTGCAAACAAATTCCTCTTTATGGAATAGGGGATTAAGAGTTTTAGATCCGAGTAAATTCACATAAATGTCTGTCTCATATTGGTCACAGAAAACCAGAGCTATACATGTTTGCACAAAAGACCATTATCGTATTCATATATTTCACAAGATAGCATTCAATGAAATGTGGTTTAAACCCAAAACAATACATTATTCAAAGCAATATTATTGTATCTACAAGTATTGCTTTATTAATGTGAAAGATAAATAGTCCACATTATTCCTGGACACTCGTGTAAGATGAAGCCATTAATGAAAGACATGTTGTACTCAGCATGATAGATCTATTTATTTTACTAGGAATCCTAATGTAATTAAATTACATGTTGACATTTTTTATTTATTACCTGAATATTTGTATGATTTGTAAGGTACACACATTCGCTTCGCATGACATGTAACTTGAATCGTTGCCGATTTGTATCAATGATCATACCAACACTAACTAACCCAATAATGCATGGAAACTATTTCGTTACAGTATGTTTTTAGTTAGAAAAGACTTTGTACGTTTGTTCCAATTTGTTAGGACGTTGTGAAAATTTATAAAATGTTTTCTTTTGTCAAGACGAATAAAGCTCATAAATTCAGGATTAAAATAATTATAAACGTCACAAAAGAAAATTAAACCAAAATAAAGTTACCTGGGCACTGATCTGCACATGACAATTGTTCATAGCTGACCCCAACACAGTTAGAACCACCTAGAGCCGGTATGGGGTTGTTACACTCTCGACTTCGGCCATGTGTCTTCGTGTTACAATTGCAATGACTCCATGTTCCCCACGTGCCCCAGTTACCATTAACTAAAACAACATTTACATACACCGCAAAATTATTTTTTTAAAATGCATTGTTTAGTCATCATACATGCCTTAAACACGAGAAAGGAATCTACTGGCATATTAGTCATTAGACAAAGGGTTCTGCTTTGGAAAAATAGTTGCCAGGACCATATTGTTATTTTCAAGACAATATACTAAGTTCATTCTTTAGAGTAATAAAGTATTGAGAACAAACCAACTCAAAACAAAAAGAAGAGACAAAAATCCCGCAATGTAGAAAATCGCTTGTCCAATGAAAACTTAGGAAAACAACAGAAAGAAAGATTTACAGTGCTAATGTGTGTGTGTGTGTGTGTGTGTGTGTGTACAAAACTATAACGAATACAAATAAAATAAGTTTTTGTCATGGAAAGTAAAGATTATTCCATTATTTTTTCTTCAACAAGAGTACTTAAAATTGTATGTATCGTAGTCACAGTTCGATCTCAGAAACAGAAACTTGAAGATTTCCAAATTATGCAGTTGCAAGCTTTTACTGTTTTGGGTCAGTCAAAGTGTAGCAATTATATTTGTTAACTATTTGGCTGATAGCTATGAAAGTAGCTTTTAGGTGTGTAATATTGATAATGCTTCCATCTAGCACAGTATTTGGATGAGTTGATATATTTGGCCGTTTGTGACATGCATATAAGTGTTTAATGCATATAACCTTGATGCACTGCCGTGAGTAAACAGAATATATTGATATGTTTGTTACATTTCTAATTGCTACATTGCTGTGAACAACTATATATAGAAACAATTCTATAATAAAAGGAGAGGACGTGAATCTTATCCAAGACTAGTTTCTTTCATTTTGTCTCTGCACGTTTGTGGTGTATATTTCATTTGCATTCTTTGTTTTTTAAGATTTTATTTGTTTCAATTCCCAGATATCTTAATTGTTCTGTGCAGGTGTATCCTGTTGGTGACCTTGTCCAAATCAAGCTCATGACCAGAAATATTTTTTTCTCATTTTGTAAACAACTAGTATATAGTTTAATATTTCTCTACAAGTGTTATACATTCGCAGATTTTTTGGGATTTAAGTCATAAAACCATGCGTTCCGTTTACATTTTCACTTTGTATTTTATTGAAATAAATTGTTTTAGAATGTTATAGATTTTGTCGGTTGTCATTACTATATATTACTTATCTTAAGACCAACTTCAGTTAGACTTTTATAAAACAAATGTCTACGTCCCATGTATTATTTCAGCTTGTGTGACATGAACAAGCATTCAAAATGTCACTAACAGGTTACTATATCAAGTCATTCCCCCGCCACGCTCCGGATGTGGCATTGCTGTTAACACAAAAAATTCCATGATGAAATGTCTTAAACAAAACACAACCTTCAGTTTCTGCCACACATCGACTGAACTAGTCCAAACAACACTCACACTAGAACAATGATCAGTCCATATTTTTCTGCTTCTACCGCCCTCATCCTAGTAGAGATTACAAGCTGAATGAATCCCTCTTTTCGGAGCAGTTTCTGAATATCCCGGAGAGTGGAAATTGGATAGGTGGCAACCTGATTATAATTATAGGATCTAACTTTCACTTTGACTGTCCTGGAAACCCATACACATCAAAACTCCTAAATTTCATTCATGTTTTCCACCTTACAGAGTCAGTTAACCAATCCACCCATAACCATGGTTACATATTAGACTGCATTCTTCATAGACTTGATGACACTATTTTACGGTCCACCCTCGTATCCCACGAACATGCATCATATCACCTCTGATTATATGCCACCTGGACGTATCAGTCCCTAAACATCCATCTTTATTTGGTACTAAGAGAAACCTCTGTATGATAAATATAACAAAACTAATGCATGACATCCAAAAAACCTAACAACTTGCTTACCTCCTACAGCAGAACAACTCGATAACAGCATGCATTAAATTGACTGAAAAACATGTCCCAGCCACCAAGTGCAGAATATCAATTAAAACATGTTCTCCGTGATATAACAATGCTCGGAAGTAACTTCGCACTGCTAAAAGAGACCGCTGCAAGGCGGGGAGGTTTTGGCTTTCCAGCAGACTCACTATTCATCAACAAATCTATGAAGTCGCTAAGAAGAACAACACAAACATAGCCAAATTATCCCACTGCAGTACTAATATCATGGAGAGTTCGAGCTAGAAAGAGCTCTTTGAGATTACTAACAAAACTTATGTCAAGGAACAATTGTACACCACTTCCATATACCTCTTCTCCAGTAGACCTGACGGACCTGTTTGCAACTTTCTTCCGTGACAAGGTACAAACCATTAGAGATAAGCTTGTCAACACAATATAAATTGACTCGTCGTCACCATACAGTTGCGATACATATTTTCAGCGACAACCGTTAGCATCATTTGAAATTGTGACTATGGATTTAGTACGAACAATCGTGATGAAGAGTGCACAAAAGTCATGTGAACTTGATCTAGTTCCAACATCAATGCTGCCTGAGTGCATAGATCCAATATTGCCTTCACTAACTGATATTATTAATACCTCTCTCTCATCTGGGGAATTCCCATCATTTTTCAAAACTACCATTGACAAGCCTATGCTGATAAAACAAACACTCGGCCATAGCAATTTAGAGAACTACCGCCCAGTTTCTAATCTCCCGTTCATATAAAGATTTCTTAGAGAAAGTTGTTTTAACCCCACTTGTATTTCATCTGAATTCAAACAGTCTATTTATCAATGTAAAGTCTACATATAGCCCTTGCCACAGTAGTGAAACTCCTCTTTTAAAAGTAGTTAATGACATTCTCTCAGCTTTTGATAGCGGAAAGATTACAGTCCTCAACCTATTTGATTTGTCTACAACATTTGACACACTAGTCTATGATATATTACTTCAACGTCTCCAGCATATATTTGGTATTCTCAATACAGCCTTACTGTGGTTCAGGTCCTACTTAGTCAACAGGACACACATTGTATTTGCAAATGGACTACACTCCAGCCTAGTTGATATATGTTCTGGTGTTCCACAGGGGTCTGTTCTGGGAACTTTTCACTTCATTATGTACACCCAGCCTCTCTCAAATGTCATTGACCATCATCCAGTGTCTCACTAATAAAACGCTGATGACATCAAAATATACAAGTCTAGCCACCCAACTGCAGTTGATGCTACCATCCAAGGAGTAGAGAGGTGCATTTCTGATGTGAAATCATGAGTGACATGTAACAAGCTGCAGATGAACGATGATACAGCTGAGGCCATGCTGATCACAACACAAATACATTCTCGTTCACATCCTTTACCTCAAATAATAACTATCAGCAACACCAACATTAAATTCACACAGTCAGCACAAAACCTAGTCGTTACTCTGAACAGTACTGTCACATTGCACCAACATGTCATGAAAATATTATAGGCTGAATATCTTGAGCTGAGACGCATCAGCTCCGTTTGCATATATATTTCAGTTGATGCCACTCAAACACTCGCGTGTTTAGTACTTTCAAGGCTGGACTATTGTAACTCAAATATGTCTGGTTCGTTTCAATATTTACTCCAGTAACTTACAAAAGGTTCAAAACACAGCAGCACGGTTCCTCCTTAGAGTACGACGTTCAGAGCATACCATACATATTGCTATGTACCCTACATTGGCTATCCATTCGATCCAGAATGAAATACACAATTTGTTCTCTGTGCTACGTTTCACTGACGGACTATAGTCCAACATACCTGTAAGGCCTAACCCATATGTACAAAGCAGCAAGATACTTACGTTCCTCTTCTGAAAATCGTATACTCAATTCCCACTATGAATACGAATCTATTGGAGCAACGGTCTTTTGCATACCAGGGCCCAGTAAAGTGGAACGATTTTCCCATTGAAATTAGACACAAAGGTACAGTGATCCCTTTCAAGAGTGCTTTTAAAACTCACCGATATCGACTACAAACCCGAACTTAAAGACTAAAAAATATTTCCTAACCTAAATATTTGTATGTATTCTAATTTCATGGTAATTATTTTTTTTTGTAGTCATATTATTGTAAATGTTGCAAAGTGCTCAGAGCTTTTGAAGATTAGGCGCTAAACAAAGTCCTCCTCATTATTATTATTATTATTATTATTATTATTATTATTATTATTATTATTATTATTATAAGGTGGAGAATAGAATTTCAAAACATAATCAGGAAACGTTAGAGACCCTATAAATGAAATTAAAATACAAAAACAAAATCAAGTTAAGACAGATGGAAGATCTGATTAAAGAAAATCAAATGCAGTTGGAGAAAGTCGGAGAGGGACAATGCAGCTGAGAGAGAGAGAGAGAGAGAGAGAGAGAGAGAGAGAGAGAGAGAGAGAGAGAGAGAGAGAGAGAATGATCAGATACGATAATGCAAATAGAACAGCGAAAATAGTTAGAAGAGAGGGAGAAAAAGAAGAGATGGGATTTCAAGTTAAATTTAAAGAATTGAAGCAGGTCCATGATAAATATATCGCCATTTTACAGACGAATTCAGAGTTTGATATACTAAGATTATTAGGTCTGTACCCACTTTTACAGACAAAGATGTAGATAAATAATTTTTCTCGTTTAAAATAAATTGCTAAAAACTTTAAATGATCAATAAAGCATTATTACATAGTGCAACGTTTCGAAACGCATGTGACATTTAATCTTCCCTGTTAATACAGCTAAATGTGGATTACAATATGGTTAAGAAGTTACCTTGAAAGGTTATGGGATGATTTCGGCGATTTAAATATTCAGGAACTATAAACAAATAAACTGGTCCAACTCATGTCAGAATTGAAAGAGAAAAGCAGAAATTATTTGATAGGTCTTGCTTAGTGAAGATTACTAAAATCTGAGAGAACTCAAATTAGAATTCATGAACTGTGTCCATAATGACCTTAAGATTTACCTTGATGAACACAAGCTCATACAGTTTATTTTCTCAGTACGTTTTCAACTTAGTATCTTCAGTTTCAAACGGGCACCAGTTTTAGGAATCATGTTTCTGTTAGGATTACTCAGAAATCCTTATCTCGTCATCATTTTACAACACAAAATAATAAAGGGCATATTAGCTCTGCTTGCTCCACATTGAACAATAAGGAACATAATCAAAACAGACCTATTCCGAATGCTCTTATTTCCACGAGGTCATGGTCAGGGTCATTTATTCAAAGAATATATTTGTTGGGTCAAACAAACCCATGTCTAATCGTATTGCGGAGATTCATTAACCATTCATGTTAAACGGTTATAAATCACTCAACAATGATTCTGTCATACTATACCTATACCGTCGGTTGAAAGAAACAATCTCTTTTAGTAACTTCGTAAACAAGAAGAGTAATCTCCGAATCTTCAGTTGAAAGAAAAAAAATCTCTTTTAGTAACTTCAGTGGTCCACTACTATACGTCCAAAAATAGTTCAAAAGGTATCAAGCATAAAGACTCTTGAAAAGATTTCCTTACAGTAAACACTAGCAAGGAACACCATCGTCATAACTTTTTCCGGTAACATAACAAATTGAAGGAATAATATTATATGAACTCTGATGAAATCGTTCTAACGTTCTCGATGTCAGATAACTTAACTTCTTGGATGCCTACTTAATACAAAACTTGTCGGAAACTTCCAGATATCAAATTTTACCCTTGGTCACACTTTAATACAACTTCAGCCAAAAGATTCCATATTTATAAATGGTATATTTTATGTATTCCTCTGAGAATCTTGCCGATATTATGGTCAAGATACAATTTATTTACATCCATTTTTGTATAATATATATTCTTCTGTAAGATATGTTCTGCTTCCTTGTGAAGTTGCATAACTAGATGAACTATTCATTCAATTTAGAATATTTTATCCGACTTTCACCGATCTTTTTGTATTTATGATTCAGGACAATTCTCAACAATATTTGGCCGTTTTACCTTTTTTTGATGGCGATTGTTGTGTCACAAAGATGTTTTGGTAGGGAACGGGAGGGGGGCCAAAAAAATGATGGTTTTTGTCAAATGTGCTGGTCGTGGTAATCCAGTAAATTTTCAAGAAATATATTTGGCATGAATGATGGTGTATATGGACTGTATTTTGTTCCGGGGTAGTGAACTAGGATTATTTTAGTTTAAAGGTTGTAGTGGAATAGGAAAAAGTCAAACATGGTTTAATGCAGATCCACTCACTACCAAATAAGTTTTAACGAAGAGTTTGTACGAAACTATGCGCTTTACAGAGAATTTTTACCTGGTGACATTATAGAATGAATGACTGCATTCTCTTGTACACCTGCAAAAAGAAATACAGCTGATTATAAATGTGATTATGGTGCTAGCAGAAGTAATCTTTATTGTAGTTGTGATGGTTTTCGACGGGATGCTAGAGTTGCTCAATATGGGTTTATGGACGCGACCCTGGAGTTGTTGAAGATTGTTTTATGAATATCAACATTTTATATCGCGTGTGCAATTTATTTATTTAAAACTAAATGCTGACAAGGTTCTAATTCTGTACGATTTTTATTGATATATTCAATGAATCAAATGTAACTCAATGTGTTTACATAGACACGTCGCTCAGATCAAAGAGAAATCTAATAGATCTCACTTTTATTGAATTCCTGAAAAACACTCAAAATGCAGTATCGTATTTGAGGGAAATTAAGTAGAATGTCGTTTTCGTCAATAAAATGAAACGGTTTAAAGATCAGGATTCAGTTATTTCGTACTTCAGGAACAAAACTGAATGTATGCGAAGATGAAATTAATACCGTGAGCGTTACAGAGAAATCCAGAACATGTGGCAATCTCGTAGTACGCCCGTTTTGCACAATTTGCACTGTTTGAACATGTAAAGACTCTTTGAATTGCCTGGAACGAAGAACAAAACATTAAAAACTTTATTGTGGCCCCTTAACCAATGCATATTCTTTGGCTCTTGAGGACAACATGTGTAATTTCTTTCCAAGAAATTAATATTCCGACATTAAGTAAATATATTCTGATGCATTTCAAGGAATGAAAATGTAAAGAATGTTGATTTTTTTTAAAAGTTGTAGTCTCTAATAATTACGCACGCTGTAATATCTCTAGTTATCTTGCCAAGTTTCCTAAATATTACTAAAGGAGTTCCTATATATTCATCAAACATCTACCCCTCTCCTTTATATCCCCCCCACCATGATAGATTCAAAACGGTCGTGAATAATGTAAAAAATGTTTCCTGTCTTCCAGTAAAATGCCTGTCTTTAACTTGGACCTTCAAAACACATTTGGAATATTGTCTTTCACTATACGGAGTGAGAGAATAATGTCATGTATTGACTGGTTTCTCTATTTGTTTGACAGATTGCCTCAGGAAGAAATAAATCATCACTGGTACCCATAACACCAGCTTTGAAACTATGTTTGAAAAATTATGTTTAGTGAGGTCCGTTGGAGAATTTTTTTTTTTAGAACAGGTTTGTGTCTTTGATCTTGAAAACCTGTGTCTCCTTGGGCCGATTACAGTTATTATGTTGCTCCCCAAATTTAACCATTTTACGTGTAATATTTTAGCGATATGGTACAAGCTGGATAATAAGAAGAATATAATGTACCCACCGAATGGCAAAGGTGATCACTAGAATTACAACATCCTTTGTATGGGAAAGATCCTCTCTGGTCACTTATATCCTGCGGACCGGCTATATGACCAGCATGAGTAATATTTACTACGGAGGCATTGATGCAAACCTACAATTATATATATATATATATATATATATATATATATATATATATATATATATATATATATATATATATATATATATATATATATATATATATATATATATATATATATAATGACAGCGAATATAAGTGTTTGCATGAATGTATATTTCTACACACAAGAATCGATAGTGGCGCAAATCCAGAAAAACAGTTTTCTAATGTTTAGCACTGGAAATTTGTTTCTGATGCAAGTAAATTTGAGTCGACATAGCGTGGACTACACGTGGTAAGTCCATAAATTTAGATAGGGACTATCGCGAGAAATATCCAAATTTATGTAAAGGTCTAGGGAAAACAAAATGGTTCTATAACATAACTCTGGACAAAAATGCCAATCCTTATGCTTTATCTACCCCAAGAAAGGTTCCTATCCCTTTATTGAATATAGAATGGAACAAATAGGGGATATTTCAAAAGTAGATGAGCCCACTGAGTGGTGCGCTGCAATGGTTGTTGTTCCAAACCCAAACGGTAAGGTAAGAATTTGCGTGGATCTAACTAAACTGAATGAATCGGTTAAACGAGAAAACCACCCACTACCATCAGTTGAATAATCCCTTGCAAAACTAGCAGGTGCAAAGCTTTTCACCAAACTTGATCCAAACTCGGGCTTTTGGCAGATAAACCTGTCAGAAGATTCACGCCGCCTTACAACTTTCATTACTCCTTTTGGTAGGATTTATTTTTTATCGCCTTCCATTCGGGATCAGTTCTGCGCCTGAATATTTTCAAAAAAGGAGGTCAGAAACTCTGAAACGACGGAACACTCTGTCACATGGACGATGTTCATGTTTTTGGGGAAACGCAGAAAATGCATGACGAAAAACTAGAAATGGTCATAAAGTCAATTCAAAAGGCCGGCGTCACTTTGAACGCTGAAAAGTGTGAATTTTCGTGACCATCCATAAGGTTTCTTGGGCATATTGTTGACAAAAATGGTTGCCGACCTGATCCAGAAAAAGTTAAAGCTATAGCTGAAATGGAAACACCGATATGCGTAACAGAGATACGACGATTTCTCGGTATGACAAATCAGCTTGGCAAATTTAGTCCAAATTTGGCAGAAAAATCAAAACCATTACGTGAGCTTTTGAAAGAAAAACTCGTGGACTTGGGGTCCAGATCAAGAACAAGCTTTTAGAGATATAAAGCAAGAAATGATATCTTCACCTACATTAGCACATTATGATCCAAATAGAAAAAAATAGTTGTATCTGCAGATGCATCTTCATTTGGACTAGGTGCTGTGCTACGGCAGAAGTACGGTAGCACTCTGAGACCGGTGTCGTTCGTGTCACGAGGTATGTCAGAAACTGAGCAACGCTATGCTCAAATAAAAAAAGAGGCCCTTACAATCACTTGGGGTTGTGAAGGCTTTAGTAGCTATTTAATTGGGTCACAATTCAAACTTGAAACTGACCATAAGCCATTAGAACCACTAATGAGCACAATAATCTTGGGAGATTTACCCCCTAGAATTCAACGCTTTAGAATGCGTTTGATGAGATTCAACTTTTGCATAATTCATGTTGCTTTCAAGAATGTATTAACTGCTGATGCTCTATCCAGAGCACCTTTAACTTGTTACTCTGAGAGTCACAGAGACTTTCAGGCTGAAACTAACGCCTACGTTGATTTCGTAATTAGTAATTTGCCTGCATCAAATACTCGACTTGAACAAATAAGTCTGAATATCGAAATGATTCGATTTGTAAACAACTAGTACAAATCCATGAAACGGGGTGGCAAGAAAAATCCGCTAAGGACGGAAAACTACAATCGTACTGGGCAGATAGAGGTGAATTTATAATTCAAAATGGTCTTTTAATGAAAGGTACACGCCTGGTAGTACCAGAATCACTTCAAAAAGAAATCCTTGAGAGAGTTCACGATGGTCCCCAAGGCATAGTGAAATGCCGAGAACGCGCCAAAACGTCAGTTTGGTGGAAAGGACTAAGTACTCAGCTAGAACACTTGGTGAAATCTTTCCAATATTGCATAGAAAACTCAAGAGATCAAGCTGAACCAATGATACCAAATGAATTTCCAAGTCGACCTTGGCACAGAGTCGCTTCAGACTTGTTTGAACTGAATGATCAAACATATATTTTGATGATTGATTATTTCTCACGATACATCGAAATAGCAAGATTGCAAGGCACAGGTTCTAAAGCAATTGTCAATCATCTCAAATCAATATTTGCGCGACATGGTATACCAGAAGTATTAGTTTCAGATAATGGTCCGCAATACACATCCGCAATACTCATAGATTTTGCGAAAAGTTATGGATTCAGGCATATTACAAGTACTCCGAAATATCCACAGAGCAATGGTCTAGCCGAAAGAGCTGATCAAACAATTAAAAGAATGCTTAAAAAAGCAAACGACCCTTACATATCTCTTTTGACATATCGCGCAACACCATTACCAAATGGATATAGCGCTGCCGAATTAATGATGTGAAGAAAATTACAAACTACTTTGCCAATGGCACCAAACAACTTGGAGCATAAACGGCCAGATTTAATAAAACTGAAGAAATCGGAAAACTATCAAAAGAAAACTCAAAAGAGAAATTATTATCGTCGACACCACGCCCGAAATATGAAAACACTTCAAGTAGGAAATAAAGTATGGATTAAAGATCAATTTTCATCAGGGATATTTAAATCTGAGGCATCTACACCTCGTTCATACATGGTAGTAACTGACGAGGGAGAGAAAGAGAGAGACACGAGGTAATAGGAGAAATTTAATTCCAATGCCTACCACATTATCAGAGCCTCTGAGAGTGACTGCTTCAAACCCTGATACATTGATTGACTCAGATGAAAGCAAAGCAATGCCAACCACTCAAAACGGTTATTTCACACGTTCTGGAAGGTTATCAAAACCACCTGAGAGACTGCACTTGTAGAAAACAAAATAAGCTAATGAAGCTTGTTTAGAAATGCGGTCATCAGATCACGTTTCGTTTTAATGTAAACTTGTCAGATGGGGAGATGTAGTGTAAGCCTTAATCTAATTAGCTTTGAAATATCACTTGACAGTAAATGTAATCAGATATCCCACAATGAACTAGAACTAATACACACCAACAGCTGGTTTCTGTTGTACATTCACTAGGGTTTAAGTTCCATGGGAAATATACTCTCAGGGCAGACTTTACTCCCCTTCCAAGCTGTATAGATGTCTTGTATTGAATAAATTCTACATAACGCCTTCTACAGTTATTCTTCAATAACTTATAAAATTACACACACACACACACACACACACACACACACACACATATATATATATATATATATATATATATATATATATATATATATATATATATATATATATATATATATATATATATATATATAATGACAGCGAATATGAGTTTTTGCATGAATGTATATTTATACACACAAGAATGGATAGTGGCGCAAATCCAGAACAACAGTTTTCTAATGTTTAGCACTGGAAATTTGTTTTTGATGCAAGTAAATTTGAGTGTGTCGATATAGCGTGGACTACACGTTGCTCATTCTGTATTTTGTACTTCGTATGACTAGAAGACGTTTAAAAAAAACCAACGGTAATTTATTTACAAACCTACCCACCGTCCGTACCACAGCTGTTATTGCTAACATATTAATGTTACTAATAAATTAATCTAGCAACGTACATGAGGAACCTGTCAATTTTATATCTGCTAACGGTGGATAAAACTGTCAATTGAACTGGCTTAAATTCCATGATGGTTCAATACTCTCCATTAGAAACACATTCGATAATTTTATTCTCTGAGTGTGCGATACAATTACAGCAGCCTACTCACTGATCCCGCATCGCAGATGATGATCTCGCTTTGGCAGCTGTGACGAAAGAAACTTGTTGTTGATAAATGGCAACCTAGACAGACCGTGTGGCTTGTTCTTAGCTGCAAAAGTTTATCTAAAATAATAAAATAAATCATATGTACGTTCAATAAACATCGCTTTTCGACCCTTTAAAGTACATACAAATGTATCCAAAATAACATTTCGGCATCACAAAATGCCTTCTGGAAGGAAATGATGCTATCACAACATAAAACAAAGTTGTTTGGATAATCTCGCTTCATCACCGAAAAAATAATATTAGAGGTACATACATCATTCTTCTGTATAGGTTTATTTTATGATTTTATTTAACTTGAAGTATTGAAACAGCAGAACGTTTCTAGAAAGTAATAACATTTGGATGAGGTTGTTTTGGTGTTATGGAGGGTTTGTGTTTGTTTTAATAACAATATATTATTTAAAGATATCATATAGTACATGTACAAGATGCAAACATACGCTTGATTGACAAAACAAACATGTAGTCATAAATGCACAATTAGATTGCAAATATAGCCACATTTTGGAAAATATATATGGTTCACGCATATTTCTTTGGAATATCTTCTTTTGGTTGGTCATGAGCTACAGATTTTATTACATATATCTTCTAATACTCTCTCTCTCTCTCTCTCTCTCTCTCTCTCTCTCTCTCTCTCTCTCTCTCTCTCTCTCTCTCTCTCTCTCTCTCTCTGGGTGGTGCGAGTGTGTCTGCTACGCACGAATACCTCATCAGCATCGTTTCTTCCCCTCTTCAACTGGTTCCATATTCAGAAAACACCACATTTTAATTGAACGCTCAAACGTAAAATTGAAAAAACTATACGAAATATGTTCCATTTCAAGTTGTAACACGTTTTTGGTACAAACGTACACCAAGTAAGTACATAGATATTTCTTACCATTTGAAAAATAATTTATATCGCCAATTAAAGTTTAAAGTTAATTTTAACTTTGAGCATTTAAATATCGAGACATTACATTATAATTATAAGGCGTAATGTTGTTGAACAATTTAAAATAGTTTAGATTTTAAAAGATAATGATAATTAAAGCTCATATCTGTCCATATATTTATATGACAGTAAGTCTGGTACTTTGATTTGGAACGGAGGTCCGATATGGTTGGCATGGCATGTGCCATTAAAACCACATACAAAGAGTCTGGTCACTATTTATATGTGTTTCCTGTTGATAAAACTTTTGACAAGCAGCATTCATCATTTTCTGTGATTTTGTTTCCCCAGGGTCGGAACTGACATGTTCAAGTCGCGCGAAATTTGAGCATCTGTATATTGCTGGAAAACTATTCGTTTTGTTTTTAATTTGTCTGGTAATTATAATGACTACATCAAGATTTAAAAACCAAAATGGTTATTTAGAGTAAAACGTTTAAGTCTAAACTTACCTATATCTGTATGCATCAACCCCGACAAATCTGAAAAGTTGGTAAAAATCAGAACTTTTGCAAACTTATATCTATAAACGTTTAAATAAATACAAGGAACTTTCTATTATAAAGATATGAATCTTCCGGTGGTACCTTTTTCAGCTAAAATTAAATAGTTTTAAATAGTTACTGGTGTATCTATGGTCATCGTCATTATTGTGATATTCATTAATATTCACTATACATTAATCGCGACTCTAGTAGTAGTAGTAGTAGTAGTAGTAGTAGTAGTAGTAGTAGTAGTAATAGTAGTAGTAGTAATAGAAGTAGTAGTAGTAGTAGTAGTAGAAGTAATTGTAGTAATAGCAGTAAGATAAACATACAACTTACTAAATCTGCTAGATGGAATCGTTTCGCTTGACTCTGTAAAACAGTAAATACAAGAATCTACTTTTCATGACAACTGTTACATTCGCAATATAGACTTTATTCAGCTAATGTCAACCCATTTCATATACACAGCCGTGTGTATGTGTACATTTACGCTTATCAAAATGTGTAACAATGTTTAAGATTGAACTATTTAATATCGTACATGCCTCATCATGTTTAAATGACATAGATAGCAGAACAATGCAATTTGACTGCTTCGATGGCTTAATGGTAAGAACGTCCGCCTCGAGAGGTACCAACAAACTATAAAAATGGTACTAACAGCTGCCTCTCTTAGCATTAAGAGGTTAGGACTGGTTGGCCTGATGTCAGGATAATGTGACTTGGTGGGATATTATGCTACATGGCAGCACATGATGCCACAATGCTAGACATCACAGTAAACTGCTAAACTGCAGACATCGTAGTGGTATGACTGACACGGTGTTAAAGCTATGTATGAAGTCCAAATCACACACACACACACACACACACACACACACACTACAATTTCAAAAGCATATTGACATACTGGACTAGCTGTTACAACTCTATGGTCACAAACGTAAGTAACTGAAATTTAACAAAAACAACAAGTAATATATGATAATTAGGAACACACCTTAATTGTATAATGAAATGTTTCCAAATCGGTTCTTATAACAGCCTATGAAAGTTATAAACTAATGAGAAGTCCATGTTAATTTTCAATACCAGAAATGTACTGATTCTACAAGAACATTGACGTTGTCAAGATGAATTTGTCTAGAATTCTTTCGAATAATTTAAAAGTTCCAGAATAACAGCAATGTACAAATAATAAGCACTTTCTTGCACCACTGAGCAGTCCAAACAAATGTGTGTCCTCTCGAGCAATATCTTTGTACAACATAAACCACGTCTGCATACTTACATCAGGAAGACATAAAGTGTGAATTAGTCTAGAAACCGGAATGAAACTAAATGTTTAATTCTCTTCTGATATACACCTTATATTGTGATTGTAATTCGCAATAGACCACATGTGACAACATAAACTATTGATTTAAGACAAATTACGTATATTTACGTAACCAATGGGAATCCACAGAATTCTTCTAGAAACTTCCACATCTCATAAGTCACTTAGAAAATATGTCACAGGCTCCATGTGACGTCTTATTATTACGATTAATATTACTGATTGTAAACAAATATTTATAGATCTTAAATAATTTGAAGTTTTTACAGAGACGAATTACTCACACTACTTATAACAAAAAGTATTCCGTACAGTTTACGACCATGACAAAAAAATGATGATATATAAATAAAATCGTATTCCAGAAGTTACAGAAAATATAGATATGCATAACACTAACAAGTGAAAAGACAGAGGACAAGATAATATTAAGTTATTTTAGCATAGCAGTTATAATTAATTGTTTCTAACGTAAATATAAATCTAAAGAATATTTTGACAATACGCAAAGTATGACTGTTTGAGTATACGTACTTGGTAGATGATTTCGTATGTCCTGTGGATAAGAATCTACAGGGTTACTAAATATAAATCTCTTGATAATTGCTTGTTGTGTCTCATCTGAAATAATAATAATAATAATAATAATAATAATAATAATAATAATAATAATAATAATAATAATAATAATAATTTAATAATAATAATAATAATAATAATAATAATAATATGTGGTACACATCGGGGTAGATATATTGAATATTACATCACAAGGGATAATCCTATTATATATATAAAAAAATAGGGAATTGGTTTAAAAATGTAAAACGATGAACCTGAAATGAATGAAAGTAAGGATATTTGTATTCTTTTTTTTTTTTTTTTAAATTTTTTTTTTTAATCTACAGAGATAATGTACTTGGCTTTTCCAAGAGTAATTTAGTATACATAGATAATTTGGTTGGCTATATTCAAGACTGATTTAGTAGAGAGATAATGTACTTGGCTATATTCAAGACTGATTTAGTAGAGAGATAATGTACTTGGCTATATTCAAGACTGATTTAGTAGAGAGATAATGTACTTGGCTATATTCAAGACTGATTTAGTAGAGAGATAATGTACTTGGCTATATTCAAGACTGATTTAGTAGAGAGATAATGTACTTGGCTATATTCAAGACTGATTTAGTAGAGAGATAATGTACTTGGCTATATCCAAGACTGATTTAGTAGAGAGATAATGTACTTGGCTATATCCAAGACTGATTTAGTAGAGAGATAATGTACTTGGCTATAGTCAAGACTGATTTAGTAGAGAGATAATGTACTTGGCTATATCCAAGACTGATTTAGTAGAGAGATAATGTACTTGGCTATATTCAAGACTGATTTAGCAGAGAGATAATTTACTTGGCTTAACCAATAGTAATTTAGTATACATAGATAATTTGGTTGACTATATTCAAGACTGAGTTAGTAGAGAGATAATGTACTTGGCTATATTCAAGACTGAGTTAGTAGAGAGATAATGTACTTGGCTATATTCAAGACTGAGTTAGTAGAGAGATAATGTACTTGGCTATATCCAAGACTGATTTAGTAGAGAGATAATGTACTTGGCTATATCCAAGACTGATTTAGTAGAGAGATAATGTACTTGGTTATATCCAAGACTGATTTAGTCTATAGACAATATGACAATATCCAAGGAAAATTCCACAGCAAATCTGCAAGGGTATATTCATACCTTAATACATCATCCATGCATACTCGTATGTTAATTAAACATATCTGCAGAGGTTACGTTTGTACTATAGTCAGTTATCTTCAGCGAAAATGAAACTGTCAAACAGTCAGATTTTTCTGGCAGAATAACAACATCACTTTGTAAATTGCGACACCTATCGACGTCCGCTTTGATTTTCCTGAAAGGTTGGAATCATGTTTAACTCACAACTGTGCATGTTTAACTCACAACTGTGTACGTTTCTGGCATGGACATCACATACTCAATATGGTGTTCATCTTATCTTAAACTGAAAGAAGTTATTTATTTACATCATGCTAGGTGAATCCAACAAAGAATGTCAAATGCAAACATTGTACTTAAATATGATGTTTCTCATCTTTTTTTAAAATGCGGCTGTGGACCTAAACAATAATTTGCAATTTTTTTTTCATTTAATTTGTGTTTGACATACTGCTTTCATTGCATATGTGATGCTTACAAATAATTATAAATTCATAATGATATCCCTGAGTCATACGAACTATATATTAGTCACATAGCTCATATACACAATCTAAGCCAAGTTTTGCAGATACAGGTGTCATGTTGAAGAATGTGATCACACATACCTTTAAATGGAGTTTATTCACTTTATTTCGTACCTTGTCTATCCAAATTGCATTGAAAAAGTTTGTATAAATTCCTCGAAAAATTCTTAACTGCAAATTCAATTATAACGTACTTCGACATTTTAGGCACAGTCTAACACGCAGTATGGTCTACTTTTAAAAAAAGTCTCGTCGCGCGCGCTATGATGTAAATGGGAACACGCCAGCGGTTGGGAAGAAGTTGTACTATAAACAATGACGAGACAATGTCGCCATTTAAAAACAAAACCTGGGAAACACCGGCAGGACAAAATTCGACACACAAGCCCAGTTAATTGGAGGCAATTCGTTTGAAATCTGTGGAACGGTATGTTATAAGGTTTATTCGATTCGAACATAATACTGATCTTCCCAATGCACGTATGTGATTTCAAACACGATAAAGATTAAAAAGACAGCTGTCAATTCCGATTTATTTTAGTTAATTTTACTTCGTGCCAATTATCATTTTGAAGACATGTCATATATTTATGCTAAGAATAAAACTTATTGTATTTTACTCATCTATCCAATTCACAGATAAACATCCGTACAAGAGAAAATCGAAGATGCACGCTATATGTTGTTCACGTGATCGTACACGTGATTCCCTCAGCTATAGTAATAGCTCAATCCAATATCTACTTTTTTGACCCAGTAAAATGGTAAACTTCCATTGTAAAAGTCCATAGCGATCCATAATTTTCGTCTGGAATTTCAGTTACGACAAATGGGGTATAGATCACTCAAAAATCACAAAATTGAATTAACTTTGCTACAAATATATTACAATTAAATTTTAAAAAATAAAATTGTTTTATCTTATATAAATAAATGCGCTTAGCTGACCCGTGTCATTTGCACAATTGAAGGTAGATATACATACACCTGTTGAGTACAAAATATACAAACACTATAATTATGAAAAAAGACACATATGCTTAAATGTGCTCAAAGTTATTATTCTGTCCTTCTTAATGCCCTCCCCTGTCTCATAGAGACATATCAAACTTCAAATATTTTGGTATGACCAATACAGCAAAAAGAGGAGACATTGCCTACAAACATAAAATCCAAAGTATGGATGAAATAAAGTATTACCTTTAATGTAAGAGCCAAAGATGCCTCCCAAAATTAGGAATAAATCTGGTATAAGAAAAATAAAACATATTTATCTTCAATGCCTTTATTATTATTTTAAAACATCATCATCATCATCATCATCATCATCATCATCATCTTATTATTATTATTATTATTATTATTATTATTATTATTATTATTATTATTAATATATTATTATTGTTGTTATTATTACTATTATTATTATAATATATATATATTATTATTATTATTATTATTATTATTATTATTATTATTATTATTATTATTATTATTATTATTTGCATACCAGCTACGTAGTTGTGATATCCAGCATTTTCAAACAATACTTTCATTACACATAGTGGTAAAAAATTCTTACAAATTCTGCACTTTCTTTTGTTAGTTAAATCCTCATTAAGAGTGGAAGGCCCTTAGACAAATTAAAACTAGTATTGCATAGCTTATTTTCAAAACCGTTGTATGTTTTTGCTATAAATTCTTGAGACACTTGAATTCTTACTTCATTCAGTGCAGCTGAAAAAACTGTTATGCAGCCATTATATATATATATATATATATATATATATATATATATATATATATATATATATATATATATATATATATATATATATATGTGTGTGTGTGTGTGTGTGTGTGTGTGTGTGTGTGTGTGTGTGTGTGTGTGTGTGTGTTGTAGAGCATTAAAATACCACCAAACACGCATGGAGGACTTCCGTTCCTTTCAGTTGCAATGGGCATCCATTTTAACACGTTTGTAGTTGGGATTCAGATTCTTTATAATATTATATGTGGTATTTTATTGATGTTTTCATCCTTTATTGGGTTTATTGTGCACATCAATATTGTGGCGTTTTTGCTAGTGATGTACTAGTAAATATCACTAGTTACATGATTAAACAAGAGCAGTAAATACGTAACCTAAGTTTATCAAGCGCATTAACTCGCGATATTCGCTAAAACGTAGCTCGCACGTTTGGGCTATTGCGATCGTTACAGATTGTACAACACACATTATTGTCTGGTAATATGTCTTTAAAAATGTAAGGCTGTCTTACCAATTAAATTCAGAAAGCTTCCGAACATTTTTAACGCAAATAATAATTGGCTGGTAATCCGCTGCCTCGAACGGCTATACTGGATGTCGCTTCTCGTTGTAGGTTAATCGTGTTGTTGATGTGTCACCGATAAGATAAGACGCATTGTATCGAATGTATCATGCGCGATTACAGACATGTCACGATCAATGACACAACTGTGGATTCTGACACGTCTTAATGTTCCTAATACATGTCCTCCATTTAAATACTGATTGAGACAGTTCTAAATATTCGATTGGGACGGAATGCTACATGGATAATAACCTCCATGAAAAAGGCCAAAGAAACATCTAACACCTTTCTTATGAGAGGTCTTAGTTGTTGACTAAAATAGTATGCATACTGATACAAGGTGTATTCGACTCTTATGGTCTTGATTTCGTGGTGTAAATATGTTTACACGTCTGTAGAATTCGATGTTTTCTATCATTAAGAATGATAATAAATAGCCACATACAAAGGCTTGATACACACGTATTTTGAAATAAACTGCTGTGTATAAAAAAATACATATACATCGGACTGTCTGCATTATTCCAATAATTTTTCCGTCATTGCAAACCTATGACCTAGATGGTTCTAGAAGACAGATACACACAGCTATGAATCAGATAGCATTGCTAAAATTAGTCATTTCCTTTGACATGTCCTCTCCCACTTTGGAGCGATATGTCGAATGGTTTTTCATCTCTCAGTTTCATAAAGCAAAACAACTGTTTTGTTTCCTTTTCTCTTTAAAACTGTAATGTCGCGTTTTTCTCCGTTACAATATGAATACACATGTAGATAGATAAGTAAAGATATAAAACAAATTGATTTAACATAATCGGCTCAGTCATTTAGCAAAGAACTTTCACTCGTAAAATGTTAATTCTTCGAGTTCCAACGTATGTTAAAATCTACATGATTCTGAAGAATTTTGTCAAGAGGTACGTGCCAGATGCAATTTCTATACTCATACACGGTGTAGAAGAAAAGCTAAGTGATATTGTTAGAAATGTTTTTGCCAAGGTTGTGTTATTGTTACAACTCAATGGGCTTAACAGATTTATCACAAGTCCAAATGTATAAAATTCCTGCTGACTTCCAGTGGAATTTCTAAAAAGTCCAATATTGAATGTTTTGACATGCATGTAGTCTAGAATTTGCTTACGTGCCAGTGGTCTGTAATGTGCTCAGGTATCTTGATGAATCACAATAATATAATCCAAAAATGTTCTTGAGTCAAATTACTTTAATTCCAAATTATTGTCTAAGAATAATTTAGATTAACAGTTTGTATTTCCATTAAACAATATTTTGAATAATTAATTCCACCTAAATAATATACTGAACACAACACTATGACTGATTTATTATCAGGTATTCAATGCAAGATTTAGTAAATTCTCAAGTAAACAACAAGCTAAGAAACGAAAACAGAACAAGGATGAGATTCAACAAGACAAATTTTATTACAATATCATCAACGAAACTCAGTGAACGTCAGAAACGAAAGGTTGGTCATCGAAAAATTATAATGTTTTAGACTCAGACCCAAATAAACACAGTTACAGGTATTGCTATCGATCATAAACTTTAACCAACACTCATAGAAAAATATTAATTATGTATTATTTGTTTTAAATGAAAAATACTGTTAATGAACCTTATTTCGGAAAATGTCAAGTCCACAAAATAATTATACAAAGCATATACTCATGCGGAACAAACTAGCAAATACAAATTAAATATACATAACATTATATAGACAAGGCAAGTGCTTGGATAATAGAATTGAAGAAAAGTATAACTTTTTACTAGGATAGCTATCTAGTTCTGTAAGATTATATTAAATACATATTTCAGTTTCATAAAGAGAAACTGGATGTTTAGTGAATAGCCTAAGTACTAATCCATTTTATTTTCCCAGATAATACTTGTAGACAAAAACATAAGAGAATTGTAACATTCATACTCTTGAATGAATTTTTGCCAGGGGTTACTTCTGACGGTGGGAGAGATCAACAGGTCTCACTGGACAGCTACCGCCCGCCTTAAGTTGGGCAGCCCCCAGTCAGTAAGGTGCTGCCTGCCATGGCCTGCTGCTTCACTGGGAGCGTGGAGCTTAGAGAACCGTCTCGACAAGTGGGCCACAAAACTCCGCACCAGGAAAGACTCAAAGAAGAAATATGAAAACTACATCTCTTCGTTTTGCGACCTGCAACGTTAGGTCTATATCTCCTGGATTGACCAATGACCTACAGCAGATCGACGATGCACGGAAGACTACCGTCATTCACAGATAACTCTCTCGACTTATCATCGACATTGCCTGTCTCCAGGATACCCGACTGACTGACAGAGGCACCATCAGAGAAGCCAATTACACGTTCGTTTAGCAAGGATAGCCCTCGAATGAACCTAGGTAGCATGGTGTAGGCTTTTCCGTAAAGCACACGCTAGTCGCCTTTATTGAACCTCCGTCATCAAGTACTGAGAGAATCCTTGCCCTCCGGCTGTCAACATACTTAGGCCAGGTCAACATCTGCAGCGTGTATGCTCCGATCCTCCGCATCACCCACGAGGAGAAAGATAAGTTTTATGAGGCTCTGGATCAGGCAATATCCAGTGTTCCAAACAACGAAGGCCTTTACTTACTAGGAGATTTCAATGCTAGAGTGTGAGCTGACCATGAAGCCTGGTCCGCCTGTCTCGGCTTTTACAGAAGGGGCAAGATCAACGAGAACCTTCAGCGACTTCTGGAGATGTGCTGCTCCCACAGGCTATGTGTGACCAACACTTTCTTCCAATACAAGGAGATTCACCAGGTGTCTTGGGGACACCAACGTTCACTGACATCAGCTAGATCTTGTCATCACCAGGTGTGCGAAACTAGCCAGCGTCCTCCTCACCCGCATATACCGCAGTGCCGACTGCAACACGGATCATTCCCTTGTGGTCAGTAAGGTGCGAATATTACCCAAGAAGCTGCACCATGCCAAGAAGAAGGGTCACCCTCGCATCAACACTTGCTGCGCAAGTAACCCAGCGAAAACACAGCAGTTCATCAGCAAAGGGTAGGAAGCTTTCACTAAAGTGGCACCTGGTGACACCAGTGACTCCAAGTGGTCCCATCTCCTTGACTCTATGTACAACTCAGCCATCATTGCTTACGGGAAGAGGGAACGGAAAAATGCCGACTGATATGAAGCAAACTGGGAGGAGATGGAGCCCGTGACTGAGGCAAAGAGGAAAACCCTCCTGGCATACAAGGCTGCACCTAGCCCAAGAATATTGCAAGCCCTCAGGCATGCAAGTAACAACGCCCAGACGACCGCCCGCTACTGTGCCAACTGTCTTAACCTTTGCAACACTATACAACCAGCTGCCGACACCGGGGATGCAAGATGAATGTATTAAGGCATCAAGAAGGCGACCGGCCCCTCCATCTCAAAGACCGTCCCCCCCTTACGTCCAAGACAGGCGAAGACATCACAGACCAGGCGAAACAACTGCACCGATAGGTTGAGCACAATCTCAAGCTATATGCAAACCCAACACAACGTCACTGACACTGATCTGGATGTTATTCCAGATCTAGATGTCAAGGAGGAGCTAGACACACATTTCACCCTGGAAGAGCTCGGAAAAGCCATAGAATGCCTTGCCTGTGAGAAGGCTCCTGGAAGCGACGACATTCCGCCTGAAGTCCTCAAAAGCGGGAAACCAGCGCTGCTCCAGCCGCTACACATCCTCCTCTGCCTCTGCTAAAAACATGGATACATACCACAGAACATGCGTGACTCCAACATCGTCACTTTGTACAAGAACAAGGGAGATCATAGCGACTGCAACAACTACCGTGGCATCTCCCTCCACAGCTTTGTCGGAAAGGCTTTTGCCCGTGTTGCCTTGGCGGCATACAGATCCTATCCTCCTGCGTCTACCCAGAGTCCCATTGTGGATTTCGAGCCGGCAGGTCAACTGTAGACATGATCTTCTCACTACTTCAGCTGCAGGATAAGTGTTATGAGCAGCAGATGGCCCTCTACATTGCCTTCATAGACCTGACAAAGGCATTTGAACTGATCAGTCAGAGTGGACTTTTCAGACTACAGCAGAAGATTGGTTGCCCTCTCGTCTACTTGCTGTTCTCATGTCGTTCCACGAGAACGTGCACAGCACAGTGTGCTTCAATGACGCAACACCAGAGGCTTTCCAGTAATAAGCGGAGTCAAACACGTTTGTGTGCTTGCGACGACGCTCTTCGATATATTCTTCTCCATTCTTCTCCAGTACGCCTTCAAGAGCTTCAGCTATGGAGTGTACATCCATAGCAGGGCTGACGGAAAGTTGTTCAGCATTGCACGTCTCCGTGCTAAGACTAAAGTCACAAAGGTACTCATCCGTGAATTAAGTTTCGCCAACGATGCAGGCTTGACATCCCACATGGAAGATGGACTGCAGCAGCTGGTATGCCGCCTCTCCAACGCTTGTAAGGAATTCGGATTGACCATCAGCTTGAAGAAAACAAATGTCATGGCGCAAGATGCATGCGGACTCCCCTCCTTATGTCATCATCAATGGATACAACTTGGAAGTTGCCGAGAACTTCACATACCTCGCATCAAACATCTCCAGCTCACTCTCAATTGATTATGAGGTAAATGGCAGGATTGCCAAGGCAGCTGCAGAGATGGTCAGACTTAACCAGAAGGTATGGAACAACCCCAACTTCACCGAGATAACCAAACTGCGTGTCTACCAATCCTGTGTGCTCACTCCACTCCTTTACAGCAAGCGAAATATGGACCACCTATGCAAGACACGAGAGAAAACTCAACAGTGTCCACCTGAGATGTCTGCGGCGCATTGTGCACATCAAGTGGCAGGACAA
The DNA here is from genome assembly GCA_030141615.1 of Unio pictorum. NCBI lineage: Eukaryota > Metazoa > Mollusca > Bivalvia > Unionida > Unionidae > Unio > Unio pictorum. The sequence goes on along the minus strand of JARLTB010000113.1, from coordinate 22,939,391 downwards.
AGTACCCAACACAGAAGTTGTAGAACGCGCCAACATCAACAGCATGTTCGCCATTCTCAGCGAGAGGCGCCTTCGCGTGCTCGGACATGTCAAGTGAATGGACCAAGGCCTCATTCCTAAGAACCTGTTATATGGGGAACTATCAGAAGGTACACGACCAACTGGACGTCCACGCCTGCGCTACAAAGATGTTTGCAAGACGGACATGAAGACGGCAAAAATCGATGTCAACAACTGGGAGAGCTTTGCTAACGAGCCTCCCATCTGGCGTCTAGCTGTCAGGCAGGGAGTTAGCAAAGCTGCGGATGACAGGAATAGAAAGCATGCTGAAAAGCGAACCCGAAAGAAGGAACATCTGATTCTGGATCTACGCCATTGTCTCACGTAGACGGACGGATGCCAAGAAGAACAAGAACGCAGTCACGAATATGTTGTTTCAAAACTAAAAACGACCGTGTATTTCAACAGCTTTTAATATTTTGTTATAAAAGTTTGGTTATTTTAACACGTAGATACATTTAATAACGATCAATACTGAAAAAAAGTTCTAAATATTATGTCTGCATTTGCACGTCCTTCACGTCGAAAACCTGCATGTATATGTGTGTCATTTAGCATATGAAGGTGGAGTATGAGTGATTACCCAGAAACATTTTACATACATTAAATTCGAGATGACCTTAAAAAGATGAGATTGTTATACATTATGTATTTGTCAAAGTGCAAAAGCAATACACCTGCCTTGCTCCACCAACAATAAAAAATCATCTACATCCTCATCAAATCATGGTCAGCAATTACACGAAGGGCAACGGCAACGGAGGTGGACTAGGATATTGAAACGTGTACAACTGTAGTAACTTATGATGGAAGATCCATGACTTGTTAGTGCGTGTATTTTTATTCCATAAATAATAATAATAATAATAATAATAATAATAATAATAATAATAATAATAATGAATATTTCAGTTTTCACCTATCTTTGATACATTCGCGCTAATAATTAAATTGAAATTTCAAATATGTAACAAACGGCCATTTTTCAATGCCTGAATGTTTTGAATTTTTATTCGAGTCTTTATCTTCTTCCTCCTTCTTTCTTCTTCATATGAATGACACTGTAAAGTCAAATGTCCAAGCTAGTAACACACAGACCGTTTTATTGTGTTAGGTGAAGGTGTTCTTTATGTCCTAGCTAGTGACACACATACCTTTGTATTGTGTTAGGTGATGGAGTTCTTTATATCCTAGCTAGTGACACAAATACTTTTGTATTGTGTTAGGTGAAGGAGTTCTTTATGTCCTAGCTAGTGACACAAATACCTTTGTATTGTGTTAGGTGAAGGAGTTCTTTATGTCCTAGCTAGTGACACAAATACCTTTGTATTGTGTTAGGTGAAGGAGTTCTTTATGTCCTAGCTAGTGACACAAATACCATTGTATTGTGTTAGGTGAATTGGTTCTTTTGTTTCTTCACATTTGGACCTTCTATAAATAATCTTCTTTCTCTCAAGAGATATGACATGTACCATCTCTTGTTTTCAATAAGAGTTGTGATTTAATTCAAAACGCTCTTTTCCAGTCTGTAACAACACAATTTTCCGGTATTGAGTAACGTTTTGAAGCTCTCGATTTGATGATAAGTGCATTATGTATTAATTATTCTCCTTGGGAGACAATGTTTCAAGGCGAGAACAACAAGGCGAAAATGCTATTTGATTGAACGTACTCATCAAACTATGTCCTTATTTCCGAACTGCTCATTGGTCAACAGCATACATGAGTTACACTCAGTCGATAATCGTTTTCATAAATGTATTTTAACGGTCACATGTTCTTAGGAAAATATTAATTCTTTGAGATCTGCTTTTTCACAAATATTTACACTGTTAAGATATGAATAACTGATAAAAAGATAATGGGGATGCATACATTACACCTGACAGGTGTTTCCTGTTTATTCATTAGTTATAATTTCAGACTCCACTTCACACGTTCCAGCTGAGCAGGTATCCACAATTTTATATTCAGTAACATCGGAGTACACAGACATCAAACATAGTCCTTATTTTACTTCTATTGGGCATTCAATATGCTGGATGATTTGCTTGCTGTACCATTTGTTGGTAGTATATTTTGTTCGAGTGAGGTGTGTGTTTCTGCATAGAATAGCAAACAAACTTGGAGTAAATATGACGGACAGAGCTTTGTCACTGAAATACATCCAATTTTGTTGAACAGATCTAGTCTTCTTTCTTAGATATATGCATGTTTGATACTTCAAGTTAGTCGTTAGTCTTTAAGTAAGAAATATATGTACATGATATGTTAAGGCAAAGATTTACTGTATAATGTATCTCTCTTACTTATCCAAGTACAATCAGAAGACTTGAAACGTACAATTGTACATGTGTGTGTTTATGAATGTATATGTTTATCCGTCTAAATACCGTATTTTAATCATTATAACTTAACATTTATATTTCGTGTACGGATTTATTTACTTTTTGTAAAACAGGCACACGATTATAAATTACACAATGATATCTCTATGATCTGATCCCAGTTTATTTATAGCATTGCATGTCCAGGTTCCTCCATAGAGTATACTTTGGAATGAGTCGATGTCAATTTCTTTGCCTCCATCTTTATACGACACTGGTGGCGGCACGTAAGCATTTCCGGAACGCTAAAGAAGAAAACGAAACTTGCTTCAGTGTTCACATACAATGCTATCAAGTTTCAAATGTGATCAAGAGACTGAATGGTGTCATAAACAATCGAAGCCCCACGTTTGATGGGGTGCTACTCGGATGGCATATATGCCAAAATAAATGTGCAATAATGTGCTGAGAAAGGCCTCTGTATTTCAGTTTTAGTTGGAACTGTTAGTATCAAAACCAAGATATATACAAATAAACGAAAACAAACAAGGAACAAACATAATGTGATTGTATAGTGTAATTTAAGCCCGAAATGGCTCAAACTTGACGAAATGTTAAAATGCCTAATGACAGACCAAATGCTTTATAACAGACCAAATAATAATAAAGTTACAATTTGTATCAATCATTTCAAAAAGGGTTTCTATTACATCCAATAGCAAAATAGTGTAATATAGCATGTGTTACTGCATTAAGGATTGCAATTGAGATACAGTTACTTCAATATTTCTTTTAAAATATAAATTTGTAATAGTACTAAAATTGCATTTACGATTGAAAGCAATTACAACGCTTGTTTTATGATTATTCAGTTAAACTATATATCATAATATATAACAGTGAACATGTATTCGGATATAGCGAAAGTAAATATTCATGATTATAAAACTGAAACAATGTTACATCTGCAGGCAAGCACCAATCATATTGTAACAAAATCTGCATTATTACAAAAGGTTTTTGCAACTGTAAGCGATTTCAGCCTGACGGTGCCATATCACTTTCTATTAACGTATATTCAGTCAGTCTACATATCACCATAACGGTAAAAGTCAGCAACTATTCAGACCAAATTTAGAACGATATTATAAATTAAAGGTCAGAAAAGACTTCTTACCAAATTGGGTCGATATCGCATGCAATCACAAGTGATTATATTCTTACTAATTGAAGTTTTGCTGTATGTGTTTTTAATTCTTGTAATAATAAGGAACACTCACTTACATCAGATACCGGTATAATCTACAGTCAAAGAATTTAATAGCGTTACATTAAACTGACTGCACTAAGTAACTTTTATGTCAAACAAGGATGCGATATAATTCGATCTCATGAGTGCCAAGAATTGCGCTGACACTGGAGTATTAAAATTAAAACGCATTTGTATATCCTAATCATCTTCCATTTCACCACCAGTGTCTTACGTGTATACGGGTAATATAAAAGTCAATTTTCTTTAACTTGTAAAAATTATTATGTAATGCAAACGTCCATCATGATTATGCGACACTATCCATAACCTCGTACTGATGTTTCACCAAGGACCCTAAACGTTTAGGTAATGTTGATGTCGCTTTTGTAGGTTTTGTTTCTAAGCTCTTTTCGCGATTGGCCTCTGAGGAAATACCACTTTGAGATGATTTTCTTCTGGCTTTCTCCTTGATGAAAATTGCCCCATAGCTTGTGACTTCGCGAATATAGTTACATGTGGCAGCAAACACACAACCCGCCTGCCAATGTCATGCGTTCCTAATGTGAAAATTGCAACAGATGAATAGAAACCAATGGAAATAACATGACTGTTTATACTTCGCATCTAAGAATGTAATGCATAACATTACTCAATATGATTATGAAAATCCGTGTGACTTCACCAAATTTAGAAGATTTCACCTATAATTAATTGTGAGTGTGTATAGAATGCAATGACGTACTAACCGATGTCATGTATCCCATTTATTCACTTTGTAAATTGAAGCTGTCTCAGAAAAGCTAGGCCTCGTTTGGTGTGTGTTAATGTGTGCTGTTAATGCTTGAAGAATTAGCCGTTTGTCTAACTAGGGTCATTATAGGACATGAGGAGTCGATAGATAGCCTTAGTATATGTTAGCACCGGTAGACAGAGCTGATAACGAGCAGGGTTTAATGCAAACTCCTCGGTATTGTAAATAACAGTAAATTTAGGTTGTCTATATTTATATGTATTTAAAAGGGATAAAATAGCTCCTGAGACGTGTAATCATGTGATGCAATCCTGCGATGTATCGAGAGAAGTGTCGCGGAACATGCATTCATGTGACGTTATCCAACGATCTATCGATTCTGAGAGGTATTTTGATAGTATCCTGAGAAAGATTGTTGACATTAGCATCCTTAGATCCATGGGTCTGAAAAACTACATTGGACGTAAAGCGAATCGAAGAAACGGGTTATGCAAACATACAAGACGTTGACTTCGATTGTTCGCTCGATCCTATGATGAACTAAATCTATCAGTAAACATATCGGCTATTTTATTAAAATCCATTTGTGATTACCTTTGTAATTCGAGAAAGTTCTTTTTTTGTAAAAGCAGTATATTCCTGATGTAGTGACTTCTCATAGTTGTTCTATGTAGTTGATAAAATTGTTTACATGTACAATTTTCTCATGTTGGTTTGTTCTATATATCTGATCAGATCTCTATTTTACATATTAGTTTCACCACTTATATTTATATTTACTCCAACCGGGCAAGAACATCGAGAACATTCATTCTCTAGATAACGAAAACCAAATTAAGCAGGACACCCAATCAGTAAAACCCCCGTCTCCGATAGTTTTATTTACATCATATCGGTTAGTGACATGGTTTTTAAATTATTGAATGTTATGTGGATGGCTTGTACTATATGAAGAGTAAATAAATATACGTGCAATCTCTATTCATTAATTACGGGAACAGTTATTCTAAACAGACATTACCTTATTATGAATTGTTGAAGGAGTTGGATATTGATTGAGTTTAATTGGAGTACTGTGAAACTTCAAAGGCTTTAATGGCGTTTGCTTTCATTAGAGTAACCTAGACGCAAAACATTTGGATAATAGACCTGTATTTCCAAAGTGCTGACAGCACATAAAGCACATCAGAATATCTTTCTACAGTTTTCGTATTACTAATAATATATTTAAGAAGTTGTAAGGAAATTCATATCATACTGTAATGATGTTTAACTTATATGTTTGATTGTTCTATTTTAAAAAAATAATTTATGTTTGGAAACTTGAATGTCTGGTGGGTTTTAACTTGTCTTGATAGATAGTTTTTAGTAACAAAAATACTAAACTGGTTTAACGAGCAGTATAGAGAGCACGAAATGACTAATCAAGATTATCGCGAAATGGACCCAATCCGTCTCAATTAATTATTGCTTCGCAGAGTCTTCCTGTTTAAAAGAAGTTCATATTTTTCCGTACGTCACACCAAACGATTTCTACCCCAGGGCATGCCGTAGGCGAGCTGTAGCCAATGAATCTCTGACTGTTATAAATTACTTTGCATTGTTCTAAATTCAAATTAAGTAGGTCTTTGTTACTTTGACCACCAATACATTTCTAAATTCGGAAATGAACCACCGGACAAAGATGACATTGTCATGTTTTTCAAGAGTTCTTTATAAGTGAGTAAATATCCACAAGTATTTAAGAAAACGTATATGATAAAGAGATACGTGCTGATCGGTACTGATTGGCGCTAGTTGTTTGTTATTGTATTTTCGAGCAGCTAGTAATATTTTACACTCATCTGAAACGACAGACAATGAAACATTCTGGTAAAGTGCTGGTGAACAGAGTGGCTATCTTATATCTGCTCGATGTCTGCCAACTCTTCTGGGATCAGAGATTTGACAAAATGTACTAAATGAGTTCCACCAATAATAATAATAAAAATACTACTACTACTACTACTACTACTACTACTACTACTACTAATAATAATAATAATAATACAAATAATAAAAATAAAGTCAAAACAAAATTTGAGTTATACTTTGGGTAATTCGGTTTCATATATTAGGTTAAGCAAGAACGATTGCGTAACCCTGACAAGCAAAAGCAATGACTTGGAATTCGGTTGGAAGAAATTTGAACTAGTTTTGATAGTAAACACAATTTTATTTGTGATTTGGAGCTGTCAGTTTGATACTTTCCTATAAGTTTGCAAAATATGCAATATAATACATAGATTCTCTCAAATAGATAACGATTTAATATTGAATGTATGAAACGAGTTGAATAATGTCCATCGGAATCACCGTTGTAATAACCAAACCTGTACAGCTAGATTGAATTTTGATTGTATACAATCCATCCTAACCCCGACAGTAATAATTATTACCATCTATAAATTTCTTAAAATGGGGTTTGAACATGATTGCACCTTTAACCAGTCGACTCATTAAGGTCATTCAAGTGCAGAGATTTGCTGTATTTTATAAATTATTTATGACAATGTCGTCTTTATTGTTAAATACAACCGGTGACAAATGAGCTTAATCTTTTGTTTCTCAAATTAAGATAAGTTGTAAATTTTCAGAAAATAAATGTGGCGATAATATTAATCACTGACTTACATCTTTGTATCCCCATCTAATAACAGGATCAGGAAATGCTAAAACATCACACTTCAGCTTGACTGGCGAGCCCTCCACAACAGTGCCAGGACTTTTTATCAGGGACAATATTACCGGCGCGGCTGCAAGAAAGATAACTACCACGATATATCATAACCTCTTTGAGTTCCTGTTAAACAGATACGCTCGAATTTATTGTAAATTAATTATACTCGCTAATCGCTATTTTCAATTTCCCTCTTTTGTCTCCTCTTGGATAGGATCCATGATGATAACAATGTCATGATTTATAAATATCAGTTAGGTACCTGCAATTGTCTTTCTTGAGCATTATGTATATACATGATTATAAAAACTTCATATTTATGTAAGTCTAAGCACATTTTCATGAGAGTAACAAATTTCATTATTATTATTATTATTATTATTATTATTATTATTATTATTATCATTATTAATATTATTATTAGCAGTATAAGTTTCATTATTATTATTATTATTATTATTATTACTAGTAGTAGTAGTATTGTTGTTATTATTATTATTATTATTATTATTATTATTATTATTTTTATTATTATTATTATTATTATTATTTGGCATGCATTAGTCTCGAGAGACGATGGACGTGCTCCCATGAGATGTTCCGCTTGGTGGTTGTGCAATAGCTATGTAGCTCAATACGGGAGTGGCAGTTATTGCTGCACTTGAAAATTGTGTCTGGATTGTGTTAGGACTGCTAATTCCTATTCCGAGATCGATTTTCATCGCTAGCAAATATAGCTTATCACCGAAGGCTGGTAAACCAGTCATCGGAGCATATCGCAAAGTGGTCTTGTCTAGAGCAAGTTCTTTCCAGGTGTTGACATCGATGTAAAGGGCTTTCATGCAGACATCCTCCTCGAAGAGACACGTTCCGAATAAAGAAGGTTTATGGGGATCCGTTTGTCATCCATTTGACGTACATGGCCCAGCCATCTGATGCGACGATGCCGGAGGAGTGTGATCATGCTGAAAATTTTGGCATGTTCAAAAGCACCTCGTTGTTTGTTACTCGATCACTCCAGAGTATGCATCAGAGATATCTAATGTGAAAGGCGCTCAGTCTTTTCTCTTTTGAGGCGTACATAATCCAGGTTTCACTGGGATACATTAGAGTGCTTAGCACACATGCACGGTACACCGAGACCTTAGTGCTCAGAGTCAGCATAATGTTGTTCCACACCTTTTACGACACCCTGGGGAGAGTTGCTGATCCCTTTCCAATCCGCTTGTTGAGCACTGCATCGAGAGATAGGGTGTTGGTGATGGTGAAGATGAGGTACGTGAACTGCCTGACTACCTCAAGTTAGTAGTTTTTCATAATAATGCTTTTAGGGGTGTGCGCTCTGGGCCATCACGTTTGTTTTCTTTAGGCTGGGTGTTAAGGCAGAGGGATAACACCCTTCCGTTTCCTTGTCGGCAGGATTATATCATCCCCAGCAGAGAGTACCTGACGGCGAATTTTTTCCTTGTCAGAAAAAACGTGTTGTTCTCTTCTCTGATGGTCTCATAATCTGGTACGTGTGTCACCTATAGTGCAGCTATGTCGACCTGGAGTCAGCATGGTCCGGATAGTCCAGATACCTAGCTTGAGGCTTTCTTGTTGGTTTTCGTTTGTTGTTTCTTGGTGTAATATTTGCAGTCCGCTTTATCAAGTACTCGCACCCAGTAAAGCAAATTAACTATGGCTAGACGGTACCTTATTGTCTGGTGGATGTCCAGCTTGAGGCCGGCGGTAGTTGTCCATTGAGACATGTTAGTCTCTCCCACCGTCGGAAGCAACCCCTGGCGTCTGACTCTACGCCATTCTAGCGATGACTTATAACCAGTAAACTGCTGCTACCGGTGTGTCGATGCTGTGAAGTGAAGCTGGAGTGCCCTTTCCAGAGCACAAGCAGGGCGATTTGGAGAATCATTTTAGCCCATGCAACTGATTCCCCCTCTCCACGCAGCTGTTGGGTCCAAGGGAAAGGACAAGCCGATACGTCATGGCACCAACGGCGCCGCGGAAGTTACAGTAATTACAGTGAAAACAATGCCAATTCACCTTAGGGACTTCGTCTCCGGATTTTCTGTTAGGGTTTACTCTCTTAGCCTTTCCCATAAAGAGTACAGTTGCAAGGCAGCAAAGGTTTGAAGTCAGTGGTTGCATTCTCCTAGATGGAAGACCACCCAAGGTTAGCGAGCCCCATATGCCTGAAACGTCTGGTTTGAGGCGCCAGAAACTCGCCTGTCATTCCATCTTCAGTCCGGTTAAACAGGTTCCGCCGGGCTTAGTTAAGCCACTCGTGAAGGCCTGGAGCTGGATTTGGTTGTCAGGGGCTCTATCAGCTACAAACCATTGGGGGCGTTCCAAGGGAAGTAGGTGCTTATTACCCACATCCACCGGCAATAAATATATTAATTAATACCAGTAGTATTTATCTTTCCATGACCATAAAGTATAATTTTAAAACTTAGTCTGTACGACGTCTCAGGTTTATATCAATATACGCATGATTTTATGAGAGTAAAGAAATTCATTATATATTAAGCAGCTTGTTTCGTGCAGACTGCATCAATATTAGGGGAGATTTAAATGCAACATTCAAAAATATTAAAAACGGTTATATTAACTAAAAGTATATGTATGTATACTATACATCGTTTATAAAATACATAAGGACTGAAGGACACTTACACTCATGAAGGTTAATAAAGACTTGATTTTGCACCGTTTTAGAACTGTCGGAAAGCGTACATGTATATTTTCCATAATTCTTTGAGTCGACGCTAGTAATAATTAGTTCATTTGTTCCAATTGGTTGGCGTGCTCCTAAAGGAAGGCTGTCTCTCTGAAAAATTATGAGGTCAATTGTATAAGTTGTATGAAAACATGGCAGTTACCAATTACATCAGATCATAATAGAACGTATTACTTTTACGTTTTAAGTAAAACTTAAACTAAGCAAATTATTAATTTTGAAAATGCTAGGACCATAGAAAGACAACGCACATACTTTAAAAAATATAAACTAATCCGTGTCTTCTTGATTATTGTTCTAGAACATTTTAAATTAATAAACCTGTTTCTTTGCAGACATAGATTGTCTGACTAGAAACTCAGTCCATATATATATATGTCTGTGTGTGTGTGATTCTATTTCTTTGTAGACTGACTAGAAACTCAGTCCAAATATATATATATATATATATATATATATATATATATATATATATATATATATATATATGTATGTGTGTGTGTGTGTGTGTGTGTGTGTGTGTGTGTGTGTGTGTGTGTGTGATTCAGATTCCTACATAAAACTTGAATACATACATTGTTAATCAGTATATTTCCGTTTGAAAGGAACACATATAATTCATGGACATGTATACATTTTACCTCTTGGTAAAACCAGGTGACAGTAAGACCAGGTACACTTGTCAGACATAGAAGAGTGATGTTACCCCCAACATTGCTTTCAATAGCACCAAATATTTCTGGCGGAAATAACTGAACATGCGGTGAAACGGTTGTCACTTCTGAAAAAAGTAAGATACATGAAGTAACGATAATGAGCATCCAAGTATACGATGTAACTGCATTACAATTTGCTTCTATCAGATATGTAATATGAACTGATGTAATAGTAATCCTTCATGTAATAGATCATTCCAGTTTCCGGAACTTTTTCATAACCTGTCAACTCGCGTTTTTTATGTCTGTCTGTCTTTCACTAACTCGTTATCCCCCAAAATAGTCTTTTCATCAAATTTCATATAAGTGTCCTTATTATACATAGGTGCAGAAAAGTATACTATTGTCATCTTATTCCACGAGAAACCACAGTAGTTTTGTTGGTAAAATGTCAGACTCGTAATACAAATGTTCTGGGTTCGATATCCACTCAGGGCTATCCTGGTTTGCTGCGTCTATTTGGTCTTTCGAACGGGACCTACCGAAATATTTTTGTCATGGTATAGCCATCAAAGACCGAAACGTGGAGGGGTCGAAGGTCTTATTAATACTTAGACATTTCCCAATAAATTTCAGGCAAATTGTGTGCAGGTACTTATAAAAGGAAGGTGCATAAGTTAACGTATTCTGGGCTACGAACTGTGTGGAGTGGATGGTATAAAATGATATTGGGTACAGTTGGGCAATTATGAATATTATTCAAAGCAAGGTGGTTTACGATTGCATGCTATCAATGTTACTGCTAGTGGAAGTAGGATCAACAATATTTGTAGCTGTCCTCATGGTCACCTTAAACATTGAGTGATACAGCATAGTTAACTAGAAAATTGAATATATGAGTGTTATTATTGAAATGCATCGTTATTACATGAAAATATGCATAAAGATTTGTGTGGTGAATGATGATTGTCACAGGATTAAAACCGGAAGCAAGAAAAGTTTTTTTTATAGGATACATTTAAAAGTACCAAACGCCATTTTATAAGTGGCTGTATTAGAAACTAATTTCATTATTTCATTGCGGAAAGAGTGTAAGGACAAGTTTTAAAAGTATTTTATTTTCTATTCTGTTTTTAAAAGGCACTTAAGCCTGTGTCATATGAACTACTGGGGAAAAAAACTTGTTCCATGTTGGCAATGACTCATATTTTTGATCAATACGGACGGTTCAGGTGGTAACATATTTAAATCCCGGCAGAGTCATGATAAATGCTTATTAAAAATGTGGTACTAACAGCTGCATCAATAGACATTCCGCATTAAGAGGTTAGTGTTATGACTGGCCAATTTGCTGTCAGGATAATGTGGCTGGGTGGGAAATCATGCTACACGTCTGCGAGATGATGCCCGAGTACTAGACATCACTATAAACTGCTACTCGGCAGGCGATAGGACTGAAAATTGTTAAAAACTACGTCAGAAATCCAAACCACACACACATTACTTACCAATACAATTTGTTAAGTCTACTTTGTTTCCCTGGCAATCCGTACCATTATAGAGTGGGGATGGATTATTACACTCCCTTGATCGGTACTGTAGTCCGTTGTGACATGGTCCCCATCCGTTCCACTCGGACCAGGAACCGTCCACTATACAGTGGACAGACGATCAAAATCAAATTATACATGAAAAGCATAAAAAAGAATGCCAATGTTACGCAACTTTCTTGATAACAAAAGGCTGCATTATTTACCTTAAAAGTCAAATAATCACAACCGTTTAGGAAGACATTGTATGTCAAGCATTATGTTTTATAGGTTACTGTATTTGTATGAGAAAATATGGACTAATCTTGTTTAGTTATACTTCACGAGCTTAGGAGTGCGGATTTAGTCCCGAAACAACTTGGTAATAAGCAGTAGTCTTTTTAATATATCCTCATTTTATTTTATCATTGATGGATTAATAATGCACACAATAATGCAAAAAAAACAAAGAAAATGAATTCATGCTGCGTTCTAAAATAAAAGCACAACCTTAGATTCATCAATATACAGTTATAATTTTAATGTGCTCATGGCACCGCCCAGCAACCTTTGAACTTCGTCGTAAGATCGAAATTAAACAAACTTCTTACTTTTATCTACATGAAATTTGAATAAATGCGCATTAAAACAACTTTACCATGTAGTCCGAAATGGACTGATGTTGTTTTTTTATATTGATCCAACATGGTTTTTGTTTCTGCTCTTGATGGACTGGATTAATTAGCTGAGTCAATTCCAAAATATGTACAAGGTGTTTCATCAGATGACAGGCCGTTAATCAACTTCACCTTGGTCTCATAGATGAATTTTAAATCATAATATGTGAAAAAATATGGATTATTATAACTGAAATTATCAAAAGATGCTATGGAATATCACATTCATTTCATTTTGAGTGCAATACGGATAATAGGACTTCTGTTAGAAATGTAGTTGAAATTACATTACACTTTTGCGGTGTGAATCAGGTTTTGGAACCCATGACCTGGGTCATAAAACTCGGATCTTCAGACCTAACTATAAAATTACATTTTGAGGACATTCAAAATGCATAAATGTAAGAACATTGTATTGACATTCTTATTGCGAGCTAAAGAAGACATATGTGTATTCCCTGTCATTTGCATGTTCTATGTTGAGGGACCCCAGCTAAGTACATGACCTGTAGAACTTCTATTACTATCGTACATACAAAACGTTGTATCGCTATATGTATACATGAAAATTGGCAAACTAGTTACTGTATGACATTAATTGTCTGATCCCAAATATATTAATCTAGTTTTTCAGGAAATATACGTCTCTCTCTCTCTGAATTTCACAGGTATGACCAATATTTGATTGCCTCATTATTATCAAAGACGTTTCTGTTGTCACCACCGTTATTATCAACGTGCTTACTATTTATTTTGTGAGATACCGAAAAGCCTTAGTCATAAGTAATATAGTTAACTTAAGTAAATTTTAATATATATTTGTACAAAATTCACATTGTTTCCGATGCTATCAGTGAAACGTGGAAAATTGTCAGGAATATTATATTGCCATCACGAAGAAAATGAGTAGCTTAATGTTATTATAATTAGTTAATTAAATTAATTACCAGGACAAATATTTACTTCACAACTCACGCTGTCAACAGCCAGTCCAGGACAGTCGTGTTTCTCTATCTCTGTACGAGGGTCAATACAGAACCTGGCAATATACCGGAATCCGGAACCACAGTGTGTGCTACATGCTGACCATTGAGTCCACTCTGTCCATAATCCAGGACCTTAATAATGTCACGTACATTAAATATTGTACATAAAGGGCAGTCTGACGTTATAAAAAATCATATAGCTTAAATCAGGAGTGTCTATTATTGCGCGCTTTTGGCCATATGATATATTTGATTTACCCACGGGACTTGTATAAGTTAACGCGCCTTTTGGACTACCAGTCTGCACAATTTATAAAAGGTAGACGGCCCGGATGGAAACCTTTTGTGGGCCAGAGTCTTGACCACGGGTCGTATATTGGATAAATCTGGTTTTAATTATTACGTAGAACTAACAACTATATACAGACCGTTTCAAATGCAAATAGGTCATCCGGTAGCGGTAAACCTACGCTATATTTTTTGTCACGACTAATGAATTTAACATTTAACATACCATCTGTATAGCATGTTGATTAAACAATCTCTTATTTTGGTTGAATATAAATTTCTACTCGATAACAGATTAATATATCGAAATAAAATTAGAATGTGGCTTAACAAACTTCAAGGATTGAAATGCAGGTCAACCAAAGTAAGAGTAAGAGCTCTATGTATAGTGTGCTACAAACTGATGTACATTATTTTTTTTATTGAAGTGAATATGTACATGAAGTCTTTATTGGCTTAATATCATAGCATGTGCTCTTCATGTGCTCTTCTCGCACTATTACACATCCTTTATCAATGTGGCAGTACATTTGTAGTATTGTTTCGATGCCGTATAATGGTCAGAATCCATTAACAACAAAACAATCAAAGTCCGCCAATCGGTCCTTTTATTAGGTACATTACTTGAAAATTATCTTTCACGGATAATAAATTGAAAAATGGACGAAAATTAACTTATCATAATATAGGCCACATATGACCATCTAGACAAATAGTCAAGTATGTGTGTATATTTGTGTGTGTGTGTGTGTCAGGGAGGAGATTTTACTTTTGTTTTATGTAGAAATCAATATTGAATTCACCGAGAAGTACTCATAAAGAATAAAATGTAATTTTAAATTCTAAATATTTAGGTCTTCATGAGAAACGTTGATGTAGCATTGATAAATCACTTACCTTCGGTAGTCGTTGTCGATGGTGTTGTCGTCAAAACAGTGGTAGGAACTGGAGTGGTGGCTAAAACAAATTCATATCCAGCAAACATAATTAGCTCATGATGTTATTGCTGAAGAACAAAATGAACACTGTTGATTTCTCCGTAATAAATATCAGTTTCAAAGGTTCTCACAAAGTTTGAATTAGTATACATCGTGTTTGTTCATCAAATTAAATTATGTATGATGTTTTTAATCTATCCTTTAAATATTTATCATTCATGTGTACAATTGTGTCGTTATAAAAGTGTATGGCTTGCACACCCTCTGTCGCTACTCCTTATTTCGTGTTATGTAGACTTTTGTCATGTAGTAACTGTTCGCTTCTATATCACGTGCTCCAAAGTTTAGATCAGTCATGTGTATGAAACGTACGGCCAGCTGGACTTAGCTGGTAATATCCGTTTATTTACGCCACAAGATCAAGATGTGGCAATGGTTTGGGTCAGTCTTCTTTGCCTATCGACATCTTTAAAGATGCACTGTCATTGGCAATTTTAAGAGATCACTTGCGCCATCATAGATCGGGTTGAATCAATATGAAGCAAGAAAAGTTCAGTCTGCAATACACGCCTTTTCTTTGTCCACCTTGCGGTCAGTGTCATACGATTTACAGCAATTGGTTTTAGAACTGCCTCCAAATGATGGTGCTGGCCCTTTTACCTGAAGCGTGTCATATTTTTGCCCTATAACCTTCCATCCCTCAATGAAAATAACAATTTTTATTTTTAAATTTTAAGTATGCAGATGATGAAGTGTCCAACTTGTAATCCAATATTCTCTGGTTCCATACTCGCAAAGGCAAGCAGGAATCGATTGAATCTGTATATCTTCGGAAATGATACTTTACTTTCATGTCTTTGGCATGATACAGTCAGGAATATATTAAAATAACCATTATAACAGCAATGACAATAATATGAAAAGAGAGATGTTGTTTCCTGAGACTAATGTCAGTGCATTTTCATTCCATTTGAAATTTAATTGATATAACTTTTACAAATAACGTTGTAATATATTTGACATATTGAACAGGTTTGCGTATATTTGGAATGTAATGTTACTAAAGAAATTTATAGTATGACTCTTGTGGTGCATGCGAGGTAAATATTAAACAGTGGCATTACTTGGGCATGGAATATTTCTGCAGCTTTCAGATTCAACAGACACTCCAGGACAGTTGTTGGTTTGGGTGATGTTATCAGAAAGAAGGCATTGCCGGAGTCGAACCCGCACTCCTTCACCACATGTAGAGGAGCAATCCATCCATGTGTTCCATGCCATCCATTGACCTACGTGAAAATAACATTAATTGTATTATTGAAAGTTTCGAATTCGTTGGAAGAAAGAACGCAATATGGAGAGGGGGTACAACATTATATCAAACACAAAACGCAAATCCAAAAATGAGAATAGCTTATCACATAAAAATCAACTACCGTGTCCGAAAGTGTGATGTTATCATCTTATTACCGTGTTAGCATCCAATGTTTATTACGGTGATGGCATCAAATCGTGTGTTCCAGCTTTCGAATGAAATGTGTTTGTGGTGAGAGTGTATGTTTTGGATTTGTTACGTAGCTTTAACAGTTTTATATTGCCTCGATGTATGCAGTGTGACAATTCCAAATGATGTCTAGCACTGGGGCATCCTGACGCAGACATGTAAAATGATGCCCTGTCCAGTCACATTACCCTGATAGCAGGCCGACAAGTTCTAACAATAACCTCTTAATGCTGAGGGAGTAGCAAGGCATCTGCTAGTACCATTCTTGTAAGTCTTTGAAATGGATTAGCCGGTGTTCGAACCCGCTAATTTCAAGGAACAAATGTACATCATTTCTAACTACCTTCTCACCAGTCGACCTTTCGGACCTGTTTGCAAATTTGTTTCCCTCACAAAGTACAAATCATTTGAGATAAACTTGACAGTACAATTTCAATCGACTCATTGTCACCATACAGTTGCGAAACATAATTTCAGCAGCAACTGTTAGCAGCGTTTGATCCTGTCTCTAATGATATAGCACGTACAATCATTTTAAAGAGTGCATCAAACTCGTGTAAACGTGATCCAGTTCCAACATCATTGCTGCTTGAGTGATTAAATCTTGTATTACCTTCACTAACTGATGTAATAAATACCTCTCTCTCTCTCTCTCTCTCTCTCTCTCTCTCTCTCTCTCTCTCTCTCTCTCTCTCTCTCTCTCTCTCTCATCCGGCAAATTCACATTATTTTACAAAATTGCCATTGCAAAGCCTCTGCTGAAGAAACTAATACTCGATCATAGCGATTTAAAGACCTACCGCCCAGTTTCTAATGTCCTGTTCATATTAAAAAAAACTCAGAAAATGTTGTTCGAACCCAGCTTGTATCTCATTTGAATTCAAACAGGCTTTCTAGCAATATACAATATGCATATTGCCCTTGCGACTGTATTGAAACTACTCTTCTATAAGTAATTAATGGCATTCTGCCTGCTTTGTAAAGCAGAAAGATTACAGTCATAACTCTCCTTGATTTGTTTTCAACATTTAACACAAAACACCATAATATATTACTTTACTGTCTCCAGCATGCATTAGGCATTATTGACACAGCCTTAGAGTGGTTCAAATCCTGCTTGGTCAACAGGACATCAATTATGTCCGATTATGGATTACAATCCAACCCAGTTCATATTTGTTGTGGTGTTCCACAGGGGTCTGTTCTTGAACTGTTCTCTTCATTCTATACTCCCAGCCGCTCTCAAATGTCATAATATATCATCATCTAGTGTCTCACCAATTGTATGCCGATGACACCCGAATATACAAATCTAGCCACCCAACCTAGGTGTAGAGAGGTGCATTTCTGATGTGAAATCATTGATGACATGTAACATGCTGTATATGAATAATCACAATCAGCTCCCTTCACAAATATATTTCGGTTCATGCTACTAAAGCACTTGCGTGTTTATTAGTATTTTCAATAGTGTAACTCAATTATGTCTGGTTCGTCTCAATATTTACTCAGAAACTTCAAAACCTTCAAAAACACAGCTGATATGATCAACGCTTAGAGTACCACGATCAGAGCAATCCTCGCCGCTGTAATGTACCCAATAATGGCTATCAATTCAATCCAGAATCATACAACAAATATATTCTCTGTGCTACGTTTCATTGACGGACACCAGTCCAAATAATTACCTATCCGACCTCACCCATGTGTACACACCAGCAAGATACTTATGCTCCTCTTCTGACAGTCGTAAACTCATAATTGCCACTATGAAAACGAAGTCATATTGCAAATGTTCTTTTGCATTCCTGGCCCAGCAACGTGGAACGAATTGCCCACTCAACTTAGACACAATGACACTTATCTCATTCAAGAGTGTTCTTAAAACTCACATATTTCGACTGCAAGAACAAACTTAAAGACCTAATAATGTTTCATACCTTACATATTTGCCGCATGTTTTATGTTTTCTAATTTCATGGGTGATTTTTGTGATCATGTCAGTAAATGTTTTTTATGTTATAGATTTTGTCTAATGTTTAAAAAGGGTTCAGAGATTCTAGAGATTAGGCACTATGCAAAGGCCTTATTATTATTATTTATTATAGTAGTAGTAGTAGTAGTAGTAGTAGTAGTAGTAGTAGTAGTAGTAGTAGTAGTAGTAGTAGTAGTAGTATTCTGCCCCGTTCTTATAAACGCAATAAATGAAACAACATGAGGTTATTTTACTCACGCGCAATGACTATTTTTTGCATCCAGTGACATCTGAAATATTTTGCATGTTAATATATATATATATATATATATATATATATATATATATATATATATATATATATATATATATATATATATACCGCTCCGGTGGCCTAGTGGTTAGAGCGTCCGCCCCGGAAGAGGGAGGTCGTCGGTTCGATCCCCGGCCGAGTCATACCAAAGACTTACAAAAATGGTACTAACAGCTGCCTCGCTTGACGCTCAGCATAAAGAGGTTAGTGTTAGGACTGGTCGGCCTGGTGTCAGGATAATGTGACTGGGTGAGACATCATGCTACATGTCTGCGGCATGATGTCTCAGTGCTAGACATCACTATAAACTGCCTCACTGCAGACACCGTAGCGATATGACTGAAAAATTGTTAAAGCTACGTTAAAAATCCTAATCAAACAAACAAACAAATATATATATATATATATATATATATATATATATATATATATATATATATATATATATATATATATACCTTGCCACACCAGGTCAATAAATGTTATTTTTGGACAACTGTAAGTACATTGTCCGTAGGAACAAAATGAAAATACGATTGTCGGAAGATGATCGTAAGACTCTACATGGTGTTTACTCATGGGTGAGGTCATATAGGTATAGTGGATGGGAACCAGTAAAAGGAATATATCATAGTGAACATATTTATTATTTTCTTTGTGAAGTTGGATTGAGTGGGTAGTCAGCGGAGGTTACAGAGCATGAGAAGTGTACTCGGTTCCTCGTACTGTAGCGATGATTTGCGAAGCCGTGCTTTGAATTGTTTTGAAGTTCTGTATAGTAGATAGTGAGACGAACTTTAATGTTGGTATTGTATTGCGGATACATATTGTTTTTTTGAAGTGAATGATAAGGTTTTGCGGTATGATCTGAATAGATTAAGTTGTGTCATCATCATTTGCAGCTTTGTATATGGCATCCATGTCTTCTCATCGGAAATGAATATGTTTTGAATGGTAGCATCGACATCAGTTGAGCAGCAAGATGTATATATTTGAGTGTCATAGGCATACACTAGGAGAAACACTGGATATCTATATATGACCCTCAAAAGCAGCTGAGTGTATATTATAAGAAGAACATAGTCGAAAACAGAGCCCTGTTGAACACCAAAACTTCGATCAAATGCCCGGAATGTGTTCCATATCATATCTGGACAATGTTTGTGTCCTGTTCACTACATAGGATCAGAAACAGGAAATGGCGGACATGATTAGGAAATTCTTCTTTTGGTGTAACTCCATTATTATTATATTTATGTGTAGTTCAAAGCTGGTGGTGCGAACATAAAATATTACCAATTATGTAACACGTAGATTCTTGATGTACATTCCAAGTATGAGAACTTTAAGACAAACGATAAAACAAAAGAATCTCATAGATAATGACACAATTAATGACATTAAATTAAATGAAAATCAGTGATAATATGAACTGGAATGTGGTATTATATACCCTGGCACATAAAGTTAACGAAGCTTAGACTAAATGAATATTCAAGGCAAAAATATTTTCTAAACTGCTTGAACACTCAATGACACATGACCTGAAGATTAATAATTTACAAGAAAAGGAATGTATTATCAACACAATGAATGATCAGTGGAATGATATAGTATCGCATATTAGGAACGAACACATTACCTGGACAGTCATCTGTACAATGCGACTGTTGATAGCTGGCCCCAACACAGTCAGCACCACCTCTAGATGGCACGGGATTGTTACACTCACGGCTTCGGTTTTGTGTCAGCGTGTTGCACATGCAAGTATTCCACGTCCCCCACGTGCCCCAGTTACCATTAACTAAATACAAAATAGTTTGGAGTCTCGCAAATCTTCCAATCCTTTCGAATGCTGTGACATTTTAGCATCTGCTTCTAGATCATGAGCAAGGATTTAGTGTGATTTGAATATTTATAGGGAAAATCTATACTAGAGTTGCTCGACACTCTTCCGAAGTTTTAAAATAATAAACTAAATGTATTCTTTTATTAATGCACTATTAACACAATGGAACAGTAAACAATATATTGTGTTGAATAATCCCATTGCTTTTTACAGGAAATTAGTTCTCTTACAAAATATAGTAAAACTGAATGAACCTGAAAGATGCACTTTTCCTCTGTCATTTAATTTTAAGTTACAAATATGATGTCATATGTCATACTATTTTTTTAAAAAATTCTAACTTATATTCCTTGACGATACTCAAATTGTATTTGTTTTCAAATTCTCATCAAAATTAAAGACGTATCATTTCATTAATATAAAAGGCTTTGTCTAAGTTTTCTTTAACATTGTAAAATATTAATCGATCATTGTCACTCAAGAAGAACCATGTCAATTTACATAACATATAGGATAGCGTTATAGTCCGATACATGATATTTGTACTCACTAAGTTCATGAATCATTTATACAATATGAATGTGACTATTACTATCAAAGTTAGTTATGGCTTTTAGTAATTTGTTGTTCCAATAGTTTATCCTATTGTTTGTAACATAATAATTGATGCCCGACATTATATTTATATCATAAAATTCCGATGATTACATTATATAAACTGAAGGAAATAGAATCACAATCTATATGGAATAAAGATTAAATTTGTCCTTGTATTGAACTGAAATTGAAATGTGATTTTAAGTCGCGAATGGGTCTCTAAAAATCCATTTTTAATATGAAATCGAAACTATTATTATCTTTTTCGAGTCTCAGATGATGAATTTTGAAATTTCTGTCAACATACAAATAGCCATTGTTCTCCACAAAACTGTACAATAGAAACATAAAATATAAAATGCAAAGCAACTGGGACAACGGGTGATCAAGAAGTGGGTCATGATTCTCCCTTTACGCGCCCGCTTCTTAGAGGAGCATTGTAATAAAAGTATTTACCGGGGCATTGATCTCTGCATGATAACTCTTCAATCAGCGTACCCACACAAAGGGAACCACCCGAAGTTGGAGCTGGATTATTACACTCTCGCCGTCGGCTCCATGTCCCAGTGTCACACGCACACTGACTCCATGCACCCCATGAACTCCAGCCACCATTTACTAAATTCAGCATCATTTATATTAAGCAAACTGTTTCAACTAAAGCAATGATACAGTACGTTGTTACTAACGATCTAATAAATCAGTATCAATGATACAGTATGTTGTTACTAACGATCTAATAAATCAGTATCAATGATACAGTACGTTGTTACTAACGATCTAATAAATCAGTATCAATGATACAGTACGTTGTTACTAACGATCTAATAAATCAGTATCAATGATACAGTACATTTTTATCAACGATTTAAAAAAAATATCAGTTCTTATTATGACGATCTATCAATTATACAGCAGAGATTATACAAACTTGCTGCCTTGACTACGTATGAATACATCAAGAGAAAGGTTGTGTTGCCTTTTTGGGACTTTTAATGACACGAAAATAGAAAACAGCTTAAAATCTGTCAACAGAGAAAAAGAAAACAAACACAAATGGTTTAGTGCTTTATGGCACAATGACGAAAACTAAAATAGTAAGCACACATCTATATAAACAAGATGAATTTTCAAATGTCTGTCAACATACAAATAGCCATGGTTCTCCACAAAACTGTACCAAAATAACATAAAATATAAAATGCAAAGCGACTGGGACAACGGTGATCACGAAGTGGGTCATGATTTTCCCTTTACGCGCCCGCTTCTTAGAGGAGCATTGTAATAAAAGTATTTACCGGGGCATTGATCTCTGCATGATGACTCTTCAATCGGCGTACCCACACAAAGGGAACCACCCGAAGTTGGAGCTGGATTATTACACTCTCGCCGTCGGCTCCATGTCCCAGTGTCACACGCACACTGACTCCATGCACCCCACGAACTCCAGCCACCATTTACTAAATTCAGCATCATTTATATTAAGCAAACAGTTTCAACTAAAGCATTCATCCCTGTCTAGATGAGAGTGAAATACATCAGTATCAATGATACAGTACGTTGTTACTAACGATCTAATAAATCAGTATCAATGATACAGTACGTTGTTACTAATGATCTAATAAATCAGTATCAATGATACAGTACGTTGTTACTAACAATCTAATAAATTAGTATCAATGATACAGTACGTTGTTACTAACGATTTAATAAATCGGTATCAATGATACAGTACGTTGTTACTAATGATCTAATAAATCAGTATCAATGATACAGTACGTTGTTACTAACAATCTAATAAATCGGCATCAATGATACAGTACGTTGTTACTAACAATCTAATAAATTAGTATCAATGATACAGTACGTTGTTACTAACAATCTAATAAATTAGTATCAATGATACAGTACGTTGTTACTAACGATCTAATAAATTAGTATCAATGATACAGTACGTTGTTACTAATGATCTAATAAATCAGTATCAATGATATAGTACGTTGTTACTAACGATCTAATAAATCGATATCAATGATACAGTACGTTGTTACTAACAATCTAATAAATTAGTATCAATGATACAGTACGTTGTTACTAACGATTTAATAAAATATCAGTTCTTAGTATGACGATCAATCAACTACACAGCAGAGAGTATACAAACTTGCTGCCTTGACTACATATGAATACATCAAGAGGAGACATGTTGTGTTGCCTGTTTGGGATTTTTAATGACACGAAAATAGAAAACAGTTTAAAATCTGTCAACAGAGAAAAAGAAAACAAACACAATTGGTTTAGTGCTTTATGGCACAATGACGAAAACTAAAATAGTAAGCACACATCTATATAAAGAGGGATATATATATATATATATATATATATATATATATATATTATAAAATCACGAATCAATTCGTCAGGAAAATAACAGTTACCAGACTCTCAAACGCTGAAGTACTACTAAATAAGTACCACAAAAATATTTTAACACTTTTGTTTCGTTTTAATATTTTATTGTTTTTTTATTGTTTACATATATGTCGCCTAACTTTGTCCCTTGCTCATGTCCAAATCATGTCAATACAGTGTGTGTGTGTGTGTGTGTGTGTGTGTGTGTGTGTGTGTGTGCAACGCGTGGCTGATAGCCATGTCACCTCTGTCCGCGCGGGTTTCTAGTTTGAGATTGACAGGAGTTGAACAAGAGCAGGCTTTCTAAAGTGAGAAATGTGGGCGACAATATCCTAAATTTTACAAAAGTCGTTATTTGGATTAAGACTCGTATATTTAGAGAGGGATGACTAAAAGAAACAGTTGCTAACCAAAGTGTACATGAATCGGAAACCTTAACAGCGGATAAACATAAACAGACGAAGATGCCAATGAAACTAACCTTCGTCCATATTTCTCGTGAATAATTAAACTTGTTCATGGAAACTTACCGTGACATTGATCTGCGCACGATTCACGTTCAGAACTGGATCCAATACAGTCAGCACCACCCATGGACGGTACCGGATTGGTA
This sequence comes from Unio pictorum, assembly GCA_030141615.1. Classification (NCBI taxonomy): domain Eukaryota; kingdom Metazoa; phylum Mollusca; class Bivalvia; order Unionida; family Unionidae; genus Unio; species Unio pictorum. The sequence goes on along the minus strand of JARLTB010000113.1, from coordinate 22,915,205 downwards.
CACGTTCTGTGCCGCGAATGTGTACCCGTGCGACACGGCGGACAGCGACCCCAAGATCCCCATGCACTCCAGCCACCATTAACTGAATAAAATTGCATTTGTATTCAAATAAAAGAAACAACATATGTCCACCTTTACACCAATGACTTGTTCAATTTGGATTTACTTCAAGATCATATAACTCCAACTGAAGCTTACTTGCGTG